>JAVLUX010000021.1:10489940-11044940 GCA_032164185.1 Moxostoma hubbsi
ACAAATACGTGTGCAGTATTTAACTAAATAAAATTTCCCCTAGACCACTGAATTAGACCACTCCCTTCCATTCTTCCACACACTCCCTCTCAAAAACCTAACCTCCAAGATTTGTCAGCAAAGCTGAACAGTTAAAAGTCAGAGAGCATTCCTTGATTGGCTAAAAATAGAGTAGGCCATTCCCATGACAGGGTAATTTTTTGTGTTGTATGCCAATAAATTCATAGCCAGTAATATCTGGAAGTACTTAAACTGAACCGATTTGCACATTATTTTTTATTAATTAATTTATTTTAGCCCCTTTTCTCCCAATTTGGAATGCTCAATTCCCACTAAGTAGGTCCTCGTGGTGGCGCAGTTACCTCAATCTGGGTGGAGGACAAGTCTCAGTTGCCTCCGCTTACAACAACTTACCGCGTGCCCCATTGAGAGCAAGAACCACTAATCGCGACCACGAAGAGGTTACCCCATGTGACTCTACCTTGCCTAGCAACCAGGTCAATTTGGTTGCTAAGAGACCTCGCTGGAATCGAACTCGCGACTCCAGCGGTGGTAGTCAGCATCAGTACTCACTGAGCTACCCAGGCCCCCACAATGCACATTATAAGCAAATTACACCATGGATGTCAATAATTCTTATCACTTTCTTATATGAGGTGTGGTTTGCTTTATATCGGTCTGCACCTTTAAGCCAAAATTCTTGCAAACCACCCTGAGACCCGTGAAAAAGTGTGAAAACATGTCAGACTTTGCATGTGAGCGTTCTGAAGTCTTTTCTTTCCGCTCGCTGTCTCTTCAGGTATCTACCTTACTAACATTCTGAAGACTGAGGAAGGAAATCCAGATTTCTTAAAGCGTGATGGAAAAGAGCTGATTAATTTTAGCAAGCGACGCAAAGTAGCAGAAATCACTGGAGAAATCCAGCAATACCAGAACCAGCCCTACTGCCTCAAAGTAGAACATGATATTAAGGTTTCTATTTTTTTTTTATCTCTCTTTGACTCTCTTTCTCTCCCTCTCTCACTCTCATGAATTAAGAGTTTGTCTTTTTGTCTTACAGAGATTTTTTGAAAATTTGAATCCAATGGGAAACATGAGTGAGAAGGAGTTTTCTGACTACCTGTTCAACAAGTCTCTAGAGATTGAACCACGGAACTGCAAACAGCCACCTAGATTTGTGAGCTTGTTTTTAAGAAACTCAATTTTATATTGTACCAGTTAAAAGTTAGGACACATACTCATTCTTTATTAGTACTATTTTCTATGAAACAACACAAATGTAAGTGAATAGGAATTATGTAGTGACCAAAAAAATGGTAATGTGTACATTTGTAAAAGTATGGGTAATGTGAGGTGGTTTAGGTCTTTAACTGTGTTGTCCTCTGTAGCCCAGAAAAACTACATATTCTCTGAAGTCTCCTGGTGTTCGGCCGGTACGGCAGGCAGCAGGAGGGGGAGGAACGCTGAAGGGTCACCCAGTGCCATTAGAAAGAGAACCACCCCACAAAATCACCTTCAGGAGCATCGCAGAGACAGAACCTGAGACCCCCGCTTCTCTTCCCACTTCTCCTAACACACCCACCCCTCCACAGTCTGCCAGCTCAGACCTCAACTCTGTCTTCATGGAGCAGGACCTGAGCAGCTCCTATGGTGAGAGTTGTGGAGATCACTGTTCAGTTTTATTGACATTTTTCTCTTGAAGCAATACAATTATCCTCCAACACTTCCTATGGGACTGAATCTGCAAGTGCATTAAGTACCTTGCAAATGGGAATTTTTTTAAATTTTTTTTTTTTAGAAAACATGAACTGAAATACTGTTTTGTTTTTGTGCAGGTAACAACACCATATTTGCCCCAATTTTGCTGCCCCAGTCCAGTAAGTGCGCAGTAATTATTTTCCCAGTCCTAAGTAGAGCAATCCTACGCTATGTGGCAAAATTAAAGACTGTGTATGAGTGTATTCTCTCTTTATCAGGGTTTCAGTCTGTATCGTGTGGTAGTTTACACCAGTTGAGCGATGAGCCTCTTAAACCCCCTCCACTACCCCCCCGCAGGAAAGACACCTCTTCAGAGTCTAAGGTAATATAGACCCTGTTCACCCCTGGAATTAAGCTGAATCTCGAGTGATCCAATCACAGGCGAGACCACATAGCTGTTTACACCTGATCACTCAAATGAGTCTCCTTTGACCAATTGTGTTCGGATTTTGAGGGGTTTCTGATTTTATGAAGACATTTACACCAATCACTATGCCAGTGTGTTACTGCATGATAATAAACCACAAAAAATGTAGTTTCATCAGATGATGTTGTAATTTAATATACTGCAATAACAAATTGCAACATTTTAAGCGGTTAATGCATTAACTGCATATATGTATAAAATATAATTCTTTGTATTTTTTGTCTCCTCACCATTTACCTACTATGATTTATTTAGCCCATTTCTGAAGCTACCAAAAGTTTTTATCACATTCTTATGTATGCAATCTGTCCTGTGTGAAGTTGAGTTCCAGGTCTGAAAGTCCTCCTGCCATTCCACCACGACTGCCTCCTCCTCCTCGCTTGCAGCCACGTGTTCCAGTGATAAACGGACCGACAGATGGGCCACTGCCGAGCCCCCCTCCCCCTCCTCCACGCGATCCCCTGCCCGACACACCTCCGCCAGTTCCACAACGCCCGCCCGAGATCTTCATCAACTACCCGGTGAATCTGCAGCCATCTCCAGTGGGCCGTTTCCACTGGGATTTCATCAGCTTTCCCGGCACTCCCAATACCCCACCCGGCACCCCATCTCCCCGGGCTCCGCCCCCTGGCACGCCTTCTCCGCGAGTGCCTCGGCGCCCCTGCACGCCTAGCGTCAGTCAGCCCATTCTGTGTCATCTGCCCCCACCCATACCACCTCGGCACAACTCCACCTCCATGCTGCCAAAACTGCCACCCAAGACTTATAAGAGAGAACTCTCTCAAACAACACACACTCTTTCACAGCCATCTTTACACACTCTCTCACTAGTAGACAATAGGGATAGCAATGAATAAAAGGAGGAAAATCCCACCTTAAAATGGAAAGGTGTGTGTGTGTGTATGTATGTGTGTTTTAACAACATTTATCCAGGAACCAGACAATCTGAGCATACTAGAAACCTGAATACGGATATCCTCACGAGGAATGTGATTATGATTTTATTTTTCACTTGCTACTAGAAAATCACTCAAGTCATGTTCAGCTTGCAGAGCAACAAAAGATCATGCAGCACAGTCACGGATGGAAATGCTGTTCTGAGGCCTTTCACACTGTCAGACTCTGCTGAGGATGTTTGTATGGTTGCAAGAGTGTTTTGGCTTGTTGCGTGACCACGCCAACCAGGGTCTTACCTGAACGCCCACAGCAAGCCTCTCTTCAGTTGCCTTTAATTCACAGCCTTGACTTGACCAGAGATTGTACCCTTCAGGTGAACACTGACATTTTTGTGAGATCTTTTTCCTCACACTATTTAATGCCAATATGATGTCTTAACCCCACCCCTCCAAGGCAATCTCACGTATTCATGATTTGTCACAAGCCCCGCCCCTTTACCAATACTTGACCCACATGACCCACAGACTCTCAATGTGCCTTCAATGTCAGTACTGAACAAACAACTAAACATCTCTACAAGTGTCTGAAAACCATTCGCCTTGACCATGCTTAGGACAAATGTCATGATGCATGCGTGCGTGTGCTACTAAGTATTCTGTACAAAGTAACATATCTGCCCTCGGGTTAAACCGTCACTGCCCACTTTGGCATTGTGGCGGCCCAGTAGCTTTGTTGCTGACATGTCTACTGACAATCTGAAACTAAGACCCATCGGATTCACAAACTGTTGTAGAGTGTTTGGTGTGGACCAGTGTAAAGTTTGTGTGTCTTAATAGTGTGCGGTGAGTGTTTAGGGCCTTTTTGCACTTTAGGGCAGTACTGTTACAGAGAAGCAGAGGACTCAAACTCACAATCCTGTGACTTTATGACCCTGTCCTGCTGTCCCCAGTCCTCTGGGCTGGTCAGGACAACTGTCAGACTGTGTCCCAAACTTGTAGCTTAGAGCTCCCCAGCAGGACTCATGAACATTTTTTAAAGCATCGTTGTGCTGTTTGGGACACAGTGCTGCTTCAGTCAGAATGTTCAGTTGTAGTCATGCCTCCTACTCTCATTCAGGTCCTCTCCATCAACTAAACCATGTCTATACAGGACAGAACTTCCTACAGAAGTGACCACGGAAACAAGTTAAAGTTCAATCTACAACATTAGTGGCATAATCCTGATTACCGAAAAATAAAATTGACTTGTCTCTCTTTTTCTTTAAAACAGCAAAAATCTGGGTTACAGGGAGGCACATAAAATGGAAGTAAATGGGGCCAATCTGTAAACATTAAAATGCTTCAAAAGTATAGCCACAAGAAGTAAACAATATGCCTGTTAACATGATTTTAATGTGATAAAATTATATCCAATTTTACAATTTTGTTGCCATGATAACAAAACGCTGTAAACCACAGAACGACAGAAATATTTAAACAACTTTACAGCTCACACAAGTTCTAATAGAAGAATTAATGCAAGGGCTTTTATAAAATTACAAGCTTCACATTTCTATATTTAAACCTTCCAAAAATTGGCCCCATTAACTTCTATTGTAAGTGCCTCACTGTAACCTCGATTAAAAAAAATGTGTTTAAGGAAGAATTAGTCCAAATGGATTTTTGTGGTAATCAACATTATTTCACAAATGCTGTTGATTCAGCTTAACTTGTATTGAACCCAGAATATTCATTTAATTGGTTGGTCAGTTGGTTGGTTTTGAGTGTTAGCAATTCCCCAAAACTCACTGTGTGTGTGTATGTATGTATGTATGTGTATATGTGTGTGCGCGTGTGAGTGCGCATTCAAGGCCTGTAACTGCTTTTGTACCATGTTCTCCGTGAGACTCATTAATAAACACAGTCTTATTTTCTATTGAATATTTTATTCCTCTGTTTGTATATCATAATGCATTTAAAAATTAAAGAGATTTTTTCACTGTTCTCTCTGACAAATCAAACATGCTGATCTGCTAGAAAACTCTAAAAACATTCCAGTGGTAGTTATCAATGTAAGAATTTTTTCATATTTTTTTTTAGTATATTGTTCTGAACATGCTGGTGCTGAGGTCAATTCACAGTGAAAAAGACAGTCATCTCTCCGATTTTTCTAAGTGGTTGGAATTATTACATTGGCTTAAGTAGAGGAGTTCTCTGGATATGATTGGTTGCAACATTACCTTCAAATGAATATATTGTTTGCTGGCATAGATTTGTGTGTCAGACTGTACTGCAGGGTCCCTCATTGTCCTCACTTGTCAAGCCTTATTGCTTCAGCCCTCTGTACACCAGCACCTATATATGCTGACCTAAAACATTCAAATACATGCACAATATTACATTTGTGTGCCCTACAACAGCTTTGCATAGTTTGAAGTGTAGTAAATATAGCTTTCACATGCACAGAAATACACATCCTATTATTGACAAAGTAGTACTCCCTGAGCATTTAGCCAAAACTCTTTATTGGGAATATTTGGAACGGCATACTACCAGCTATTTTTCACACCACCAGATGTGACCTTTCATTTCTAGTCTGATGAACCAGAAGCAGATTTTGTTTTCTTCACAAAATTGGATACAAAATGCTAAATAATGTTATTTTTTCAGAGATGATGAAAAGCAAGGCTCTCTGCTGTATACTACATAATGTGGCAAATTATTAGGTGCACCTGTACACACACTTATTTATGCGACTATCTAAGCCAATCGTGTGGCAGTTGTTCAATGCATAAAGTCATATGTGAGAATGCTGTTTGTAGACTACAGCTCAGCATTCAACACCATAGTGCCCTCCAAGCTTGATGTGAAACTCCGGGCTCTTGGTTTAAACGGTTCGTTGTGCAGCTGGATCCTGGACTTCCTGTCAAGCAGACGCCAGGTGGTTAGAATGGGCAGCAACATCTCATCACTGACCCTCAACACTGGAGCCCCGCAGGGCTGTGTTCTCAGCCCACTCCTGTATTCCCTTTACACACATGACTGTGTGGCAACACATAGCTCCAATGCCATCATTACATTTCCTGATGTTAGTGGGAGGTCTGATCACTGACAATGATGAAACAGCCTACAGAGAGGAGGTGCACACTCTGACACGCTGGTGTCAGGAGCACAACCTCTCCCTCACCGTCAGCAAGACCAAGGAGCTTGTGGTGGACTTCAGGAAGAAAGACAGAGAACACAGCCCCATCACCATTAATGGAGCACCGGTGGAGAGAGTCAGCAGCTTCAAGTGTCCTTGGAGTAACTCGCATGGTCCGTCCACACTGAGGCCGTAGTGAAGAAGGCTCACCAGTGCTGCTTCTTCCTGAGACGGCCGAGGAAGTTTGGATTGAACCACCACATCCTCACATGGTTCTATACCAGCACTGTAGAGAGCATCCTGACTGAATGCATCACTGCCTGGTATTGCAACAGAATCGCCCTCAACTGCAAAGCCCTGAAAATTGTGGTGCGAACTGCCAGACACATCATCGGAGGTGAGCTTCCCTCCCTCCCAGGACATCTATAACATGCGGTGTGTGAAAAGGGGGGGCAGTGCCTTTTTATTGTATAGAGTCTTCTTATTTTGTTTATACTGTATATTATTTGTAATGTATACAGTCTTTTGTTCATATTGTATAATATTAGGTGTATATTGTATGTTGATTAGTAAACTGTTGTGTAAATCAGATGTTTATTGTAATTGTCATACTGCTATGTTGTTGGAACTGTACACAAGAATTTCACCCACTGTTGCGCTTATGTATATGGTTGAGTGACAATAAAGGGATTTGATTTGAAATCATGCAGATACAGGTCAGCTTTAGTTAATATTCAATTCAACCATCAGAATAAGGAAAAAATGGCATGATTTTTGGTGCCAGACGGGCTGGGTTGAGTATTTCTCTAACTGCTGATCTCATGGGAATTTCACATACAACAGTCTCCAGGGTTTACTCAGAATGGTGCCCTAAACAAAAAGCATCCAGTGAGTGGCAGTTCTGCAGATGGAAATGCCTTGTTGATGAGAGAGGTTAACGGAGAATGGCCAGACTGGTTCGAGCTGACAGAAAGGCTACGGTAACTCTGATAACCCCACTGAACAACTGCAGTGATCAGAATGCCCAACACGTCAAATCTTGAGGCGGATGGGCTACAACAGTAGAAGACAATGTCAGGTTCCACTTCTGTCAGCCAAGAACAGAAAGCTGAGGCTGCATTGGGCCTTTCATCTTTGTACCAAAGCAGAAATTGGGATTCATCAGACCAGGCTATGTTTTTCCAGTATTTAACTGAACATAGGCTGTGTCCGCTTGATTGGCTGATTAGATAATCGCATGAATGAGTATGTGTGTAAAGTGTTTATAAAGACAATAGGTTCTTATAAAATGGTCACTGAGTGTAGTAGTTTATACGGGCGTTCTATGCATACAAAAATTCTGCATACTGTAGAAATATTCAGAACATGGCCAAACACCTGCTGCACCAGTGATTGGTCGGTCTCTTGCTGTTGATTATTGATCTGATTGGTTGAGCTAAAAGACACTTAAGTTCTTGAAAAACAAGTAAAAATATACAAATATATATTTTTTTTAATTTCTTTTTGATAAGAACTCAAACTGTTTCATTGTTGACTTTGTTAAAAATCTCTTAAAGTATTTGCTGAGTAAAATAATTTCGTAAAAGAAATAAAACAGCACAATCTAATAAAATATGCTTCAAAGGCAAGCGGTGCATAATGGTGGATCTTTATCTGACATTAAAAACATATGTGTGAATCTGGAATGTCCTATTCGGCAGCGGATGTAAATGATCTGATCCCAGCGATAACTATGATTAAAGATCCTTCTTTTGTCCACTACAGGGTTTATTTCATTCAATTTGTTTGTAATGCATTGATCCCATTCAGTTTTTAATTTGTTGATGATGTAAGAGATTATGGTAGTTTTCAGATCTGAGGGTGATATGGGGCATTTTTTAACAGCAGAGCCTGCTTGTTCATTTCCTAGGATTCCACATTGTCAACGTACCCAGCAAAAGTAAATATTAAAATTCTGCGGCTCCAGAGTTCACAACTTGTTTAGAATCTTTACAAGAGCTGGAAGGTAAATTTTGAGTGACACAAGTGCTTGAAGACATGATTTCGAATCTGTTATTATTAAGAAATGTCTCTGTCGTGAGGTCTTAATGTGATCCAGTGCTAGAATAATTGCATTGGCCTCTGCAGTAAAAATGGAACTCTGATTGGGGTTCCTTGTTCTGTTTTTTTTGGTGATTTAAATGCAGCCGACTGATGCTAGAGACTGTAGTCTCCCACGCCAGGGATTTTGGTTCGAATCCCGTTCAGAGGGGTTCGAGCAGGACCGATTTTGGTTCAAATTCCAGTTTGGAGGGGGTTGAGCAGGAACGGTTACAAATGCACTGTTTTACTCTTTGAGAACTTTAACTCATTGGACACAGAGCAGGCCTGGACACTATTAATTGTCAGCTGGATTTTTCTTACAATACTGTTTATGAATGTTCTTTTCTGATAAAAGCTTCACGTACAGAATTCAAGGCTGATGAGATGATTTATAGTGCTTCTTCCTTTTCTAAATCCACCTTTAGCATTACTTATAAGATGTTGAGACTCCAACATGCATGAGTCGTTCATTAACCATTATCTCCATGATTTTACATAAACAACTCGTCAGGGTTATAGGTCTGTAGTTGGAAGGTTCATTATGATCCTTTCCTTTCCTTCGGAATAGGAATAACATCCCCTGATATCCAGATGAAGTTAAACATTTTTAAAAGTAAGGATAGGATACTGTAAGGCACATTTTTTTCAAAATTGATTGTGAATATTGTCGGGTCCAGTTGCAGTATGATCTGCCTATGGCCCGCAATAGCTCTTCCATGGTGAAAGGTTGGATGTAAGTTTCCATATTATTCTTTGAAAAGTTAACATCTTTCTTTTCTTCCAGTGACTGAATGGTTTGAAAAGCAGGAAGGTAGTTCTCAATAGTGGAGATCTTTTCAAAGGTTTCTGCTAGGATATTTGCAATTTCTTGTTTTGCAGTTAAGAGTCTTGATGTTTAATATGTTTAATTTGAGGTCCACTGTTCTTGCTCTTCATTCTTCGAGTCAGATTCCAAACCTTTTTGTTGGAATTTGTCAAATTGGTTACAGTTTGTCTCCCACTTTGTTTCTTTGCCTTATTTATTACTCTACGTGCTTGTGCTCGATTTATTTTGATATGATGAGGTTTTCCGTTGTTTCTTTCTTCCGCTCTATTATAGCCTTTTTGCAGTTATCGCTGAACCATGGAAATCACTTGCATTTTGTCTTGATTTCAAGAGAGCAAATGTGGGAAAATAGGAAAGTGTAGGATATCACAGCCATGAATGAATGCAGTGATGTAACTGAGGGTACTGTAATGTCTCTGACCTGTAAGTATGTTGGGTCCCATGTTGGCCGGAAGGCACTGGTGGGGATTCTGAGAACCTGTCTAGGAATCTGCCATGGCATGCATAACCTTCCAGATGATACATCTCCATAAAGTCCTGGAGACCCACACACGCTTATGGCCAGACCAGCCGCAGATTTTCGACTCTTAGGAGCTTGCCCCCCTCAACCAACAGGTGGCTCATGATTCAAAAATTGTCTGCTCTCACTGGGATGTCTAGCGATGGGTATGCAGATGCCTTGTGGTGTCATCCACATGTATTCTGCAGTCCAGCCACCAGGGGAATTCTCATTCATATGCTTGCTGGCATTTCTGAGGGGAGACAGGTGGCATTGTACATTTAACTGAATATTGCTGCTCTACAAAAGGAATGTAATTTGTGATACCAATAAAGATTTATTTGAGATTTTCCTTGCAAAAAGCATTTTTATAGATGACAAATTTCAATATTAGAGGTGAGCATAACAATAAAAAAAAAAATATCAACTAAAGAAATTTTCAAGAATTTTTCAGGCCTAATTACCTCAATTTAAAATATTCCCTGATATTTAATAGTTTTCCATGGCTGTGGGAACCTTGCATAATGCATAAATTGTGTTCAGTATGCATCATTGTAATTCTATGTTACAAATTTTAGTTATAGAAATTTTCAAGACTTTTTCAGACCTAATTATAAGAATTCTAACTTTTTCTCTTCTGATTCCGATATCGGAAATCTCAGTATTGGCCGATACCAATCCGATACCAGTGGTGCTGTTTTTTTTGCAAGTCAAGTGGTTTTTATTGTCGTTCAACCATATAAACATACATAAACAACAACAAACACAGAACCACATGAGACTACACAGACTAAATAGCATACCTATATAAAGTGCACGTGCAAACATGTGCAAAAAGTACGGGACAGTATCATAATTACTAAAAAGGAACGGGACAATAGGCACAGTGAGAGACAGTGCAGCACCGACCAGTACACATTTGTAGTCTGAGAGGTGCAAAAAGATGTCAGTTTCTAAAAATGCCGAATGTAAACATCACATACTATGAGATAGTGTTCTATGCACATAGCAGTTATTGAGGTAGCAGACAGGTATAAAGTGACAATTAATTAAGTGCAGCTCTGGACATGTGCAAAAGTTGGTGTGTGTTTACAGTCTCTGAGTATTGAGGAGTCTGATGGCTTGGGGGAAGAAGCTGTTTCACAGTCTGGCCGTGAGGGCCCGAATGCTTCGGTACCTCTTGCCAGACAGCAGGAGGGTGAAGACTTTGTGTGAGGGGTGTGTGGGGTCATCCACAATTCTGATTGCTTTGCGGATGCAGTGTTTTTTGTAAATGTCTTTGATGGAGGGAAGAGAGACCCCGATGATCTTCTCAGCTGTCCTCACTATCTTCTGCAGGGCTTTGCTACCGCTCACTGGATGCTATAGTCCCACTATAGAATGTAGTGAGGATGGGGGGTGGTAGTTGTGCATTTCTGTGCCTTCGAAGAAAGTAGAGACTCTGCTAGGATTTCTTGGAACTGACCACAACCGGGTGGAGAAAGAGAAAAGTTGGAGATAAAGTGCCAATTCTCTTGGACAGTCAGGTAAGCAAATAGTAATATGAACGGTACCACGATCCGACGTCTTTGAAAGTCATGTAGTGTGTGTAGGAGGCATTAGATGAGTTTTAATCCATACAGGCACTGATATTTCCAGTGTCACTTTAACGCGAAACAGGAAACTCGTGAGTATTCATGTATGTTCCCACCCAGTGCAAAATCTCTTTTTCGTCATCACGTAATGACATCGCTGTACATAATGCTAATACCCCATAAACGGGCTTTAATATGTTGGTCCCTATATAATATATAATTATAGTTTTTCTCCACATAGTTATTTTACCTGGAACACCATCTTTTTTTTCATAATTGGTTTGACAAGAATATACTTTTAGTGAGTCAACTTATAAATGATAGGGTTGTCCTGCTCAGTTACGAAAATGTTATGCAAGATTTCTCTTTTCCAGTACCCCAAGAGAGTATGCCATTGTTTTTGGCGCAATTCCTGATTGTGTCAAACTTTTAGTAAAGCCTGTCCCTAGAAGTTTCTGGCTCCTATGACAAAATTTTTTGTTGGATGGCGTGGTGGTGGCATAGTGGGCTGAAGGACTGAACTGGTAATCGATCCCCACAGTCACCACCATTGTGTCCTTGAGCAAGACACTTAACTCCAGGTTGCTCCGGGGGGATTGTCCCTGTAATAAGTGCTCTGTAAGTCACTATAGATAAAAGCGTCTGCCAAATGCATAAATGTAAACGTAAATAAATGTAAGTCGTTGAAGTATCTATTAAAATTATACACAACTGATACCCAGTAAATTATAAACCTGCTAAATTCAGTAATATTATTTCCCCCATGTGCTGCTCCTGTCATCAGTTTGAAGAAACAATTATTCCTTTGTTTTGGGAGTGTACTTATTGCAAAGTATTTTAGGTAGACTTCTCAAACTTTTGTTAAAAAGTAGGCTATTTATCTTCAAACTTTTGTAAAAGCCAAAAAAACATTTTTTTTTTTTGGGGGGGGGGGGGGGGTGAATCTCTGAATTTAGACCCTTCTCATTTTAATTTTATAATTAATTTATTACTTTTTCTTGCCAAATGTTACTTTCATAAGTGTACATTTTCAAAGAAATCTCCTTCCTTTTTTATTTTCAAGAAAGATATTGATATATATTTCAATTCTTTAAGGAATTCTAAAAATTCTATTGCATATAAGACTCTTTTATGGTGTAATGCATATAAGCTATAAAACAAGCTTCGTCATAATGTAACCATCATTGTTCTTTTTTGACATTTGTAATTGTTATTTTTATATTGCAAAATATATATATATATATTTTTCAATAAAGAATACACGCACAAATACATTCAATAAAGCCGTAAGCGCATATTGCTGATTATTACATTTTAAGTTATAATAAGTGTTTATTATCATCATCAGTGTTTCATTAAGTGATATTACAATACATTCTAAATTCAAGTTTTGCAACATAGGCACAGGTTACCTACACTGATATACAAACGTGTCAATGAAGTGATTAAACTAGTCTTAATAAACTCACTCTATTTTACAGAAACCATGATCCAGCTCATAACATCTTTAGATATAATCAGCATGCACAATACTCAATAGTCAAAGTCATTTACATCTCTTGACTGAAACGTTTCGCCCCCTCATTAAAGTCCACGGTTCACGCTTATCAGCAGCTCACTGATCAGAGTTCTGCTGTCCTCAGATCTATTTGACCTGCACTCATATTTCAGAGGGCTAGAATGTTTCTGGGACGCACTATGTCTCTATATGTCTCTATATTACCCTTTAAATGATCTTTAATACTCTGTGCATGTAAATAGACGAGCATTTATTTTTTTTAATTAATGCATCTAGACTCGGTAATATGTAATTAATATGTAAATCTCGCATTGAAACCTTTAGAGAAACTGTAGAGTGGGCGTGTCCACACGACCAGAAGCGTGACGTATCTTTACACTTATCCAATTTGATTGGATGAAAAGTTCAAGAACGTTTTAAAATTTGTGCGCGTGCGCAGTGCGGAGCAGTGTGTTTGGTGAGTACGTTTGACGATCCTCTTACTATTTACTGTTTTGTGTTTTCATGCTGGCGTTAATTCTTCGGTTTTATAACTGTTTGTTGTCGAATGTTTATTTAATTCGTTTTTCAAACAGGAATTGTACAACATCTATGAGCCTGTTGTATGCTAATGTGACACTTACCCACTGGCTCATTCACTAATGAACCAATGCCCCTTTTTTTGGATAATGAAAACGAAGTCGTAACATAATTTAAATATATGCGATAGATGTGCGCTACGATATTTATACTATGTATATAAATATATCCTCTTCCGAACAGAGTATGTTGTGTGTTACAAATACTGACTGCTTGAATTTCACAGCAAGTATACAGTTTTTGTTGTTTGTATGAATTGGTATTGACTTCTGATTCCTCCTGATAAGATAAACTTCATAAGAATCAGATCTGCTTTTTGGTTATCAGGATTTCAGCCTTCTCTTATGATAGTGTTTGGGGCTGACTGATGGCCTTGGTGTCATAACATCCTCGTGTGTACTGTTGCAGACAGTGAAAATGAGGACAAGTGGATTTGACTCATCTGAGGAAGAGGATTTTGGAGAGGAGGAAGCCACACCTCTCCAGATCTCATGGTAAGGAGCACATATACACCCATACTCGACAGCTGGAGAAATAAACACTTTTGAGAGTGACTAGAGCTTGTGCATTTTTGCAGGTTGTCTCTATCAGTAGTGGAGTGTTCCCAGTCTCTTGGGATCTGTTCTTTACCAGGTAATGTGAGTGACTGAATGAATAATGCTCTGTATGTGTTCGTCCCATATATGAGAGAATCTCAATGCTCATTTCAGGATGCAGATATAAAGACATCAAAAGAAACCTGCAGAAAGACGTTGGTGAGTCTAACTCCCACACATGTACAGTATTGATAAAACACTAAAGCAGTGGATCTCAACTGGTGTGCCACGACACAAAGGTTATGGGCCCCAGGTCTGTTCTTATAGGGTCGTGGAGAGCAGGAAAGAAAAACAAACAAGCAAAAAACAATGCTAAATGTAAATATTAAAATACAAAACATTTGAAAGAAAATTCCGGGTTCACTACATGTTAAGAAAAGTCAACGGCTTTTGTGATAATCTTGGTTTCTGTGAGGCACTTACAATGGAAGTGAATGTTTTTTTACAATTTAAATACTCACTGTTTCAAAAGTGTAGCCACGAGACGTAACAATATGCATGTTAACATGATTTTAGTGTGATAAATTAATGTATTACCAACATTTAATTACTAACCTTTTCTGTGTAAAGTTATAGCCAATTTTACAACTTCATGACCACGATGACAAGATGTTAACAAACCCTAAAATGACTGTAAAAATGGCGGTTTAAACAAATTAACAGCCCAAATAATACACAAGTATTAACAGAAGAATTAATGTAAGTGCTTTTATAAAATTATAAGCTTCACATTTCTGCCTTTTAAACCTTCCAAAATTTGGCCACATTCACTTTCATAAAAAAATTACCACAAAAAAAAAAAAAATTGTCTAGCCCTTTTCTTTAAACCCCCCCAGTGGAAGTGAATGGGGACATTTTACCTACACCTACATTTTGTGTGATAAAATCGCTTAATATCATTTTCTGCTAAAGCTGTACCTAATTTGATAATTACTGAATAATAACTGAAGAATTAATGCAAGTTCTGTTATACAATTAATTTATAAGCTTTACATTTCTGCCTTTAAACTCTCCAAATTGGCCCCATTCACTTATATTGTAAGTGTCTCACTGAAAAAATTATTTTTGCTTCATAAAGAAACGGACGGACTAGTCAAAATAATTTTTTGTGGTAATCAACAGTATGCCATAAATGCTGTCAATTGAGCTTAAATGGGTTGAAACCAGAATATTCCTTTTAATCGTACATTGTGAGGACAGCAAAAAACAAACAGGCTAATCGGTTTTTAATAGGGAATGGAAAATGCTTCCCATATCTATTGTTATTGACACCAAATGCTCTGCATTCAATCAGACTTTACAGGAATTTGGCACAAAATTGGTAGAAGCTAGTCAAATTAGGCTATGCCAACACGGATATCTCCTCAACCCTGAAAACCATGAACAAAACTATTCAAGATAAAAAAAATACATTCCAGACTATGTTAAAAATAGGTTTACTTACAACAAGGACAAGGATACTTACAACAAGCATGGTTTGTACTGTCCACAATTGTTCTGTGTTGGGTTGCCACTTGATATACAATGTGAAATTAGTGTCCAGAAGCAAAACCACTGGTCTAAGATATATGTTAAACTCATTGTGTATATGCTCCTCAAAAATAACTCCAGGATAACTGTGATTAATTTGTGTGTGTGTGTGTGCGTGCGTGCGTGTGCGTGTGTGTGTGTGTGTGTGTGTTTAGCTGAACTGTGTGATCAGGGTGTGAAGGATGTGTTTGTGTTCTGTACCAGAGGAGAGTTGGTGCTTTACAGAGTGCCATGTCTGTTAGAGGTTTATTCTCAGCGTGGGCTCAGAGTGCATCACCTTCCTTTCCCAGACGGAGGTGCTCCAGAGCTTTCTCAATGCTGCTGCATACTGGAAGAACTACAGGAATGCCTGCAGAATCAACACAGGACTGTCATACAGTGAGTAACTCTCTGTTTCTTCATCTTGAAATGTTCTCAGTAATATGCTTTCTTTGCCAGAGTAAAAGTGTGATCATTTTCCCTTTAATGACTTGATAACAAAGAAACATTTTAAAGGAATATCTCTGGTTCAATACAAGTTTAGCTAAATTGACAGCATTTCTGGCATAATGTTGATTCCCACAAAATTCTCCCCAATTTGGTATGCCCAATTCCCACTACTTAGTAGGTCTTCGTGGTGGCGCGGTTACTCGCCTCAATCTGGGTGGTGGAGGACAGGTCTCAGTTGCCTTCGCTTCTGAGAACGTCAATCCGTGCATCTTATGTGGCTCATTGTGCATGACACCACGGAGACTCCCAGCATGTGGAGGCTCATGCTACTCTCCACGATACATGCACAACTTACCACGTGCCCAATTGAGATCGAGAACCACTAATCGCCACCACGGTGAGGTTTACCTCAGTGTTTCCCAATCACTGCACACTTGTGTGCCATGAAAGATTATCAGTTGTGCCGTGGAAAATTATCAAATTCCACAAAATAAAAAAAATGCATGAAAAAAAATATATATAATTTAGTGGATCCAAACTCCTCCCCTTTCAGAGAAATTCGTCATTTTGATACCATAATCGGTCACTATTGTGATTGTGCAGAGCAATGATTAATGTGCAAAAGTCAATGATATTTATACGCGTTAAGGGTTAACCAAATTAAAACTGCCACGAGAAGTCATCTGTCCGAGGCAAAGAAACAAAATCTAATGACAATTGCCTCAGCATCAGTCTCCCTTGATGCGTTTGATTACGTACAGGCGAGTTTAAGTCGATGTGGACCAGGAGGAAGGTTTGAATTGTTTGAATTTTTTTCATTCATGTGCTTTGTGTGGTGTCTCTGTTGTTCATCTGTTCTCTTCATGAATAAATAAATGCATAATCTGCTAAATGCTCGTCCTGTAAGTTCATGATTAAAAATGAAAATGTGAACGAAAATAAAAGCTATTAAATGTCTTATCATTAAAATATGAAAATTAAAATGAAGGGTAATATTAGATTATGACAGAATTTTTACGACCATCTCCGTCAAAATGACGGACGATGAGAAAGTCAAACGCAAGCACTTTATATGACTTGTTTTTTGCATAGCCAAATTTCAAACATTATAATTAAACACTTCTAAGACGGACAGAAAACATGGAAGTTCTTGAAAAGGTAAAATATTGACTATGTGGGATAGTGGTGTGCGGTTGCTTAGGAGACCTGGCTGGAGTCACTCAGCACACCTTAAATTTGAACTCGCGACTCCAGCGGTGGTAGTCAGCGTCAATACTTGCTGAACTACCCAGGCCCTGTCCCAACTTTTCTTTAAAAAAAAAATAAAAAATTGTAAAAAAAATATCTGGGCTTCCACTTACTGTGGAAGTGAATGGAGCCAAAATGTTAAAATAATCACAGTTTCAAAAATATAGCCACAAGATGTAAACAATATGCATTGTAACACGATTTTAGTGATAAAATTGCTTTCTAACCTTTTCTGAATAAAGTTACAACCAATTTTACAACTTTGTCAAGACAATTCAACACTGTAAACCCTAAAATGACCATAAATGGTTAAAACAATTTTACAGCTTCTACAATACAAACAATTTAACATTTAACTAACGATTAATGTGTGTTTTTTTAAAGTAATAAATAATAAGCTTCACATTTCTGTATTTAAACCCGCCAAAATTGGCCCTATTTACTTTCAAGTGCCTCACTGTAACCACCTTTTTTTTTCTTTTTTTTTTTTAAGGAATGGTCCACCCAAAAAAGAAAATTCTCTCATAATTTACTCATCTTCATGCCATCCCAGATGTAATTGACTTTCTTTCTTCTGCAGAACATAAATTAAGAATTTTAGTAGAATATTTCAGCTCTGTATGTCCTCACAATGCAAGTGAATAGTGACCAAAACTTTGAAACTCCAAGAAGCATTTAATCTCCTGAGCCTTTAGGGGGACTGCTGTGTGCATTTTTATTTGTAACTAGTAGCACCTAATAAACTTGCCAAAAAATTTTTTGGAAGAGAATTGTTTTCCTAAAAATCTATGTCCTAAGTTGTGAAATTTTAAATGCCAAGCTATAGAAAGTCTTATAAAAAAAATATTGTTTCCAGGAATGTTGGTTATTCCTGTTTTTGAGATGGTACAGACATTACAGCTGATTTTTTTTTTTTTTTTTTTTTAGAAGCTGCTTTTGAATTATGTATATTGGGAAAGGGATATATATATACACTACCGTTCAAAAGTTTGGGGTCACTTACTCATTCTTTATTTATTTATTTATTTATTTCACATTTTAGAATAATAGTAGTCAGCAAAACTATGGAATAATAGAAATGGAAATATGGGAATTATTTTGTGACCAAAAAATCCAAAATAAATCCAAAACTATGTAATATTTTAGCATCTTCAAAGTAGTCACCCTTTGCCTAGATTTTGCAGACATGTACTCGTGACATTTTCTCAACCAACTTCTTGAGGAATCACCCCGGGATGCTTTTTAAACAGTATTGAAGGAGTTCCCATCTATGTTGGGCACTTATTGGCTTCTTTTCTTCATATTTTGATCCAAGTCATCCATTTCAAAAACTTTTTTTTTTTTTAGGAAATTTTAGATTTGTAATTAAATAAATGTATATGTTTTGGCAGAATAATATTTTGTCTACAAAGTTAATTTCAAACTTTTAAGCATACACCTTCAGATCAAAAGATTTTTAAGATCATGAGAAACATTTCAGACAAGTGACCCCAAACTTTTGAACGGTAGTGTATATATACACACAAAGAAAAATAATTTGACTTGATTTGACTTTTGTTACAATGTTTTTTTTCTTCTACTTTGGCAACACAATTTAAATATTCTCTCTTTGCACTATCAAACAAACAAGTGATAGCCAGTGATGAAGCATTTAACCAATCAGAAATTAGCAGAATTAATTCTGATACAAAGTAATGGCCTGCATTGTGCAATCATTGCAACCATGTTAAAATAAAATGTAACCTTTAAATAATTACTGAATCTATGTACTGATTACCATTGTCCCATGTCTGGCAATGTTGAGTGGTCCAAACATCAACTGCAGCCTGAAACCGAATTAACCGATATTAGGAGTGTATGCACTTGGCTGTATATGAAAGCTATAGGATGTTCCCTTGCTCTCTATTTAGTGAATGACTTAACCTCCAGTGTGCTCTGTCTGCACTGGTCTCAGAACAGTTCAGAATGTTTCATATTTTACTATTCATAATGCACAATTTTGCATTAGGACACGGATTTCTAAGGGGACAACTGCGCTATAGTCCACTATAGTTGTCATTGTGTTTAACAGCGTGCCATTTCGCGATAAATTGCTGACATTTTTTAAATGGCATGTCGGATGAAACTAGAGACTAATCTTTTGACTCAAACATGTTTCAATGTAAAAAAAAAAAATAAGTAGCTGATGTAGTGTAGTTTTGTTGGTGTTTTTCCCAAAGACAAAGTTAACTGAGATCGGCGCCATATTGTTTTGTCACATGACTCAATGTGTCAAAAGTTTAACCATTTACTGACAGACCAGAGTGTACTGAACTGAGATCAGTCATTTTAAATTAAATTATTCATTGTGTATAGCAATGACAAAAAACACATTGCTCTCAGAAGGACACGGTCACACAAGGTTAAAGGCAGCATAAAAGTAATTCATAAGACTCCAGTGGTTAAATCCATGTCTTCTGAAGTGATATAATAAGTGGGCGAGAAACAGATCAATATTTAAGTCCTTTTGTACTATCAATCTCCACTTTCACATTCATTTTCTTCTGTTTTTTGGTGATTCAAATTCTTCATGCATATCGCATATACTGGGCAAGGAGGAGAAGGACTTAAATATTGATCTTTTTTTCCACACACACCTATCAGATCAATTCAGAATACATGGATTAAACCACTAAAGTCACATGGATTACTTTTATGATGCCTTTAATGCTTTTTGGAGCTTAAAAAGTTTGGTATCCATTCACTTGCATTGTATGGACCTACAGAGCTGAGATATTCTTCTAAAAATCTTTGTTTTCGGCAGAATAACACATCTAGGATGGGATGAGGGTGAGTAAATTATTGTTTTTTTTTCTTTTGAAGATAAGGAGGGTAATAAACATTAATATGCCACAAATGCTGTCATTTGAGCTTAACTTTGAACCCAGAATAAAGGAAGAAAATGCAATTTAGGAAAATATTTATTTTCTCACTATTATTCAAATCACATTGTTCCAAACCATTTTGACTTTGGAATATTGTATATTGTTGTTGTTATTATTTTATGCAGTATATAATACTGTATATTAAACAGACATTGAGTTGCTCATATGGGCCATGTGCCCATTCTAATGGCTCATTTTGCAGTTTTTCTCATTCTAATTCTGTTAAAAAAAATTCATCCACAGTTGTTACGGAGGACTGGGGCGGTCAGGATTAAGTAAGTGTCAAACACTCAGAGAGCGCAGTGTTATGGTTAATGTTAGTAGCCACTTGTGTTTGTTTATGAGTTTATTTTGTCTTGTCACAGTTGCTGCATGTTTGCTGTTGCAGCTCTCTGTCTCTATGACGCCCAGTAAAGCTCTGGAAATCCTTAGAGAGCTGAGAGGGGGTGGAGCCATTCAGACCGTCAAGGTGACAGGCAAAATCCAAAACCCTAAACGCATCACTTCTCCAAACTCTGTCTCTGTGTGTTAATGAGGTTTCATCATTGTCTTTCATAGCAATACAACTTCCTTCACGAGTTTCGGGAAAAGCTTGAAGCCTATCAAGGGTCCAAAGAGCGTCTTTCAGAGAGATCAGTGTCCAGATGATCCACAAGACTTCCAGATGATGTGAAAGCAAAATAAATTGTTGATTGGTGGCTTTGCTCTTGCGAATTTCTATTTTTGATCATGAATACATGTTATTTTCTAATGGCACTTTAAAAAGTATGTATTTTTATAATTGATTTTATGATATTGAGTTTAATATACAGTATAGCATTAGCTTTGCAGTTACGTTGTTCAATTAAATATAGAAGTTGCATAAACATAACGTGTCTTGACTGATTCTGGCCAGCTACCAGTACTAGTTCAAATCCAGACTGATCCTTATTTTATGTATGGGAAGCCATAAATGCAATGAAAGTGAATGGTGATAAAGGTTATATATACTGTATAGAAACTCCTCTCATTTTCAACTGCTTTTATTTTCAGCAAAATGAATGTGTAAATATCTGTATGAACATAAAGTCAACAACTAAGACATAAGTTGTAAGTTTCACAGACATGTGACTAACAAAAATGGAATAATGTGTCCCTAAACAAAATACAAGGTAACAATCAGTATCTGGTGTGGCCACCAGCTGCATTAAGTTCTGCAGTGCATCTCCTCCTCATGGATTGCACTAGATTTGCCAGTTCTTGATGTGAGATGTTACCCAACTCTTCTACTAAGGCACTTACAAGTTTCAGCATTTTTGGGGGGAATGGCCCTAGCCCTCACCCTTTGATCCAGCAGGTCCCAGATGTGAGACCTTGAGATCCGGGCTCTTTGCTGGCCATGGCAGAACACTGACATTCCTGACATGAGCCTGCAGTAAGGGTACCAGATGAGGGAGGAGGATGTCTTCCCTGTAACGCACTGCGTTGAGATTTCCTCCAATGACAACAAGCTCAGTCCGATGATGCTGTGACACACCGCCCCAGACTACGATGAACCCTCAAAATTGATCCCGCTCCAGAGTACAGGCCTCGGTGTAACTCTCATTCCTTCAACGATAAACGTGAGTCTGACCATCACCCCTCTTGAGACAACTCTGATTCGTCAGTAAAGAGCACTTGGGTGGGTTTGTGCCCAAAGGCGACATTGTTGCCGGTGATTGTGAACCGTCTGATCACTTTGGAGGGATTGTGCGTTCCTGGTGTAACACGAGCAGTTGTAGTTGCTGTCCAGTACCTGTCCCTCAGGTGTGATATTCAGATGTACAAATCCTGTGCAGGTGCCGTTACACGTGGTTTGCCATGGTGAGGATAATCAGCTGTCCTTCCTGTCTCCCTGTAGTGCTGTCTTAGGTGTCTCACAGTACGGACATTGCAATTTATTGCCCTGGCCACATCTACAGTCCTCATTCCTCTATGCAGCATGCCTAAGGCACGTTCAGGCAGTTGAGAAGGGACCCTGGGCATCATTCTTCTGGTGTTATTCAGAGTCAGTAGAACAGTCTCTTTAGTGTCCTGTTTTTATAAATGTGACCTTAATTTCCGACCATCTGTAAGCTGTTAGTGTCTTAACGACCTTCCACAGGTGCATGTCCATTAATTGTTTATGGTTCACTGAGCAAGCATGGAAAACATTGTTTAAACCCTTTACAGATCTTTATTGTAAAAGTTATTTTATTTTGACAAAAATTCTTTAAAATATAAGGTTATACATCTGGATTGGAGTGACATGAGGACAAGTAGATGACAGTCTTTATTTTTCTGGTAGACTATCACCAAATGATATTTTATAATTCTATACCAGACTAGTACAGTGATAAAAACATAAAGCCATTGGCATTTAAAACATTTTATTAATGTACTTTTGCAACACAAAGCATATAAAAATTATAGCTCTTCAATGTGTTGAAATTTTTCCTTATTTAACATCAAAACTGAATGTATACTTAAATGTGTACTGTAATGTGTTCATGTTTTGATTAATTTTTTTTTCCAGTATTCAACAGAAACAAAGCAGGAAAAAATGAAATTTTCAGTTTTATTTTTAACATGATTTTTTCATTATTCATCAGAAATGTGTGCCAACTTTAGGCAACAATAATGATTATCACTCATAAAATGATCAGATTACAGTAGGAGTTCAGATATTACATATATAAAAACACTCCCATATTTTATCAGACTAAACCAAAACGTGGTTTGGTTATTTTTTGCAGCTATCCATATTTTAACAAATCAAATAACATTGAGTTATGGGTACAGATGGCAGGTGTCACCCATCACTAAAAAGGAAGAGATCAGTGCATTTACTAATATATAACATGGTAATATGGGCCATGAGCAACAGTCATGAGAGTGTCTATGAAAACTTTGTTAGGAATTTTAAAGCAATATTCCAAGCAAAAAAAAAATAACCACAATTTACTACAGTTCAAGCAAAGACTTTATACCATTCAAACGCACACATCAGGCTGGAATCACACGGTTATGAAGCAGGAAAAAATATATAAGATATTTTATTTCTCTAAATGTCACATAAGTGATCCAGATTGGTGATTAGGACCAACTGCACTCTCTTTCAGGATTCAGCCACACAGTTTTGATTTGAATGCTGGTAAAACACCAGATTCAAATACTACCAACATCACAATCGGTCCACGATTACTGACGGATTAAAAGAAAATGGTTTCTTGGCACACTGAGATTATGCCAACATTAAACCTAAATATTCAATAAAATATAGTTCACTCCCATCTACTCTATATCACAAAAAAAAACAATTACAACTGAAGTAAAACAAGAAAACAATTCCTCTTAGAAATGCAAAACACAAAAAAATAAAGTTTCAAAGCAAAAGGATTTGAGTATTTCAGGCTATGTGCAGTAAAGCCTTCCACACACTGAAAGCATCAGTTCTCATTTGCTACAAGCAAGACTGTAATTAATGGTTGTAACACTGAAGTGGACAATTAAAAGTAATCTGATAAGAACCATCAATATGAAGTAGACCACCTGTATTAGCTCAGAAATGTGGACTGGCAAGATAAAAAAACCACTAAAGCAGCAGACAACTCAGGACAAATTATAGAACCGACTGAGCTACAAAGGCAGTAATATTTTGTAGATAAAATAAGTCTATGGCGTCTGTAAAAATGCTACCATCAAGATCTTTATTTTGTCCCACAGTTTGAAGTTGATGAGTAAAATCTTTGAACATATCCATCAGCTCTAGTTTTTTAGCCCTTGTGTCTCTGCTTTAGACATGATCCAGTCAGTGTAAACAGATTCATCTCATCTACTGATGCTTTTAGTGTGTGAAGAGTCTTGACATGTGCGTATAGTGTATGTCTTGTTTTTGTGTGTGCACAGTTCTGGAGGTGTGCAGGCTGCCTGCATCCAGAATCGCTCTTGGCTGATGCAGATTAAATAAAGTCAAACAACCATTTGAAACAGCGGAGCAGAACTGAGACGGCAGAGTTCAAATTCAGCTCCTTTCGGGTTTTAAAATCATTGCATCTCAAACTTCTTCATACAATCTTCCAAAGCAGCAGCATCCAGTTTTAAGAGCTCACCAAAACATAGATCATCCTATAAAAGAAACAACAGAAAGATTAAACACTTTAAAGCAAAAGAAAATGAGAAAAATACATGATAAAGTAACTCTGTACATACCCATAAAGATAGTAGAAGAACGACAGGAGGTAGAAAGCGAGTTTGCACCAGCCCTCCTTCTGACAGTATGCCAGAATATCCGCGTTCATTATAGTAGTGGGGTCATACAAGCCAGGTCCACTCATCACAGGGCGACTCGTGTACCTGCATACACACAAACACTCTTGCTATTGAACCTAGTGCTAGACATTCCCCTTATCATTCATTAACTTTACAGATTTACACTAGCTCAACGGATCTGCTGAGGTGCTTGATATCTCACCACAGAATATGCAAATGTTCTATACATTTATTGAGGCTGGGCAAAATAGGAAAACCAAATCCTTCGATATTGTTCAGCCCTTTGATGATATTTTAATATTTATGCATTTTCTCTGACATTATTGTAAAAAACTATCATAGACCTAGAGTTTTGTTTAGCACTATACATCTGATGATGTCTGCTTTGATATGTCTTTCTACAATTTTTTTTAATAAGATTGATGATATTAAGTCTCATATTCCATCTGCCCCTCTTGGCTGTCCGGGTGCGTTTGGCCAGTTTGAGCCAGTCTCTCTTCCCATTCTGATAAAAATTGTACACCTAAAATTTACAGACTGTTAATCTACTTAAAATAGGTTTTTGCGATTGTTGGGCCTCATATCCTGTCTATAATCAATAGCTGCCTTGCAACAGGGTCTGTGCCAGCCGATTTAAAACATGCTGTAGTGCAGCCTTGCAGAAAGTTGTTCTTCAACTGCAGACTTTTTGGACAAGAATGCTGTTTGAGGTCTTTCAATCTGGTTTTAGAGCACACCATATCACAGAGTCTGCACTTTTAAAAGTTTCGATTTATGTTTTGCTAGCTGTAGACATTGGAGACTACGCAATACTGCTGCAGCATTCGATACCATTAACCATGATATCTTTAAAGCCCGGGAGTCTCCGAGGAACTGTTCGCAAGTGGTTGAAGTCGTATTTATGCAATACAAGTTTTTCAGTTAATATTGGTGATTTTTTTTTTTTCTAGCATTGCTTCTCTTATCTGTGGGATCCCCTAGGGCTCTACCCTTGGCCCCTTCCTGTTTACATTGTATCTGCATCCCATTGGGTCCGTTTTTAACAAAGCATGGCGTTTCTTTTCACTACACAAATCTATCTGACTCTGAAAAAGAAAAACAATACTATAGAGCCCCAACTGGCTTGTTTGGAGGATTTAAAATCTTAGATGGCTCTAAACCTTTTACACCTCAATGTAAAATGGAGAATGTTGTGTTTGGGGCCTCTGATGGCGTTTGCACTTTAAAATTTAACCTAGGCCCTCTAGCTCCCTATAGTGAAGAACTTAGGGGTACTATTTGACAGTTCTCTTAAATTTGACAATTTTTGGCCAAAGATTACTTGCCAAAGTTGAGCCTCTCTATGCAAGTCAAACACTTGCAGCATTAACAGCTTCATTGATAGTAGTAACGAACCAATATTACAGACCTTGCCATTGAGGAAATAATTGTGAGCATCTAAATCTCGTTGCTCCTCTCACGTAGATGTCCTCGGAATCAACAACACGTCTAGATAAGTCACTTCAGGTAAACGTTTGGTGTTCTTTGAGAAAATTATTTTAAGTATCCAGTAATGACACTTCATAGTTTACTTTCGTTTTTTGTACATATCTTGTTTGTTCTGTTTTAGCTAGACTCTAAAAGTATGTGCTAGTCATTTTATTTTGACTGTTTTGGGTTATAAAAATGATGCTACTGTAAATGCTCCAAGGCAAGACATGCGCAGTACAGTTCCAATTCCTTTGTTATCGTTTACATCTTGAAATGGTCTATACACACCAATATAACAAAAAATCATTAACAAAAATACTGTCTCCATTTATTTACTTAAACATTTTGATATATGATAAATGCCACATGTGGAGGCTCATGCTACACTCCACAAACTACGCACAGCTTACCACGTGCACCATTGAGAGCAAGAACCACTTAATCGTTACCACAAGGAGGTTACCCCATATGACTCTACCCTCCCTAGCAACCAGGCCAATTTGGTTGCTTAGGAGACCTGACTGGAGTCACTCAGCACATGAACTCGCCACACCTGGGGTGGTAGTCAGTGTCAATACTCGATGAGCTAACCAGTCCCCCATTAATAATTTTTTTTTTTGCATCATTTAAGTGATGATGCAAATGTTTCAAAGACAATACACATTTGCCTTAACACTTATGTTCATAACTTCTTGACCAAATGAAAAGAGCATTTAAATCATCTCAAAATTAAAATGATGCTTCCATTTATATTGCCAATATAAAATACCTAGCCATAGTGTTTAGCGGTGACTAATTTTGGGCTGAAGGCCACACCCACCTCCAGACATGATAGGCCAGCAGAGGCATGTTGAGTCCAAGCGTCAGCCACTCTGTGGCACACAGGAACATCACACAGAAGAACACATGGATGAGGTACTCCGGCAACACGAGCTGTGGAGTCCACACAATACAAGGTCAAAAAACAGACAACACACATACACAGGATTATCTGAAAGACAGTTTTATTGCACCTTAATCCCGTAAACAAAACTACGAATGAAGGCTAAGTCTAGCCAATTAGGAGAAACAATTAGGATTTCCATTCCACCAGCACCACCACCACTACTTTCTATCTACAAAACAGATTAACCTGAACACCTCAGAAGAAACTCTGAAATAGCTCATTGGTATAAAGCTGAAGGTCTGAAAACAGACTTAAATCATCATTTAAATAAAGCAATTCATTTTGTGCCCAAATAAATTAAAGTCTCAAACAAGTGAACTCAAACTACTGAGCATAGATTGTAAAATAAAACCTCATGCAACAGCACCTTTTGTTTCATTTCAGTTGTCTGATACTCATATAAAATTGAGCTTTAACCTCAGAGATGTTATTTTTCATCCGAGAACTTGGATATCACGTTTACAATTAATAATCAAACCAATCAAGATGATCTCTCTCGCAAATCATCTCTGCTTACACTCTAGCCTCTCAAAGGAATAGTTCACCCAATGTTTCTTTTAGATCACCATCTGACTGTTTAACAGAAAATATATTGAGACATTAAATGAAAATAGGATTCCTGGTTTTCGTCTTTGAATACAAAATACTCAGAACGAAGCAAAAGAAAACTAGTGTATTGAAATATATATTGTACATGTTCTCAAACTCAAATCTACAAACTCTCGAGTTTTGCAACGCTATTACTTTCTAACAGAAGTCCAACTGGTCTGTAGGCTTGCATTAAAACTGAAACTGTGTAGAATGAACATTCCGTGGGACATTTTAACCAAAATCAGAGTTGACGTCGTTAAATGCAATGTCAGTGCCATTCCATGGCTCAACTGAAGGGATGAGACCGCGCGATCACAACAGATCCGGACCCGCTGCAGCCAAATAAGGTCAACTGCCTTCAGGGCACGCACTCACGAGACAACACGCTGTAAAAGACAAAGCTGAATCCAGCTTCCTAATCACCACCTTCTTGTTCAGTAGAAGGATTGTGGCACTCAAGTTTTTCTTCACCACAACACAACTCAAGCTCTGGCGAGTAAAATCTTAATTTTTACTCGCCAGTGGCTAATAAAATTAATATGTCGTATAGCGTGAAATTTGGTTGTATAAGTGAGTGATTTAATCATCATGTAGAGGGCTGAGCCACCGTTCACTAGCATTAAATTGGACCTACAGAGCAGAGATATTCTTCTGCAGAACACAAACAAAGAATGAAATTCATACATATCTGGGATGGCATGAGAGTGAGTAATTGATGAGAGAATTATCATTTTTATCATATATTGCTTTGATTCTCTAATAGGCAAACAGAACATCTGGTCATTAGCAAATTACTGCAAAAAAAACAAACAAACAAACAAACAAAACGTAGTGCTCGCCCACTGGGCCAACAGACATAGGAATAGTGGTAGGTATAGTGTTTGTGATTTATAGGGATACAATGCCAGTGCCAAGCAGAGTGAAAACAGCAGCCATGCTGAGGGAAAGAGCAGCTACAAGGACCCTGGGCTGCCCCTGCTATGCCAGATCATTATCAGCAAATAAAGACACCACATTAGGCCATGCAGAGAGAGAGAAAGAACGTGTGCATGTTTTGAGGTGTGAAGATTTTGCATTTGCCCAACACAAACACAAAGTAAAAAAAAGTTTTTAAATGGTCTAAATTATCTTCTGAGAGTGATCCAGAATTCTGGAAGGATAATTACACAAGTCTAGATTAATGTGCACCACAACACCTGATCATCTTTCCCAGATGAAATGTCTCACCCTTCATTAACCTCATCCATCACACAATCGCACTTGTGAAATAATGACAGCTTTCCCTTGTATGATCCTAATGGTGCCATTGTTTTATAGCTGCGTAACGTTTAGAGCACCTTAAAAGAGGCAGGAACAATAGAGTTAGTTGCTCTGGGTAAAGAGCAAACAGAGGGGGGACAGAATGACACATGCATATTCTGAGTATTTTCAAGTATTTTCAGTTAACACATTTAACTATAAACAACTGTACTTCTTAAACAAACATATATGCAGATTACACCTGTGTGTCCCCCCTAAGTAACGGACTAAACCAGCCAAATTTGAGGGAGATACAAAAAACATTGCTGGGGTAATCTGTGCTTTTTATGCTGGACTGGGCTGCATGATCTGTTTGCAATGGCAACACTGTGCTCATAAAATCTGTTTTAATCAGCATTATTTTTACAATTCTGATTGGTGACTCATTTCAACTTTACCGCACCTCTTCCTATTTAGTTTAACTGACAATTTGTACATTGATGCATTAGTTAACTGAAAAGACATTTGTAAACACTCTGCTCATGCACACAGACGATTACTGATCTTAAGCTGAATTCTGGTACCAACCTTCAGAGCAAGCCTGACCCTTTTAATTTTTTTCACCCTGTCAACTGTCTTTGAGTCAGAGAAAAAATTTAATACAAATAAATATAAAAAAAGGCAAGAATTAAAATAAGAAAATCAAACAAAAGATCTGATAGCGTAAGAAAGCAACATTCACTGCAGGTGATTAAATAGATTAGCAGAACAGTGTTGCGATAGAAGAGAGGAAACAGGAGTGCATGCAGTCACACACCATCTCTCACATACACCTTCACTCACCGGGTTTAACGTGTTACATTGGTCTATGGGATTCTTATAGTCAGTCTTCAGCTCATCAAATGCAATTATCTGAAAAACAGAGGGGAAGAGGTGATCAAGGCATAGAATACAAACATCACTCCCTACATTACCAGAATTCAGATTCCACACGAATCTATTAGAAAAACAGTCTGTGAATGTATTTGAAATGTTTGATTCAAATTTTAATTGATTGATTGATTGATTGAGTGAGTCAAAGCAGAAATGTGATACTGGCTACAGTCTGCACTTAAAATATCAGTGCAACTTTTTCTCTTATATAACAGGTTAATTGCACCAGG
Source organism: Moxostoma hubbsi (assembly GCA_032164185.1). Lineage (NCBI taxonomy): Eukaryota > Metazoa > Chordata > Actinopteri > Cypriniformes > Catostomidae > Moxostoma > Moxostoma hubbsi. Next base: position 10,519,627 of record JAVLUX010000021.1, read on the forward strand.
CAGCAATACAGCAGCCTGAACCCTGGTGAGGTTCTGTCCACAAATAACTCAAAATTTGACCCCAATTTGAGCAAAATGAAGTTATATTTCTGACATGAAAACCCCCAAAGGATGAGAACCAACCACATATATATTTTCATTGCATTTATCTTTTTAATCATACTTTTGTTATTATATTTCTGCTATTGCTTTAACCAGCAGATCTGTAAACACATGCACGAGAGCCGAATGGGAGCGCGCGCCGAAATCCGCCTGTAATAATTTACAGCCACAGCGAATAAATATTTTAAAACATGTGACCAATTATACACATAAAGCGTATTAAACGTTGTTAACACTAGAGTTAACGAATTTTAAGACATATAAATGCCTGAATAGTCCAAAGGAAGAACATCGGTAATAGGTATCATGGGTGTTACCAGCACGCGCTCGTGCCATTCATTCCCATTTGTCTCGCATACCGCTTCATTTTTAACTTATGTCATTACCCGCCAAGCATCTGCGCGTTTATAACCCCACCGCCTTAGTTCAGATTTGTATTCCAAACACTTACATGCCAAATAGCGAAGAAAATAAGGGCCGCCGTCAACAGTAACGCCAGCATATAACAAAAGGCCGCGAATGTGAACGCCATTTTTCGTTCATGTGGACTTATCCAGACCATAGACTGTAAAAAAAGATAAGTCTGTGACGTAGTGACAGCTGCACGTCACGTGACTGACAAAAGCAGCGTCTCATTTCGAAGGCTGCATGCTAGGTAGGACGCGTTCTTTGAATGGTGCAGTATACGGAGTGTCCTCCTTTAAACGAGACAAACTTCGTAGGACAAACGGAAACGGAACGTAACATGTTTGTTATGACAACACGACATTCTTTATCATGCGCGAGCGTTTTGAGTGAGAAGGGAACAAAAAAGTGTCTAAGTGCAAATTCAGTATGAAATCTTCATTAACAGGAGGGAAATGTGGGGCCAGTTAAAAGCATACAAAAACAAGGGATTTTGTAAAACTGACTTAAAAACCAATGAGATGGCCAGACATAACATTTATGACCTCAACAGCTCTGAAAAAACTTTTTGGGAATTATTTTCATGTTGAGGATAGCTTTTTGATTCATGCAGATTTTATTGTTTTGCCCCTTGTTTACTGTAAAATAATAATAATAATTAAATGACTTGTAAAAGCCACTGAACATACATTATGCTCCTCAATTATGAAAATAAGGCATTAGTATTAATCAAGAACACAGTAAAACACATGGACAAGATTTAAAAGAAGAAAAAAAAACCTTCCATTTAATTATTCAAAATGAACAGCAGACAAATGTAATTGAAATATACAGAAAGGAAACCACTTTACTGGTTTAAAGAGAGAACTTGAGATAAAAACATTCAGGACAAACCAAAGCATCTAATTCAGTCATTAAAAATAGCTCATAGTGGATAAAAACTTATGTTAAACACATACAAAGCTCACTACTGAATGGGACATATCATGTGACGTCCACATCATATAAACCACCAAAGTGGGCAATCAGAGTTTAATAGGAAACGGCACCAATCACAGGTATTACAGATGTACAGAGATGATGCACATGTGAGCCAGACCCCACATTAGAACTCACAGATTCTGAAAAATGAGAGATCTGCAGAGGTATTACTTATCGAAAACACAACAACACTTCCCAAACTGTTCATATTCCTCTGTGAAGCTGTAAACATTTAAGCAATTTCCAGTGTTCAAATTTAGCCAATAGAAAGTTTTCTATAAATATGGAAATAGCGATATTTTGCTTGAATTGAAGTATATGGATAAACTGGCTTAATTCCAGCTTTTAATTGGACAAAAATAAACTGTACACCATTTCCAAAGAGGTGGGACAGTTGAGCTATCTTGTCTGGGGTTAAGATGCTCTTCTCTCCCAAAGACCCAGAGCTCTACCTCAATTAACCGAAGGAGAAAGATTATAGAACGTTAGTGGATTTGTTCGTCTAGCTGCAAGCACAGATTTGAAAAGGCAAAACAGAGCGACTTAATTGACAGTCAATGACAAAAGACTAGAAACACTTACCGAACACTCCCTCACAAAAAATCTGTGAAACTCCCAATCCCTTCACCTCCCAGTCACAACTCGTATCAAAAAATATTACCGTAGTTAATGTTTGTTCTAAACACTTCAAATTACAGGAAGCATAATACATTAAAAAAAGGAAGAAAAGATTTGGCCCTTGTAGTAGCAGGAGTTTACATGAAGACTTGTGTGATTTTACATCAAAACTGTCATAAACAATTAAAGATTATAGCATTTTTAAATATTTTAATCCATTACCATGTAAACTATCGTAAGGGATAGGTGACATGAGATTGCCAGAAATCACAGCATGACACCCAACTACAAAGACTTGAATTGTCCACCTGTGCAGAGCAGTACTGCTCAGGGATGAGACTGGAATGGTTCTAAAAAATCCAAGGAATATTTCATAGTAATTTTGAAATTTGCTTTCATATTTCCTTTTCAATCACAACTCATATTTCTGGTACAGACAGGGTTAGAGTTTTGGCAGAAGCAGTCAAACATACACAAACAGACAGAATCAGATGGACTATGGTGTTCTCTCTCCTTTTGAAGGTGATGGTCCCATCTCGTCACTCTTTAAACATTTGCATTAGCTTGTAGCACCCCATCTTAGCGGAAAAAGCCCAGTTTCTCTCTTAGCCATTCCTCAGTCAGATCTTCAGTGTTTCTGATCTCAAACACCTGGCAGATAGCAAAGCAGATACAGATTCATTAAAAAAAAAAAAAAAATTATATATATATATATATATATATATAATTATGTGAATGTCAATATGAAAAGCTGTTTGCAATGGCATTTTACTTCAGTAATCTAACGTATTTAGGCGGGACATGATTTAATCTACCATGAATTGAACCCTCACTAAACCCACCTCCATTGGCTACCCTTGTTCTCTCTGACAAGCTTTGCAGAACTTCCTATAGGAATGAAAGGGTAATTGCAGTTCATGTCACGTTTTTTAGCTAAATATTCTCATAAAAAATAATATTCTTATGTAGGACTCCTACTTTTATTATTATTTCTTCTCCTTCAGTCTGCTTTTTTATTTGTATTTTTTATGTGAAACCAAGTAAAAATATTATTCAAACAAAGAAGAAATCTGTCTGGCAAACATTTAACAGTCTCTTGAAATGAGAAAAGCATAATTTCATAGCGATTACACACCTGATAACATTAGTGTAAATGAACAGAACTGCTCATAACATCTCATAAACACACTCACTATGATGCTGTGCACGGTTTATGTGCTATCGCCTTTACAATCACCTGAATCAATACATAAGTTAACGTTCATTTTTAGGCTTTAATTTACACTGGATCAAATGCAGGAGTCCTTGCTGATGTAATAAATGTTAATTTGGGAATGAGGGGTTAACACAGGGTATCCTCACAGGGTACCTCGTGTCACTATTACAAGTAGCCTGGATAATTTCTATACATTTCTGCTTAAATCTACTCAGACACACATTACTCCCACAGACTCTCATTGAAAAAAAGCAAAAGCTTGTCAGAAGAATGCAAACGGCAACAGTTTCTAAGATAGGATTGGTTAGAAACACTTTTAAGCTGTTTTTAGCAAAGGGTAAATTGATAGAATTGTGGAAGTAGTAGAAGGTTGTTGAGGGGAGTCGTTGGAAAAAGTAAGTGGGATTGATGCAAACCGAAAAGTGAAGTCATTTCAGAGATGGAGAAAAGTTATTCCATTTTGATACAAAGATGATGAAGACATTCTCTGAGTCTCAATCCAGACCCTATCTGCAATAAACAGCATCCAAGATTAGAATTAGTGTCCCAAACCACAGTATGTGGAAATGAGTGTCCCAAAGTTGCCCGGATGGTCTACTATTTCCAGTAGATTTTCGAAGCGTGGATCCGTGGACATTTTTTTCAACTAATATTGCCCACAATCTCTAAAGCTCGATGGAAGAGGAGTTTGGCCATTCGCTTCAGAACTACAATTGCCATATGTATGGATATTATGTATATGAATACTTGAATTGGATGAATTGATTTATTTTATAGACACACGGTAGCTGCGGTACAAACAAATTGATTAATTTCAGATTATTTTACTCTGGATAGGGGCACCCGGCATGGTTGCCCTCTTTCCCCATTATTTGTTCTGTCTTACCCTGGAAAATGATCAGCCACGTTAAGGAGGAGGATGATTTTCCAGGAGTGGTGGCAGGAGGTGTGGTGCATAAGCTTTTGCTTTATGCAGAATATATTTCATTATTCGTCTCTGACCCTACTAGATCTAAGCCTTGCCTCCACAGAATTATTAAATCCTATTCTAAGTTCTCAGGCTACAGAGTTAATTGGTATAAATCTGAAGCTTTGTCTCTGACAGCGTACTGCCCGGTAACGGTTTTTCAGCCAGGCGCCTTCCAGTGGCCCAAACAAGGCATTAAGTATTTGGGTATTTTATTCCCAGTAAATTTGTGTGATTTATTTACAGTTAATTTTGACCCTTTAATAAAAAGGTTTAGAGCGATGTGGGCAGGTGTGCTTTATTACATTTATCTATGATTGGGAAGGTTAATGATATTAAAATGAACTGTATTCCAAATTCAATTTCCTGTTATAATCTCTCCCTGTAGATGTTCCCCTCTCTTATTTCAAGCAATTTGATACCATAGAGAAGTCCTTCATTTGGAATGGTAGACGTCCAAAATTACATTTCAGTAAACTGCATAGGCCGATTGACAAAGGTGGGCTAGGCCTACCCAAGATTTTGTTTTATTATCATGCATTCGGTCTCAGACATTTGGCTCATTGGTTACTTCCATCAGAGAGAGCCCTTCCCTGGTTTTGTATTGAACAAGAAGTTCTAGCAAACTAACCGGAGAAGTTAAGTTACACCCCGTTATCTCGCATTTGTACGTAGTTTTTAATTCAGAAATGTTTTTAAAATGTTGCTTCAAGCATATGGCTGAACCCAAAATGATGTATTAAGTCTCCTTTCTGTAGGTCAGAGTGGATTGTGAGGGAGGTTAATACGCTCCGTGACCTATATGAGAGTGGAGTGTTGAGATCCTTTGAAAATATTGTTCAGCATTTTGGGATTCCCAGATCTCAATTCTTCAGGTATTTACAGCTGCGCCACCTGCTTTGTACAATTTTTGGGAGTAGCATACACCCCCCCTAGAGTGGCAGATACTCTGGGAGTGGTGATTACTGCTTTTGGCATCAGTGTATTACTTAGAAAGATTTAAACTTGGTATTGGTGGAGGGAGTGTGGGCTAGGATTCTAAAAAATGTCAAGTCTACATATAGAGATGCAAGGGTGCGTCTGATGCAATTTAAGATATTACATCGATTCTATTGGACCCCCCTCTAGATTGTATAGGCTTGGTCTTAAAGACACACCAACCTGCTGGCAATGCCAATCAGAAAATGGAGGCACAACCCTTGTTTTTTGGTGGTGTATGAAAATCCAAGATTTTTGGTTGAGGTTCAGAGTTTTGTGTGTGACGTGTTGGACACAATTTCATTTTGCCCCAGACTCTGTATTTTAGGCGATTGGGCAGTTTTGCATGTTAAGTTAGATACTTTTATGTTACATGACACAAGCACTCTTAACCTGAACTGCTTGCTGAAGCATGCAGCTGGAATAATCCATGAGGTTTCCGATTAGCTTCTGAAATTTGAGGCCTGCAACTCCCGCCTTCAACAATTTGACTGGCTATCTCAAACAACATTGATGAGCAGTGTCAATAACCTATGTTATTCCAGCAACAATTTAATGACAACTAGATGGCAATGAATAATGGACTACACCAGAACAGCAACAAGCATATCAATTATTTGGGGGGGGGGGGGGGGGGGGGGGGGGGGGTAGATGGACAGTCTGGTCATATGTGATTATTGGATATAATATATTGAGGTTATGGCCTTGGGTCTGAGTGAGAAATAGATCAATATTTGTCATTTTTTTGTTAGAAATTCTCCTCCCTGAGAATTTATCTATCAAACCTATCAAATCGCTTCAGAATATATGGATTTAACCATATGTGAACTCATTGGACTTATAGTCTTGAAAAAGGTGTAGAACATTCTGAGAATGTCAATCAGCCGACTTTTTCATCTTCAGAACAGGGTAAGGCTAATTTAAGTTTGTGTAAAGAAAAGGCAAGTATATAGGACTAACAATTATTTTTTTCGTTTGCTAATTTATTTATTTTTTTAATTCAATGCTTTATTCTTTTGGTAGTTTATTTTATTTAATACAGGGAATTCTGCCGGCATTATTTCAAAAGCTAAACTATAATTTTATAGAATTGGGCTATATGTTAGTGTTCCAAAAAAGCACACTGAAGCTTTTCTCCCAGTATTGTGTATTTATGTTGAATTTAAAACATCTTTGTACACAGAAATTATATGTTTTTGTATTGTGGGTTAATTCTGTGCAGGTATGCCATTGAGACCAAACCATAACAGTGCATATAATGCTTCACGTAGAATAAATTGTCTTTCAAAGATATATACCATGTCGTCATGATTAACACAGGCTAACGATTGGGGTAGAGTCTGTCATGTGACTACACTTTTGCGTTAATGCCAATTTTCTCGATAAAAAGTGTTTCCAAACTAGTTTTTTGCTACATAGAGTTTATGCATTAGTGTTATACGGAAATATATTATGTTGACACAAACTTTTGGATGGAAACGTAATTAGTGTGACTGCCAAAGAAGAAGAAGGAGGAAAAAAAACATTAAATATAGTTATATTTAATAATGTTTAATGTTAGGAACATCTCCACATGAAACACCCTGAGACAGATCTTCAACGACACGCTGTGTCTTCTCCAAAAGTGTCGGAAGCATTGTAGGGTTTCGTAAATTAAATGCAATGAAGAATAATGAATGACAGTAAAAATTAAATGAGGAACATACATGTCATGATAACTGTAACAGGATGATTGACAGGTCAGTGTACGGTAACATGATGCACGTTCCAATGCGATTGAGTCGTCTTTGGTTTCAAGACGTGATTTTATGACATTATATTATTTACCAATACTTGCACACTTTTTTGCTATGCAATAAAAAGTAGACAGTTTTCCATCACAAATAGAATGCAAATTTTAAGTGCACAGTATAAGTAGGCGAATTGGGACGCATCCATTGTGTTTTTAAGTAACATGTATCCATTAATAGTGCACAATATGTGCACAGGGACATGCAAGTAAATAGGGTTCATTTCCATGATGACTTATAATTGGTTAGTAGTCATTTCATGACATCACTTTACCATATAGATCACAAAACTGGGAGATTCCTAACTTTTAAGGCATTAATGCTTAGTAGAGATAAACAAAACACAGCCACATTAGATACAGAGGGCATCCTCTAATTAATGACCATAACAAATACAATATTGATGTGTGTAGGCACGTGTGTGTGTGTTAGAACTCACCTTGGTCAGCTCAACTGTCTGCACCAGTTTGTTTTTGCTGCCAGCATACATCATCTGCTGCTCAGGTTTGCATCCTGGGAAATAAAACTTTTCATTTTAGAGACTTGGAGAGACAAAAGCTCTATCCATGCTAAGCATTACAGAATTTGTTTTTTCTTTTACCAACAGGACTGGAGAAGATAAAACACAGGGGGTATGACACTCTCCCATCATCATGCTGGTACTTATAGCTGTAGACTACAAATGTGTCACTTGTTAAGGAATCCTTGGAAAATAACTTCACCCCAACACAGAATATCCCATAATTGTTAAATGTACAATAGGACATTTTTGAAAGAACCCACATGTTCCTAGAGTATAAATTGTGGTATAGCACAGAGTAAGTTTTGTTAGTGAAGGATATCTGGGCTGTCTTTCAGGTAGCTCATTCTTCAGGTCTTCAGGGGAAATATCCTACAGGGAGAAACCAAACCCCACTTTACACCACTGAGCTGGAAAATCCACTGGAAAGCTGTGTATCAGCCTGTCCTCAAACCCAAGTCTCTGATTAAACACCACACACATGTATTCATTCAATGACTTATGTGTATATTCCATCAAAGAAAGTGTGTAAATGTACCTCATGCTCCTCCTCCAGAATCACCAGCTGTTTGTCTTTATCAATCTTCACTGTAACCAGAGGAGAACAGAGCGATCATCACCTCACCCTCGCAGTATGAGAGTGTGTGGGCTTATGGAAGTGTTTGAGTGTAAGTATTTCATTTTCATTTGAACTCACTGATGATGGCAGCATTGTTGGTTTCCTTCCTGAAGCGGAAATCCCTCAACTTTTTCACCAGGTCTTCATCTACCTCACACACAACTAAAGACTCACTCTACACACACACACACACACACACAAATTCAGTCAAATGTTTGGAAACATCTACTCATTCTTTATCATTAGACCTACTATTTTCCAAAGATTAATAGTAGTGTCAGACATCAACACAATTGGAAGTATGGGAATTATGCAGTGACTAAAAAATGTAAACAAATAAAAAACAAATGTAAGCAGTATTGAAAGAGTTACCATGTATGCAGGGCACTTGAACTCATCCATTTGAAATATGTAAAGGGTTACTTTCACACTCAAGTCAGGATCTCTAATGTGTCTTTTAAATTCTCTATTTAGTAACAAGTGACTGAAATACGGCTGTCAATAACAGAAACTACAATATATTCAAGTTTCTGACAGTGAAACATTTAGTTATTGTAAGAGAAACTTTGATTCTTAGAACTAGGGCTGAATGATTCAAAAGATTTGAAAGAACACGATTGGCTAATCGTGAAGACTGCGATTAAAAATGTTGGTTCTATTACAGCGCATCTGACCCGTATTAAACAGTCATGCAGTTGCAAATTAATTCCGTCGTCATCCTTGTTTTTGTGACTGACTTGCTCGCCAATCACAAGCTCCATGCACCTCCTGTTACGGTCCTGCTCACCAATCAGAGTCGGCACAGTACACGGTACATTTTACAACAACAAATGAAGCTATGTGAAATCGTGTGGGATAAATGGCGTCAGCTGAACCTACAGAGCTAGTCCCAAAAATGACCGGCACTTCAGTGATTTGGGGCTATTTCGGCTTTTAGAAATCAGATGTAAACCAAAAGAAGGTAATATGCAAAGCCTGTCGTGCAGCAGTTGCCACATCACAGGGCAACATGACAAACCTATACCTACATTTGAAAAAGCCCCACGAGGAGTGTATGGCCAAAAAGTCTAAGGAAAGTATTTCTGCTGCAGCCGAGTCAATCAAGCAGTCTACCATTGCAGGGTCGTTTTGACTGTAACTCCCTATGAAAAGGGCTCACGAAGACACCGCGAGATAACAAACGCCATAACAAATTATCTTTCAAAAGGTATGGTGTCTATTAACACGGTGACAAAAGACAGCTTTCAAAAACGTATCCGCACGTTGGACAGAAGATACACAATTCCTTCCCGTACATATTTCAGTCAGGTTGCCATACCAGAAATGTACGTGGAGTGTAAGAAAAAGAAAGAGGAAGCGGAGCTGGAAAATGTGGTGTATTATGCAACAACTACGGATTTGTGGTCGAGCAGGACGACCGAGCCGTACCTAGTCTCACCGTACATTTCATTAATGATGACTTTCATTTGAAGAGTCGATGCCTGCAAACGGCATACTTTCCCGTTGACCACACGGGAGAGAATATTGCTCATGGACTTCCAACTGGGGTCTGTCAGAAGAATATATCCAATACATATCACTACAGACTGTTTACAGAAATGTCCCATTTTCAGTTGATTTTTTATTTATTTTATTACTTTATTTAACATGATTGCAGAAGGTGCAATATGTAGGTGATGCTCTTGAACTGAGGCATATCGGAAATTTCAGTTTACAGGAAAGTACTGCTATTTTTTTATTATTTATAAAAAAAAATTGTATTTTTTTTTATTATTATTATTATTATTATTATTTAACTTTAGCCTTTGTAATAAATGTTCTGTGTTTGATTGTTCAATGATACATGCTTATTAAAAGAAAAACACTTGTTACAGACAATTCATATGTTCTCATACTTTCATTAGAATATAAAGAGGTTTTGATGGTGTCTCATGTTGTAATGTTCCATGACATGTTTTATCTATTACACAGATAATACCGAACTTATTATTTTTTAAATCGCAAATCGAATCGTAATCGCAATATCTGGCAGAAAAATCACAATTAGATTTTCAATTAATCGTTCAGCCCTAATAAATATATATAAAGGGTATATGTGTGCACATTATTGAATTTTGAGTATCAAACACATTTAAAATAGTTTTAGGTGACAGTGTAAAAAATCCTGTCAAACAGAATTATGTGCAATTTCCAAGTTTTGTTTTAAAAAATTAAATGTCTCAACAACTCTACCCACACAAACACATACAAAAAGGGGCAATGGACCAGAAATATTTTTTTACAATTTGTTTTTTTTTAAATTGTTATAAAGTTGTCAAATAACACCCTTATGTACTCTGTATTCCTGAATGACACTATATTTCTATATTACACAATGTATATATGTGCTATATGTGTTGTTTGGAGCAATATGACCATTGTGGCCTTGCCATGAGCATCTAATCTCAGGTTGCTCCATGAGGACTATCCCTTTAATAGGTACAATGTCAAGCGAGTATGAATGTGAACATGGTATTTAACATATATTTTATTACATAACAAATAGAAACTGAAGACAATCGATGTATTACAAAAAAATTATAACAGTGTTAAATGCATTGACTCCCATAGGCAGGATTTGGGAGTAACAGAATACATGTAACGGGATTACATATTTAAAATACAAAATATGAGTAACTGTATTCCACTACAGTTACAATTTAAATGATTGGTAATTAGAATACAGTTACATTCAAACAGTATTTTGACTTCTGAAGAGATTACTTTGCATTTTATTGTCATTTGTTTCATTTAATATTTAGTCCTTTTATTTATACATATAAATTATGTGATCCAAATTGCATTTGAACAGCGATGAAACACTTTCTTATGATGTGTGAACAGACAGAGAAGTGAGTTTGAAGTTTAAAGCACAAGAAATAAAAATATACCTTGTGTAAATTGTCAGCATTATGCTAAGCTTAAATGCTGCTTCTAGCCATTTTACCAGTCACAATCATAATTTTTTATAAAAACAATTCACATTGGATCATTTTTCTTCAAAGATTTTTCTAAGATCTTTGATATTAGGGCAAAAATTGTATTTTGATAATAATTTTTGTATTGTTTTCCTCAAAAATATCTAAAAATCATTAAAACAAGATCAATTTAATTGACAAATGACATTTTACAGCATGTATTCTGTAATCCATGCCCCATATGGGTTACATAGGACCCACGTTCTGTATGCATTCTAGGGGTAGTGATGCAAATTATCTTATATTTAAAAAAATATTCAACTAAATATAAAAAAATACAAATTTAAATGATAGAAGACACCTTGATTGTGGAATACCTAGAGTGGCAGATCAAAAGACCACTTCATGTATAAATTATGTATTTGACCCACAAAATCACAACAAGTGGGATGAGGTCACCTCTCACAAGGATCATGAGTTTACTAAAGTCAAAACTCGTGTATCATTACAACCAGCTTGGGTCATCTGATTAAAAACTGACATCACACACTGATGTCATAATCAGGACAACATCACGTTTTTTGCTGTTGATGTGGCAAACGTATTTTACGTGCTGTTTGTGGAATGCAAATAATCGACCTTATTTTCCGTATGATTTAATAGATTTCTGCTTTGATTTAATTACATGGTATGAGGCTTGACGTGCAAAGTAAATTAGCCACACAGTCTCAGATTTTCCAGCATTTCCTTGAAATACTGACGTGTGTGCATGTCTGGAACAGGAAATGAGAATTCCCCCGGAGCCACCGGAATTCCATCATATCAGTTATGTAGGCCTAAGCCAATTATTTGTCATGAAAACGCCAAACAGGCTTTCAGGGTGTATCCAACGCCTGTATAAAGGTCTGTATTTCGGTGAACTTTATTAAGTCAGTGTAATGCAGGGAAAGGTTTGACTGCGCGCACTGACATGCAGCTGATCACAAAGCACTGGGTGGAACTGCAACAGGGCTCAGGCAAATAACAACCCCTCCAACGCAAACGCATATCGCAGCATTGAAGCGCGCGGCGTTATTTAAATGCCTCAGTATAATCATACTACCTCCAGACATCACAGCTATTACAATGGTGTAATTAATACAAGCCAGTTTTTGGACTCACCATTTTCCACGGAGCACAGACAGCAGCACGAGATAAGCAGTGGAGGAGTTCTACGGTGCCGCGTCTCGTGACGCACGTTCACCCAATCAGAGCGCGGGAACTCGCCAGTATTTGCATGAGAGCCCGTTCCAGGATCAGTTGGTTTCAGCTATGAAATGATGAGCTTTGTCTGATCCTAGAACAGCATTCACGCATGAGGATGAAAGCGGTGAATTATTGAGTTCCTGATGACAATGGAAAGAACAATAGGATGCAACATTTCTCTCTTCATGGTCGTTCAAAAAATAAATAAAAAAATAATAAAATAAACAAGTATATGTATTGAATTGCACGTAACACTTTTTTTTTACTCAATGCGTTTAGGAATATTCTGGGTTTAATAGAAACTGAGCACTTTCAACAGAATTTGTGGCATAATGTTGATTACCACAATAAATAAATAAAAACTGGATTACAGTGAGGCACTTACAATCAAAATCAGAATGAGTTATATTGCCAAGTATGATTGCACATACGAGGAATTTGTCTTGGTGACAGAAGCTTCCAATGCACAAACAATACGTCAACAAGACAGAGATAATAACAAAAAATATATAATGCAAATAAAAGGTGAATAGAAAATATAAGTATATATAGAACTACACAATACGACTAATATATATATATATATATATATATATATATATATATATATATATATATATATATATATATACAAATCTGTTCTATACAGATAGTGCAAGGGAATATATGGCAGAAGAGATGTGGAATGTTGGATAAATATAAATAGACATCTGTGTATTGCACATAATTGCTCAATGGGGCAGTTTTAACTGTTCAAGAGATGGATAGCCTGTTTTTGTATTAGTGCCTGACTGTTTTGGTGCTCAGTGCTCTGTAGCGCCTGCCAGAAGGCAACAATTCAAAATGTAGTGATCTGGGTGGAAGTGAATAGGACCCAAATTTGAAAATAATCACTGTCTCATAACTATATCCACAAGACAATATGCGTGTTCACATGATTTTACTTTTCTGTGAGAAGTTACATCCAATTTTACAACTTTGTAGCCACGTGATGAAAGAGAGTTAAGAGCAACGTTAAATTTAGTATGTGTTTGTATAGTATAGTATTGTATAGTACTTATAGTATTATAGTGTCAATTATTTTGAAGATAACCGGACAAGCGGCCAATTCCTTAAGTGATGAGCTGTTTCCTCACATAAGCAGTTTATTCGGCGTACTGAAGCATATCCTCAATATTCACCGGCCTCTTGTCACCTCGTCAGTGTTCCGCCAATGAACGGAGCAGCGCTTTGCATTGCTTTACGAACCATGTAGGCTCTATTGATAGAAGGTCTCTGGACACGCCCACCCCGTCACAGAAATCCTTGCGCATGAGTACAGACTCGGGCCCATCCCTCATTGGGAGTGCGCGTTCATAACATATCTCAGATCTATAAATAGAATGGATAGTTCGTTGCGCTTAACTATAACGGTTTTTGTTTTATCCATATGATTTGGTGCTCACAATGTTTTCAAACAAGCTGTGGAAAACGCTCGATGTTTCAGTCTTCACCTCATTTCCTGTTTAGAGTTTAGTAAATCGGAGTTTTGGATCAGTTCGGGCGACAGGATCTGGACCCGTTCAGAAGCCATAATCTCCGGACCTCAGGCCTTCATCCAGACTAGGTACCCATAGGGCTGCTCACATTTCACTCGAAATGCTAGCTGTTTCTGTATCGATCTAGCCCTGACACGGATTCATAAATGTGTGGTTTGAATATGTTATTTTTAAATCAGATTCATTTTAACATCTTTAAACTATAGTGGTTAACCCAACCCTTTTCTAGAATACGTTTAATTTATGGACGTTACTCTTATGTACTAAATTACAGAATTTGACTTGTGTGCATTGCATGTGTTATTAAGTGCTGCTGTTTTTTTCTTCTACAGGCCATGGCAGACTTTTCGGTAAGTTGTGAACTATTTTAGGAGTAATACTCTGACCCAAGTTTTTAAAGATAAAATGTGACCAAAAGTCTCTCTGACAATCAGATGTCTTAATGAAACACTTGGTGTGTGTGTGTGTGTTTTTTTTTTTGTTTTTTTTTTTTTACTGTAATTAGTACAACTGCATCCTCTTTCTGTAGCTTGCTGACGCTATCCAGGATGATGTTTCTGGTGCAGCATCGAAAACTAGTCACACCAATCCATCAGCTCCTGGAAACGGGGCCCCGCCCCCCACTAATCCTGGCTGGCCTGGTGTGGCCCCTGGTGGCCCAAGTTTCCCACCCTCAGGAGGCCCTGCCCAACCATCAGCCCCTTCTGGCTTTCCTCAGACTGGGCCGTCTGCTCCTGGACCCTTTCCTTCTGGCCTAGGAGTCCCGGGACAGTTTCCTGGAGCCCCAGCTGCCCCGGGTGGATACCCTCCAGGCCCGGGTGTACCAGGTCAGTTCCCCTCCAACCCTGGAGCTCCAGGACAGTTCCCCCCCATGCCAGGTCAGTTCCCACCAGGTGGGGCACCCATGCCATACCCAGTTCCTGGACAGTTCCCCTCCCCACCTGGAGCTCCACAGGGACCGTACCCAAATGTGCCTTACCCACCTGGACCAGCTGGGCCTGGCATGTACGGTCCAGGTGGCCCTGGTGCATTTCCCCCAGATGGAGGTGCAGGATATGGAGGAGGAGTGTTTCCCCCAATACCTCCAGGGTCCTGGGGTCCCCCTGGAGGTGGCTTTCCTCCTCAGCCCGGCCCGCCAGGAGGCTTCGGTCCTGGGCCCATGGGATCATACGGTGGGCCTTCTGCTCCAGGTGGAATGCTGGTGAGCAGCGATAACTGTTTGAATGGGTGTATAAAGGGATTTGCATGTGTGTGATAGGCTTGCTGTGGTGTGATGGCTCTCCTCTAATCTGCTGGTGTTTGTGTTATCAGAGTATTCATGAGATGAGGGTAGCTTTTGGGGTTTTCGGATTTGCTCTTCAGGTCTGGGTTTCCTTCTCTGGGCTCATACCACTGGATCAGATTACACCACTGTAGATCTTAAACTCATGCACATCGTATGCAGATCTCAAAGTTCCTCTTCTTGTTTTTCAGCCACAACATAGACCTCCATATTTTTGAGCACAATGAACAGCTCAGCCAATCACAGGAGGAGGACAGCACTGCAGTCATCACAAAGAACCCAGTTAACATCCAATCAGAGCTCAGTTCTAGCACATACCTTATGCTGATTTGCATATCACCTGTGCAAACTAATGCACATATTTAATGTAGCGCAGCTACTTATTTGCTGCACAGTACACAAAATGACTATCTTTATACTATTGACAACAAAATGTTTTAATTATGTCATTGCTTGAATAAGAGAATAAATAATGCACTTTGTGTTTGTACCAACAAACAGATCAAAACCATATTATTGTAATTAAAAGGTTTTTAAATGGGCTTGATTTATTGTATCTTAATGTCACCTTCTGTCTAACAGAAGCTGCCTTTAATATCAACTCTATGCTAAAGCTGAGCAGCAATTTGTATATCATAAAGAAAAGTGTCTTATGGTATTAATTGAGGGTCAGGGGCCAATAAGGGGAATTCTCATATGTACAGAACTCAACCCTACTTTGAGAGTCTATAATAATATATAAAAAGAAATTATTTTATTTTGCATTGCATGTTGATGAATAAAAATAAGTGATTTAATAATGACATGAATTTATTCATCATTTATAGGCTTCTCATCAATACTCTTGAATTTGAATATTCTGAGGGTGTTTATCACAATTTTGTGCATGAACAGTATAACATTTGTGTGTTGTTTAAAACTATTTATTCACTTAAGGAAATAATGAGTGTGCGAGGTTTGGAATCAGGGATTGGCAGTTTTTGCGATTTGTCACTGTTGCCATAGCAAGGTTGTTTATAAACTGAGGGAAGTCAGGAGTTCTATTTCTTTCAGTTTGTCACATGATCTCTGATGTGGCAGTAACTGGAGTGAGAAAAAAAGAGGGTAAGGCAGAGTCCCTAAAAATGATGACACATGTTGGCAAAATAGGTTATTTCCACAGGCTTTCAAGATGAATTCAGTTAACTACACAATTGTTTTTCTAAAAGTACTTTTTCATTTTTTCGTGAAGTCGAAAAATACTCATTTTAATTATTAGATTTTGTTCGTTATGCAATGTCCTTTCAGTCTCTGTAGGTCTGATTCTGCCGTCTCATTTGGGACTGTTTTATGCCAGGAAGGGTTCCATGATATTTTCACACTATGGAAAACCCATAGTTGGAATTTTATGATGGGAAATTGAAGAAACTCAGAGACATCATGGGAAAATCTATTAACAGCACATGAAACCTGTCACATCTCAGTGTAATAGGGCTGATCCTAAATCAAGATAACATTCAAACAGATATTAATAATCATCTTCTGCCTTCAACTATCCAAGTTAAGTTCTGCAAACACAGTATTCTCACATTTATATGAGCTGTAACTGAGAAATTGATTAAGCATCCACCGAGGATTCGCAAGAGATGTTTTTGTCTCTTCTTTGCATTGGACAGTTATATTTGTCATTTTACTAATTTAACAATACAATAGATTCCTGCGTCCATTTATATATATATTTTTACTGTTGAGAGAAAACTCAACACCTTGCAAAGAAATAGTTTGTGCAATTTTAATTTGTGTCTTTGTGTTCTAGCCAGTGCCATATGATCTTCCACTGCATGCAGGGATAATGCCTTGCCTTCTGATTACGATTGTGGGTGAACCAGTACCAGGAGGAAACGGGTAACACACACACAGACAAACAACACTGTATTGCTTCTACAAAGCAAACCCTTACTTTCCTTGTCTCACTTTTTCCAGGTTCCAGGTAGATTTTCTGAGGGGGCCTGATGTGGTTTTTCATTTCAACCCTCGTTTTCATGAGCACACCATTGTACGGAACTCAGAACTTGGGGGCTGCTGGGGTCCTGAGGAGAGAGGGGGGGGCTTTCCCTTTGTGCAGGGCAGACAATTTGAGGTATGGCATTTTATTTGCTACAATCATGTCAGATTAAATGTGATGTCACAATGACCCCGTTTACACCTGGTATTAAGAAGCGTCTTGGGTGATCCGATCACATGTAGTAAGGTGAGACTTATCATTGTTTACATCTGGTCACTTAAATGCATCTGCTGTGACCACTTGTGATCAGATTTGGAGGGGAGGATCTCTGTTTCATGAAGACATACATCGATCCCTATGTCAGTGTGTTACTGCATGACATAAAAGCACAAATTCAGAAAAGACAAAGAAAGAGTGAAAAAAGGTGCACTATTTCTCCCACATGCTTCTGAAATAAATCTAAGCACAAAATCAACATTTCAAGCAGAATTGTCTGTTATTTTAGTGGATTACCTGTATTAACCTGAGCTGCAGTGTTCATGCATGTTCATATCTGACACACTGAAGAAGATCTGTGAAGTTAGATGTTTGTGTATGTATGTATCTGCTTTTTAAAGTTTATAGATCGGACAGTTATTTCCTTTTAAAGCCACTCGAACTCGCAAATTTGTAATTCTTGTTTTAGCACAGCGGTTGAGGGGAGACGCTTCGCTGTTGCCGGGATGCATTCAGGACAGATTCGCATTTACACTTCAAATGTGATGTGGTCACATGCATTTTTGACAACATTCGTATGCGGTATTTGTGATCTGATCACAAAACCTTGCTGACCACATGTGATCGGATCAACAAAAATGCATCTTAATACCATGTGCAAATGAGTTCAAAGTGGCGAAACTCTTGACAATCAACTAGGTTATGTGCAGATAATCTCAACATATCTTTTACTGTTTTGATAAATAGTCTTTCTTGATAACCAATTCAAGTGCTCCAATAAATGTTTCACATAATTCATTTGATAACTTGATCTGCACATCTAACACTGTCAGTAATGCGATATTGTTGGTCAGTGGATAAATACATGGATCAGTAAAACTTTAGTTAGAATGACTGATTGTTCTCATGGTAATGTTTTTGCCTCTTTTACAAGGAGTTCTGGGTTCTCATCCATTCATTATAACTTTTTAACATTAATTTTCTCCCCAATTTGGAATGCCCAATTCCCAATGTGCTCTTAAGTCCTTGTGGCGGCGTAGTGACGCGCCTCAATCCTGGTGGCAGAGGACGAATCTCAGTTGACTCCGTGTCTGAGACCGTCAATCCGCTTATCTTATCACGTGAATTGTTTAGCATGTTACCACGGAGACATAGCGTGTGTGGAGGCTCCACGCTATTCTCAGCAGCATCCATGCACAACACACCTAACGGCCCACTGAGAGCAAGAACCACATTATAACGACCACGAGGAGGTTACCCCATGTTACTCTACCCTCCCTAGCAACTGGTCCAATTTTGTTGCTTAGGAGTCCTGGCTGGAGTCACTCAGCACACGCTGGATTCCAACTCGTGACTCCAGAGGTGGTAGTCAGCGTCTTTACTCGCTGAGCTACCCATGCCCCCCACCATTATAACTTTTAATTTAAGAACAAAGATTGCATTTGCATGTCATTGGATGTAAATTATAAGCGGAGAACGCATTTTGCTTTACAATTTAACTGGAAAGGAGCGTGAGCTGCTGTGCATGAGAGAACACTGCTGCCCGCTGTCACTCAAACCCTCTGATAACAGTCGCAACCAGCAGTCACCATGACATTCAAATAACAAACTCCAGTGCTGGATCACAACTTATAAAAGGATGGACTATTCGAAAAACTCTTTTTGTGCTTATCAACATTATGCTGCATATGTTGTTGATTGAGCTTAACTTGTGTTGAAACCGGAATATTCCTTTAAGACACAAAATGCATTACAGTATTATTTTCTGTAAAGATGCTTTGAAATGATGTGTATTGTAAGAGCACTATACATATAGAAATGACTATTTTTAATGTGTGCATTTGTGTGTTCAGCTGAAGATACTGGTGGAGACAGACGGGTTTAAGGTGGCCGTGGACGGCATTCATCTGCTGGAGTATGAGCACAGAACAGGCGGAATGGAGGATGTCACTTGTCTGCACATAGAGGGAGATGTCACTCTGTTCAGCGCGGCCCCTAGCATGATCTAACACACAGGGGCATAGGAGCGCTTTGACAATATGGGGGAGACACATTAAAGCATTTAGGCATCTCCCAGAAAGGGGGAAGGACAAACATAGACATTTCTGAAAGTTATTATGACTGCTTTACCACTACCTTTCACACACCCTACACACACACACTACAGAAGTCTTTCCCACCTGTCTCTTTAGTGCAGATGAACAGATAGTTGCTTTCAGTAAAAGATATGATTGTCACTTGAGCAAAACAAATTGCATCCTGTGTAACTGTGGAAGTCTAAAAGAGTTTGACCCCTTTGAGAGGTCATCTGAAACCTAATATCGCTGTTATGTCTTAAACATTTCAGCTTTGGCATGACTTTTTTTCCCATTAAAATGCATTATGCAGTAGTTACCGTTTTGCATGACTAATTTATTTTGTTCCAACAACTCCTGCTTTGCATACAAGATCTAAATAGTAGAGGGATAGTGCACCCAAAAATGACATTTCTGTCATCATTTATACACCAGAATGTTGTTTTAAATCCGTATGACTTTATTTCTTCTGTGGAACACAAAAAGAGATGTTTAGCAGAATGTTAGCCTTAGTCACCATTTACTTTCATTGTATGGAAAAGGGATGCAATGGAAGTGAATGGTGACTGAGGCTAACATCCCTTTTTCTGTTCCACAGAAGAAAGAACATCATACAGATTTGGAGCAACATGAGGGTGAGTAAATGTCAACACAATTTTCATATTTGAGTGTACCTTTACACTGGTACACTAACAAGGTAATAAAATGGGGTCATAAACACATTCAGGAAAGAACAGATCTATAACACTGTGCTGAATCAGATCAGGTCTAAATATTTCTTTATTAGGAATAAATGTTTGAATGCAGTTTATAATTAAAATCATGGTGATAATGGAGAAAACAGAAGCCAATAATGGTATCACAATAAATGCTGTATTACCCTTATGAAATGTGCTGGTCAGTTTTTTGTGCAATTCCAATTTAAATACTTGGACTGCATGTCAATTTTCATACTTTGCAAATGTTTGTAAAGAAAGGTTTAGGATTTTGAAAGAAAAAAAAAAAGAAAAATTACATGACATTAAAATACATTTGAAATATTTCAGATTCTGCACTATTTTAGGTTACTAATCAAATAAGCACAAATGTGACATTGACCGTGTTAACTCATTTGTACTACAGGCCAGCTTCCATTCAAGCACACAAGATGCTCTTTGGAACATTCTCAAACCATGCTGGAAAAACATGGATCAACAGCTTTTGCACAAATTTGTGTAGTCCATGGCAGCTCAAGTTCCTGTTGTCATTAGAGCAAAAGGAGGACATACGAAAAAAAAAAAAGGAATAGCTCCCCAAAAGATGACAATTCTCTCATAATTGACACACCTTCAGGCCATCCCAGATGTGTATGGCTATCTTCTGCTGGACACAAACAAAGACAAAGATGCATAATTACAATGGAAGTGAATGGTGACCAAAATGTTTAATTTCCAAAAAGCACACAAAGGCAGCATAAAAGTAGTCCATATGATCCCAGTGGTTAAATCCATGTCTTCTGAAGTGGGTTTTGGGTGTGAACAGACCAAAATATAACTCCTTTTTCACTGTTAATCTTGACATCAGCAGTCGCCTTGGCGATCGTGATTTCAAGCTCGATAACACTCCCTAGAGCCATCTAATGCTCTGCATGTGTAAAGAAATAGGAAGTGTAATCAAGCTTCAAATCATGATTTTATCTTAAGACTGCAATGGCAAGATCTCTTCTGAAGATGTGGATTAAACCACTGGAGTCTTATGAATTTCCTTTATGTGCTTTTTGGAACTTCAAAGTTTTGGTCACCATTTACTTGCTTTGTATGGACCTACAGAGCTGAAATATTCTTCTAAAGATCTTAATTTGTTTTTTGCAGAAGAAAAAAGTCATACTCGTCTGAGATGTCATGAGGTTGAGTTAATAATGTGAGATTTAAATTTTTGGGTGAACTATCCCTTTAAAACTTTTCAATTAAACTTTATACGCAAGTTGTTGTGCGTGTTGGGGTGCTGTGCGCTAGGGGGCGGTGCCGGCTGCGCGCGTGTCCTGGAAACATTAGAGGAAGCGGGCAAAGAGCCACACTCTGTAGGACGATTGCGCTCATTTGGATTAAAAGTAAAACTTTGAAATACGACCATCATGAACGGATCCGTGCATAGTGCGCCGACGGTTCTTGATATTAAGCTCAAAAGAGGCCCGGCTGGTAAGTTTGTGTCTTTTTCTTGAGTTCTGCTCTCTAGGGAGTTGTTAAAACAGAGTTCATCCATGCGGTTTGTTGCTGCTGGTTAGATCCGTTAACGACGCTAAATAATGGATGCTTTGGTCCTGATTGGGTTTTGCAGAAACATTTTGAAACGTGTGTGTTGTTGAAGTGAAAGTTCGTCCCGTATCACAACCAGCATTATGAACCGACACGTAAACAAATCAATACTCGCATTTAAAGTTGAGACATGACTCTACATACTCTACATATTATGCTGTTATTGAAGTCTTGCAGGGGTGTTGGTACCGGTCCATTTAGTTCAGATATTGAGATTCTGAGAGATGACAGTCTTGACTGCTTGTTGACTTGGTAGCGGGCGCGCGCGCGCGCGCGCGTGTGTGTGTGTGTGTGTGTGTGTGTGTGTGTGTGAGAGAGAGCGAGAGAGAGAGAGAGAGAGAGAGAGAGAGAGAGAGAGAGAGAGAGAGAGACCCCCCTGCTCGGTCAGTGGACTGGGATGCTCTGAAACAGCTTCGTCCCCCTGTGGACTGGGATCTGTGATTTAAATAAATGAAAGTGGCAGACATGGGCCTACATTATTAATACTAGATCAGTCAGAATCAGTGTTTCAGGGTTCATCCTGCAAATGGGATAATCATGGAAAATAACATTCTTAAAGGAATATTCATGGTTTAATAAATGTTAAGCTTAATTGACAGCATTTGTGGCATAATGTTGATTATCACAAATTTAGACTCCCTCGTTTATATATATAAAAAGCAAAAAATCGTGGTTAGAACAGAAGTAAATGTGGCCCAGTCCATAAACGTTAAAACACACACGCTTCAAAAGTATAATCATAAAAAATAAACAAGATATGTTAAGAAGATTTTTGCGTGATTAAATGCTCACCAATCATTATTTCTTCTGCTGAACACAAACGAAGATTTGTAGGAAAATATCTCAGCTCTGTTGGTCCATTTAAAGCAAGTGAATGTTAGCCAGTACTTTGGAGCTCCAAAAAGCACAATGGTTAATCCAGTGGTTAATCTATGTTTTATGAAGCGATATGATCAGTGTGGTTGAGAAACAGATCAATATTTGTCCTTTTTTACTCTCCCTGCTCAGTAGATGGCGATATACATGAAGAATATTAATCAACAAAAACAAAAGAAAATAGAAGTGGAGATTGAAAGTAAAAAAAAGACTTAAATATTGATCAGTTTCCTCACCCACACCTATCATATCACTTCTGAAGATGTGAATTAAACCACTAGAGTCATATGGATTACTTTTATGCTGCCTTTTATGTGCTTTTTAAACCTTCTGAGTTCTGGTCACCATTCACTTGCATTGTGAGGAACTACAGAGCTGAAATATTCTTCTAAATATCTTCGTTTGTGTTCTGAAAAAGAAAGTCATATACATCTGGGATGGCAAAAGGGTGAATAGCCTAAATAATGAGAGAATTAAAATTTTTGGGTGATTTTATTCCTTTAATTGTCATAACAATGTAACACCAGTAGACCTTGTAATCTGGTAAAAGCTACTAAGGCAGTAAATCCCTGATTTTATCACGCTAAAATCATATTAACACTTTAATAATGTTTACGTCTTGTGGCTATACTTTTAAAATTGTATTTATATTAATGTTTATGGTCTGTCCCCATTCACGTCCATTTTAAGTGCCGTTCTGTAACCACGATTTTTGCTTCTCTGCTTTTGTTTAATAAACGATTGTCAAGTTGAAATTAATTTACGGTAATCATAAAATAAAATATGCCACATATACTATCAGTTCAGCTTAAAGGGATAGTTCACCCATAAATGAAAATTCTCATCATTTACTCACCCTCATGCCATCCCAGATGTGTATGGCTTTCATTCTTCTGCAGAATACATATGAAGAGTTTTAGAAGTATAATTCAGCTCTGTTGGTCCTCACAATGTAAGTGAATGTGTGCCAAGATTTTGACACTCCGAAAAGCACATGGGCATCATAAAAGTAATCCATATGACTCTAGTGGTTAAATCCATATCTGCAGAAATTATATGATAGGTGTGGGTTAGAAACAGATCAATATTTCAGTTTTTACCATAAATTCTCCTCCCTGTCCAGTAGGGGGGCGATGTGCATGAAGAATGTGAATCACCAAAAATACCTTAAGAACAATTTGAAAGTTTACAGTGGAGATTGACTTAAGATAGCTCCTGAAGACATAGATTTAACCACTGGAGTCTTATGGATTACTTTAGTAACTTAAATGATTTTTGGAGCTTCAAAATGTTGTTACCTTTTCACTTGCATTGTATGGACCTACAGAGTTGAAATATTCTTCTAAAAATCTTAATTTCTGTTATGCAGAAGAATGAAAATCAGACACCTCTGGAATGGCATGAGGGTGAATAAATGAGAGAATTTTCATTTTTGGGTGAACTATTCCTTATATTGAACCTGGCTTTGTTTAGTGTGGGAATGTGTGGCATCGCTTTGTTTGGCATTGCAACGCATTCCCTCATCTTGTCTGTCAGTTGGCATGAGCGTATATTGCCTTATTGTTTTGGTGATGTGCGCTCATGCTAATCGGCTTTTTTGTTGTCTTGTGAAAGCACGTGGCTTTGTTTTGTTTCTGTTTAGCCTCGTGTCTTATGTCATACCCCTCCTTGTTTGATTATTAGTTAATTTACCTCACCTGTCCCCCTTGTTAAACTGTTTGATTTTTCTCTCTCTATTTTAGTCTCCTCATGTGTGCTGTCCAGTGCCAGTTCGTCTTGTTTGTTGGTCCGGTTTATGTCGGTCCTGTTGTTTCCCATTAATTACCTATTAATTTCGACCACCACAGTCTAATTTGTCCCACCACAGTTTTATAATGAACCGAAAATATTTTTACACTTCTCATAATAACATGCAAGATCTCTACTGTTGTGTTTTGCACCTTTGCATCTCTCACTCCCAGTCAGTCAGCCCCCCCCCATATCTGGCTGCTTGTCATGAAAACAATGTATAATGTTTGTAACATTATATCTAGTTAGCTAATTATCAAACATTATTGCCAGCAGCTCTGACAACGTAAAATTTTCAGCATCTGAGAGAAAGTTCCACACAGGTAACCACTTTTGCTTAATTTCTATGATGGGGTTCGACATTAACACTTGTCCGGCACAAGTGGATTTTTGAAGGGGTAAGTGAAAGAGAATTTAACTTGCCCGACCGGACAAGCAAACAAAAAATGTCATATATATATATATATATATATATATATATATATATATATATATATATATATATATATATATATATATATATATATATATAACCAGCTATATTTATGATAGCCTAGGCCTTTATTTAATTTAATTTAATTGGTCCAAAGGTGTGGGAACCCTTCATTCAGATTCTCCGTCAGCAGAGATCAGTTTAATCATGTAAGTAGTGTGTGTAATATCCTCTCTGTCTATGCCAGGTCTGGGGTTTAATATAGTGGGTGGAGTGGACCAACAGTATATAATGAATGACAGCGGAATCTATGTGGCAAAAATCAAAGAAAACGGAGCAGCTGCACAGGACGGACGTCTGCAGGAGGGAGACAAAATTCTTGCGGTAAAACCACAGTACTATACCGTACATAGTTAACTTTCCACTTTACTAATGCTTAAGTACTTTAGTTTGATCTCTGTGGTTAATTGTGAATCAATACTGCCACTTCACTGAACAACACCACAACTGTAAATCAATGCTACTCCTGTGGATGACCCCATTCAGCTTTTCAGTTCCTTGGTAAACTGATTTTTACAGTATGTGGTTGAGGTACCAGAACAGAAGAGAAACATTTTGTTGGTTTGTTCAGAAGGGGTTTTAAAGACTTCATAATTTTTTTTTTCATATTTTTTAAAAATAACTTTAAGCAAGTTTCCTGCGCAAAAACATAGTTTTGTTACCCATTACCATTTTCCATTCTTCCCCCATCCTTAAAATCTTAAGGTACAGAACAGAAACACCCATTTGGTTCTTTGTAAATGCCCCTTAATATCTCAAATGAGTGTTCACAAAAATCTGTACTGATATGTGCCACACAAACGGTTAAGATCACATTGAAAGGACCAGGAACCTTTTTAAAAAATAGATTTCAACCACAAATTTCTAATTAGTGATTTTTGTGAATAAATGATCAAGATCAGAAGTACATCTGCCACACTTTACTAATTGTGAAAAGTGTCAAACCAATCACAGACATGCCCATTGCTTGATTTCTGTGAATACTTTTGTAAAAATGTGAGTGTTTTTATCTTGATTTACTGATTTATGAATAATAAATAATTTATAAAATAGCAATAAAGTAATTCAGACATCTTGTTTTGAATGAGTTGTCTACATAAAGAATATGACGTGCAGATTCCACAGAAAATTCACAAATACAACATCAATGAAAATAATCAACAATTTTTGTCATAATCATGCAGCACTACACGTCTTTTTTGTTTATGATGTGACATGTTTTGCACACTTGGATTTGGGGATTTTCTGCCATGCTTCTCTGCAGATCCTCTCAAGCTCTGTCAGGTTGGATGGGGACTGCTGGTGCACAGCCATTTTCAGGTCAATCCAGAGATGTTTAATTGATTCAAGTTTGGGCTTTGGCTGGGCCACTCAAGGACATTCACAGAGTTGTCCCTAAACCACTCTTGCATTGTCTAGGCTGTGTGCTTGGGGTCATTGTCCTGTTGGAAGGTGAACCTTTGTCCCAGTCTGAGGTCCTGAGTGCTCTGGACTACGTTTTCATTAAGAAAATCTCTGTATTTTGCTGCATTCAGCTTTCCTTTAACCCTGACCAGTCCCAAGTCCCTGCCGCTGAAAAACACGATGTTTCCACCACCATTCTTCACCGTTGAGATGGTATTGCGCAGGTGATGAGCGGTGCCTGGTTTCTTCCAGACATGACGCTTGGAATTGAGGCCAAACAGTTCAATCTTTGTTTCATCAGACCAGATCAGCTCTAGGAAGAGTCCCGGTAGTTCCAAATTTCTTCCATTTAAGAATTATGGAGGCCACTGTGCTCTTAGGAACCTTCAATGAAGCCATTTTCTGTGCCTCGACACAATCATGTCTTTGAGCTCTGAAGGCAGTTCCTTTGACCTCATGGCTTGGTTTTTGCTCTGATATGCATTTTCAGCTGTGAGATCTTATATACACAGGTGAGTCTAATCAATTGACTTTGCTACAGGTGGACTCCAATCAAATGTAAATGGTCTTTTTAACTTTAGTGGTATTCAAAGCACTTCACACTGCATCTCATTCAACCATTCACACACCAATGACGGCAGAGCTGCCATGCAAGGCGCTAGCCTGCCATTGGGAGCAACTTTGGGTTCAGTGTCTTGTCCAAGGACACTTCGGCATGTGGAGTCCCGCCAACCCTGTGATTAGTAGCCGACCTGGTCTACTACCTGAGCCACAGCTGCCCCAATCAAACTGTTGAAACATCTCAAAGATGATCCAGAGAAAAGGGATGCACCTTAGCTGAATACCAAGTGTCATAGCAAAGGGTTTGAATACTTATGTCAATGTGATATTTCAGTTTTTTCTTTTTAATACATTTGCAAAGTTATAAAAAAATAGTATTTTGCTTTGTCATTATGGGGTATGGATTGATGTGAAAAAAACTAATTTAAAGCATTTTAGCATAAGGCTGCAACATAAAATGTGAAAACAAATTAAGGGGTCTGAATACTTTCTGAATGCACTGTGTTGGAATTACTTCTTAAGGTGCAGTCCCGTTTACCTTTGCACTGCGAAATTCCACCGGCGATGAGGGTGTGGGTGAATGTTGAGCATGTGTGAAACCAGCAAAAACGAACTGTCAACCAGCCTTTTTTTAATGCTGCACTTTATACTCTCTGAGAGTGAAGTTTAAAAGAAACTCGCCGATTGTTGTCCTGTCAAACTGAACTGGGGAAATTATTCGTCACCAGAATCAATTGCATGAACTTCACGATTGCGCTGATTCCCATTAAATCCATGGAATTTCGCTGTGCAAAGGTAAATGTGACCACGCCTTTATTTCTTGACTGTGATTGGAGTCGTTTTGTTCATGTAGTAACTGTTGTGAAATCACAAAAGGATTCATAATGAGAATGTTTCCGGTTTATTTTCAATATATGGCCTTTTTAGATTGTGGAGGCAGATCCATTTTCAAAAACCCAAAATGTTACATTGTGTTTTCATAATACTTCAAACTCCCATTTCAATATGTCAGGGAAAGTGTTATTTTTCATTAACTATTTGATTATGTGGTTTTTTAGATAAATGGTCGAAAGTTGGAGAATCTCTCTCACAGTGCAGCAGTGGATCTGTTTCGGTCTGCAGGAGAGGATGTGCAGCTCAGTGTGCAGCAGCGTGTAAGTGATGTAGACAAATTTGATCATCATCACAATGTAAAGAATGTCTTGTACTGTGACAGCTAAACCAATGTAATTCTAATTATTTAGATTAACCCAATTTATTTATTACATCCACTGACATGTGTTTATGTTCGCAGTCTTCGCTCCCGCAAAATGGCCCCGCAAGCTCTCGCTGTGATGGAGAATCTTCACCTGCTCTTGGCACATGGGCATTGTTTACAGTATTCACTCTGGGAGTAGCAGTAGCAGGTGTCATCATTTACAAACGCATGCAGCTGCGTCCTCGGGGACCTTGTTAACTCACATAATCACATTTTACAGACTAAAGCTTTGTTTGAACTGATTCTGCTAAGGGCCCAAACATTAACCGAGAGGGAAAATTGAAACCCAGTTAATGGAAGCAGAAATACACAGATTTTCTTTAATTGTTAATACAATTGTTATAATGACATAGCTGTACATTTTTATTTCATTCTGTGATTTTGGCAATTAACCAGAATTCCCAGCATGCTGTATCAGCCTGATGACATTGCATGGAGGAGTGAGATGATTGTTTTGAGGGAACAGGGATGAGCACGGTGATGGGATAACAGTGGCAGAAGAAATCGCCATAATCTGAATTTAATAGAAGGACCACAGGCAGGACCTTGGTGGAGCTGTTTCCCTGGGCAGGAAACAGGCCCACAGAGGAGTGATTTTCTCATCTTGTACCTCTATGGAGGACTGGAATGAGCCTTAGGTGAACTATTAAATTATCTGAGGTCTTCTCAGGTACCTGCTTGTGCAAGTGTATGTTTCAAGGTGTGCATGATATGGATTGAGTTTTTTTTTTTTTTTTTTCTCTCTCTCTCCTCCTGCTAGTTAATTTCATATCCGTGTTCAGACACATTTCTGTAGCTGCGGTAATGCTGTGGAAGGTGGAGATTTTCGATTTGTTTATTTGGCATTAGTGCTTGGCCTGTATATGCTCTGTCTTTAATGTACCTCCCTCAGGGAAAAACTAGAGGTGGCACTTGTTCACAATCAAAACGAATATGTGATTTATTGTTGATGTTGTATATGGCTTATGGCTTACACTAAAGTTTTGGATCTTTAATCTGCACCTATGAAAAATGTAGTGCCATACCAGGTTGAGCTGCTGGCTTCAGTGCTGCCCATCTGCAGGTACTTGTGCAATGTTCGGATCTTGAGCTCGGCACTTTTTCTCACTATAATCATGTGTTCTGTAACTGACAAGTGTGTGTTTGTGTTGTCCTGACGGGCATTCTGCGGGTCTGTGTGGACAAATCCAATCGTAAAGCCTTTATTCATGAAATGCTTGTCATTCGCACTTCACAATTAAAATAATGTTAGATTCACATCATGCATTGAATAAATAATGTGAGGCAACAAAACACATTTGAGTTGATCTTGACTTTGAAGCAAAATCAAGTATATGGGCCTATTTCCTTTATCAAATCAAATTAATGATGTAGTTGTAATTTGTAAGATCTATGTTCTGCAAAAATGATGAGTGACTAACAGTAATATATATATATATATATATATATATATATATATATATATATATATATATATATATATATATATATATATATATATGTGCTGAAAGCTTTATGGATATAAGATGATTCTTTGGTTTTGCAAACTGATTTGCCGTTCTAAATAAAAAGTCGTAATTTCAGCATTTTGGGGAAGAAAAGTGTGGTGTCTTTTAATGTTCCCAGTGGTGCTCATCATAATTTCATTTTTAATAGTAAAAATTCCAATTAAAGAGCTCTATAATAAAAATGTTACTAGTTAGAATTACAATTACTGGACGTAGCTCTATTCATTGAATTTTTGTAGAGAGCACAACAGTTGCATTTGTGCTAGTCAAAATCCCAATTACAGAGCTCTCCAATTGAATATTTACTTGTCATATGTTTCCATTGACTCCCATTCATTTTTAATTACTCTACTTCAAGATGTGCATGTGTGATTGGGACTGCCACTGTAGGGCTGATATCAGTCCTTTTCAGCCCCATAAACTCATCTTTTTTTTCAGTCCATACAATGCTGCTATGAACCATATGTACAAGTTTGACATATAAATAGTCTTTTTTTAAAGTTTTCTAAAAAAAATTTAAGAAAGCTTTGACTTCTGTCACTTAACAGATGTGATATCATTTAAAAATAAATGATTATATTCTATTATCATATTTTATTACATTTTACTACAGCCATTGTTACTTGGTGTGTTTTTTTTGTTTTTTTTTTGTTCTTAAATATTTTTTGAGTATACAGAGGTGAATTAATATATAGTGATTAAATATTATCCTTCAATAACAATGCGTTTAAGCATTGTCATTTCGATATTACTGTAATTCTGACACTATGTGAGTGCAATTAATATGTTTGCTCAATATGCTTGTTAAAATATTTCATGCTAATATCCAACCACGCCACACATGGCCTTTTAAAAAAAAAAAAAAAAAATTATGCAGCCTACCTTGGGATATGGAAATGCCTTGCGTTTTCTCTCTCCTCTGTGTGTGTGTGTGTGTGCTATTCTTCATTAAAAAAAAATCAATAAATTCAAAGACAGCAGAGGTTAAATGCGCTTAAGGTGGTCCAAAAAGCACATAAAGGCATCATAAAAGTAATCCATATTTTCAGAAAGTGATATAACAGGTTTGGGTGAGAAAATGTGGTAGCCTTTGAGGATTTGTTGTATACTATAGTAATATATTCCTGTCTTATTTACTTTACTTTCACCTGGAGTTTATATTCTGATGCTGAGGTTGTATTTTACGTAAGCATCATATGCAATATTCGTAACATACAATAAACATACAAGGCCCCTTGGCCAAATTCGCTTGTTCCAGAACAATCTGGAATAATTGTAACAGTCCCCTCTTTGCAACCTGAACTTAATCAGAACGTTAAATATTTGTGACACCTGTGCTAAAAAAAACAAGACACATTTCAACGACTGATACAGAACACAGGTGTCTCGACATGCATTTTTAAACGGAAGCTCTTATTAACTTGACACAGTGTCTAAAAAAGTGCCAGCACTCCGTGAGATACTAAAGAAACAGCGAGGCGCGGTGCAGCATGTATAGACGTTCATCTAGCGTGTTTACACATGAAGTCAATGGCAAAACAGGTTAGAAGCAGGCAAAAACGCGTTCGGTGTGAACGGACCCTAAAGCCATGTGTATACTCGACGCGTCCGCACGAGCGCGAAGGTGCGCGCGGCAAAAATGACGTCATTGCTATGTGGGCGGTCGTGCGCGTAGGGTCCGCAAGACCCCATTTCGCCTGGCGGTGTGCACGGCACTTTTTGTAACATCGCGCGCGGCGCCGCATCCGAAGATGAACGACTTCGAGGCGACTTTGTCCGAGCTGGTACGTCTGTACCAGCATGTTTATGATCCTTCCATGCGGGACCATAGAGACAGTCAGATGACACAGAATTCCTGGAGAGAAATTGCGAAGACGTTGGGGAAGGAAGACGTATTTTGTCGAAAAGTATGGAAAAATCTTAGAGACAGGTTTGTCAAAGCTAAGAAAAAAGTCCATGGAAGAAGCGGTGACCCAGGTGGATACAAGAACAATCCGCCGATATTAAACGAACTTGGTTGGCTGTCCCAATTTGTAAAGCACCGTGAAACCGATTCCAATATGGAAGTTGAGGTAAGCAATATTTTTTATATACTTTTTCTCTTTTAAAAGTAAAGCAAGGTAACTCGTATTTTTTAATGTAATTTAAGTTCAGATTGTTCTGACGTAATTGTATGATAGGCCTACGTTGTATATCACGGTTTAAGGAATTAAAAGGTAAGTTGTATGTTTAATTTATATAAAGTTATTAGCAAAGCAATACCTTTACTGTGTTGAACATGTACGTATCTGGTAATGTGCCTGAGGAAATTGAGTATGTGTTTATACATATGCAATCTATAATTTTGGTAGCATTGTGTTTTTTCAAAGACTGTGTTTATTTATTTTTTACTTATTGAATTTTTAAGGAGGAAGTTAACACCAGAGAAGATCAGATCTCCATGGCCACACAGTCACCTGGAACATCTTCATCATCTTCTTCACCACCAGAGACAACAACATCGGACGGCTCCTCACCAGTTACCCCATCACCACCTCCCATCTCTCCACTTCCAGGAACATTGCATATTCCACCATCACCAGTCCATCTTTGCCTTCCCTACAAACACCATCACCGAGAGCCAATCCACAGCATTCCTTCCATTTGCCATGTACTTCATCCCATAAAAGAAAACAAAACACTGAAGACGCCCTGCTAAAGAGATTGGAGAGGCTGGATGAAGAGAGACAAAGTGCCATGCAGCAGGACAATGAAGACTACAGATTTGCTGTGGTTATGGCTGACATGCTTGCAAAAGTGGACCCAAGGAAGAAGCTTGATGTAAAGTTCAAGCTGAATCAGGTCCTTTTCGAGGCACTGAGGGACAACGATGCATAGACTTTTTTGCCTTTTCTCTTTACAACTTAAGTACTTTGTAATGTGTGTAAAGTTTTTTTGTTGTTGTTTTTCTATGTATCGTGTATTATTTAAAATTATAATTCATTTACAAAAGAGAATTGTATTTATAGTTTGCTGTGAAATAAAAACAAAAACTAAAGATTTTATCTTGTGTAACATTCATAAGTGTCTTCACAAATAAACAGAATCGCTGCAGTACACTGATGGTGACAGACAGTGATTAACCTCATTCTTTTGTCTCTATACAGATAGAGACATTTGCATTGATGGGCGACCATAAATGCCTTTCATTTTGTGAACAGGAACACATTTGCATTAAGCACCCAGTTTGCACTTGTCTAAAGTAACTGCTTACATTTACAAAATAAGTCTACAATAGCAGAAGTAAGCCCTGCTGATGAAATTAAAGTTAAATCAAACACAACAACTCTTCTTCAGAATTCAGCATGTCCACGCGAGACGCCATGTTTTCGCTACTGTTGTTCCGGAAGACTACTACTTCACTGCTGATTCCTGGTGTTTAGAGGAGAATCACTCCGAGTCGCCCCCTGTCGTTTCACAGAATAGCACAACAGCGAGCGCGTCAAGTATAAACGCCTCGTCCGTTTGCAGAGGCGCGCGCGCAGTCAGCGGAGACTCGCGCTCGTGCGGACGCGTCGAGTATACACAAGGCTTAACTCATCCGTTTGGCGGAGCACGAATCTCAGTTACCTCTGTGTCTGTCCACGTCTTATCATGTGGCATGTTGAGCGCTTTACAGTGGAGACGTAGCACATATGGAGGCCCACACTATTCTCCACACACAGCTCACCACGCACCCCATTGAGAGCAAAGAACCACATTATAGCGACCATGAGGTGGTTACCCCATCCCCATGTGATTCTCCCCTGCCTAGCAACCGTGCCGTGACCTGGCGGGAGTCACTCAGCACACCCTGGATTTGAGCTTGCGACCCCTGCCGGGGTGGAAGTCAGCGTCTTTACTCGCTGCAGCTACACAGGCCCCCCTCAACAACTCTTTTATTATGTTATTTCAGCTTTTACACCGACCGTGTTTACCAACATCCTCACTCCTTAGTTGGTTTAATTTAGCATGTAACAAAAGTCATATGTTAAGATGAAGACTTTAGGATACACTTATTTATCTGGGTGGTCGTAGTTTAGTGAATGGTCTGGGCTGCTTAACACAAATATTTATTTCGAAAGCACGGGAAACAAACCTAATTTTGACACCTTGCAAGCAGCGTCTATTGATGCGTGAGTCCAAGGCCCAAATGTGTTGTTTCTCCCATGCTGTAGGAGGCGCTGTCAGTGTCACTACATGACGGGAAGCCCGATTTTTCTTTTTTTTTTTTATTCAACAGAAATCAGGTACAAACATTTATGCCATAATTCAATAATCATACATATGTTTTCCGTGTTGATACAGCATATGTAAAACAAACCACACACAATAAAATACAAAATAATAATGAAAAAAATCATAATTTAAAGATTTGTCTATTAACATAAACAAGCTCAAGGCAGAAAAAAGTTTCAGGGCATTTCTGTCTGTCATCCATTGAAGAGATTTAGCAAATAGCTTCAGATCATTCTTCCATCCGTTGAAATGGGGTTTAATCTTTAAGTATTTGCATCTGTGTATAAAGTGTTTACCTAAAACAATCGGGTTATTTATAAAAAAATTCTATGTTTTTATCATTCAAAAACTTTAATTGAGACCACATTCAAAGGATGTATCGATATACCTTTAGATTGAATCCAAATTTGAAATGAAAGCCAAAATTCGTGCACCAATTCACAATGAAAGAAAATATGTTCTACCGTTTCGATTTCTTTCTCACAAAATCCACAAGAATTGTTCTCCCAATTAAATCTCTCATGTAGAAAGCAATTAGATGGATAAATGTCATTCAAGATTTTAAATGTCACTTCTTTGGCCTTAGGAAACATTGGGTAAGATAAATTCCGCTTCCTTATTTTTTTTTTTGCCTCTTCATCACTGAAATCTCGAAGAACATATTTTCTTTTCAGTTGACTAGGGTAATACTGTTTGGATAACACATTTCTAATAAACTTATTTGTAAACTGTTTACTATTTAAATGAATACCTTCAATACAAAGTGGTCTCATTTCTGGTAAAGTGTTAGAGTACATTCAAAACTGTTGAATCATTGTTTTCAGGGGTGCTGGAATGTTCTTTATCACTCTATTATAATTGGGTACTGGAAAATAATTTTATCACAGAAATCTCCGTAGTACAACAGATTACCAAAATTATCCATCAATGTGTTACTGCCCATATTCCTTTTTCCATCCAAGTCCCTAAAAACAATGATTTTCTATTACTCACAATATACCTGTTGTTCCACAGGGGTGTATTATGTGGTGTAAAATTGTGTATAAACATTAGGTTCCAGTACAGAAGAACCTGCTGATGGAAATCAGATAATTTTACAGGTAGTTTGTATAAATCATAGTCACAACACAACAGAAAATCAATTCCACCCATCTTTTGAAAAATTGCATTTGGTATACTAAACCAAAAAGAGTCTTTGTGTCAAACAAGGTGGTGGTAGAGGTGGTGATGGCGAACTGGCTAGAACACAGGGCTGCTAATCAGAAGGTTGCTGGATCGAACCCCACAGCCACCACCATTGTGTCCTTGAGCATGGCACTTAACTCCAGGTTGCTCTGGGGGGATTGTCCCTGTAATAAGGGCTCTGTAAGTCGCTTTGGATAAAAGCGTCTGCCAAATGCATAAATGTAAATGTAAACAAAGGAATTCAGCCACTTCAGTTTTAGTACACCATTCATCACAGAAAAATCTATGACATTCATGCCCCCATCTTCAATACTCATAATCATGTCAGTTTTTCTGATGTAATGTCATTTATCCTTCCAAATAAAGTTTTATCTTGTTTAATAATTTGATCATGTTGTCTGAAATTTCTAATGAAAAGGCAGGGTAAATAGCTCTTGATATACTCTCCATCTTGGTAAGTAAAACCCTGCCA
Organism: Moxostoma hubbsi; assembly: GCA_032164185.1. NCBI lineage: Eukaryota > Metazoa > Chordata > Actinopteri > Cypriniformes > Catostomidae > Moxostoma > Moxostoma hubbsi. The sequence continues at coordinate 10,555,216 of JAVLUX010000021.1, forward strand.
AAAATGGTTATATCCCTTTGTAGCCAGGAATTCAATATTGCTTTACATTTATCAATATTTCTAAGAATGTTTTCTTTTTCCCTTATTTGTTTATTTCTGGTGACCGTTATGCCCAAATATTTGACTTCTGTTTTAACCTGTATGTTATCAATTAAGCGAGCTAGGCCGATTTATCTGAGCAAATCGGCTCGCTGGACTGTTAGTTTAATTAAACCGGTTCTAAAACTATTCAGATCCGAGTCTTCACTCAAAAGACGTCCTCGCTCTGCCTTTTACGTTTCTTTTATTTTTTTTATTTTGTTTTTTAATTGCTGTTAATCACAGTATTTCCACAAGGTTATATAGATTGCATAATTATCGTTCCGTTTTGTTAACAACATTGTTAAAAGCATGACCATAGTTGTCCATATTAATACGTTAATTATTAACAATATTGATTATTCCCATTTTGTAAACAACTCTGTTTCTATCTCAGTTTCCCGCACACCTTACCCTGATGTCACACATAAATCACCCAGACAACTATTTGATGTCTGTGTTTACACCTGGAAGACATATTTTTTAGGTTGTTTACTCATCTACAATTCTTTAAGACGGACATCTATTAGGCATCCAGTATATCTTTGAGACGTTTTTGATTTTTTTAAAGAGTGTTTTGCAGATGTTAATTAGAATGCAATGCTTTCCAGATGCTCTTAAATAGACATCTCGGATATGTACGTGTCTATGCTGTCTATGTTAGGCCGATTTATTCTTCTGCCTGCATCAAACATATGCCGTAGCCTGACATCCACCTCTCCAAAAATATATATGTTGTGTCGACGCAGACCACAACAGCTGTGATAGTTGGGTGTTAAACCAAAGTTTTACGAATCGGTTCAATCGAATTATTAAAAAAAAACTGGTTCAAATAAATGAATCAAACATCATCACAGTACAAGCAAAACCTCACAATTTGCTAGTGCAGAACACTTATAGTTGTGGTAATTACATTTTCTGTGTGCTTTTTTATTTAGGAAGTAGCATGCTTTTTCCCATTCCTGTTTCCCATTTCTGAGCAGAAACTATATTGTTTCATTATGGTTCTGGCATTCTGCAGCTTCCTTTCCAACTGATAAATAATGTTTTCCCTCTGGAACAATTAAAAAGGACTTAGTTTCTGTTTTCACTCCCAGAGGACCAAGAGAACAGCTGTTTCTCTACCTGTTAAAATGTCCCATGATACATTGCTTCAGAACAGGGTTACAGAGATGGAGCAGGAACTCCGAATCCACTCTTGAAAGAGTGTGTGCAGTTTTTTAATGTTGCTTATTAAGTGTGTTTGAGTGAGGGTTTTTGACGTACAGTTTACATACACCTTAGCCAAATACATTTAAACGTAAAAAACTACGTTTTTCACAATTCCTGACATTTAATCATAGAAAACATTCCCTGTCTTAGGTCAGTTAGGATCTCTACTTTATTTTAAGAATGTGAAATTTCACAGGCCTGGGTAGCTCAGCGAGTATTGACGCTAGCTACCACCCCTGGAGTCACGAGTTTGAATACAAGGTGTGCTGAGTGACTCCAGCCAGGTCTCCTAAGCAACCAAATTGGCCTGGTTGCTAGGGAGGGTAGAGCCACGTGGGGTAACCTCCTCGTGGCGAAGCAGTAGAGGGTTTCCTTGAGGAAGTCGAATGCTTTTAGTCGTGAAGGAAGAAAATCTGAAGTAAAGATACTTGAACACCTGCTGTGTGCCTAAAGGGGCGGGGCTCGAACATCATTGCCAATCAGAAGATTAGTGTTATTTTACAAGGGTTTACACCTTCCCAAAATTGGGCCCATTCACTTCCATTGTAAGTGCCACACTGTAACATAACGAGGGACAAGTATACATTTATTTTTGTGGTAATAATCAACATTATGCCTCAAATGCAGTTGATTGAGCTGAACTTTTATTGAAACAGGAATATTAGTCAGTAATTCAGCCCGAACTGCTTAATGTACAGACTCCATTCAAACATTGTTTACTAGATCATTTCAGACTTAAGTATTATATCTATATTTCCCTTGGTAAAGTTTATAATTTTTTAAAATGTTAAATTAAAGAACCCCTTTGACCAATATTGTTAAACTGTAACTGACAATAACAACATCATTATATTTGGATAATGAATTGTGATTGTTCTACTCAACATCTATTTGCCTGCTGAATTGTGATTCCTTGCATATATTCATTCCATACTTGTGTTTCTTGCATATACTTTTAGCCACCTTTACACTGCGCACATAGTTACTATGTGTTGATGTGATTCATGACAATGACTAAAGTGGCTCTTATGCAGCATTTCCTGGACACAGAACTAAAGCCTAAAACTGCTTTGCAAGACTGGTATTTCTTTCAGGAAATGCAAATCTAGTCTGAAATTCCCCTCCACACCATTTGTCTATTATTCATTCTCTGTCTGTAGTAGCTGTGTGGTAGAGAGATCCCACGCAGGGTGAATTGGTTGGCATATTTCAGTTCCTGTATTCCATTCCTCCAGAGTTGTCTGTCTAAAGAGTGGCTCACTCCTGCTGCACTCCAGAGTCACATGAGCATGAGCCTTCAGAAGGAGAACACACACTCTCTCACACACACACACACACACACACACACACACGAGCCCAGCGACGATGAGCCCTCGTCTGCCACAGGTGCAGCTGCAGAACAGCCTGGAACATCACATAGCTGCAGACACACACACGTGTGATTTTACATACATATTTCATATACATTGTTACACTATATGATGACAACTATACTCCAAACTCTGATTCTGCTGCTATAGTGCCTCTTGCTAGACTGAATAAACACCTCTCTTACAGGGGTCAAATCCATGTTTATCAGTAGAGCCACCAGGGAATTAAAAAAACCTTGTTATAGTACACTTAAAGTTTTAGAATGATTTGTTTTTTACTCATATTATTGCCATTTAGTGTTATCTTTTATACAAGTTCTTTCCTCCGAATGAGGAACAATATGAATGCCCCTGTAGATATGTGACAGCACTACAGGCCCCATCCTCTGCAGCGCTGGACTTATTGGATCTATTTATATATTCTAAGTCCCTTAGACTTTTAATCAAATATCTGGATGTTCTCTGGATTTAGCAGAGTTTGCTGTGTATTAAATTCATTTCTATTTTGAGATGAAATGGGACATTTTTTGCTGCTTCTTGTTGCTGGCTGGTTCTCCTGCTGGTTCTCATGTGAAAGATGTCATCGGCAGAGGAACTTACATTTCTGACGGTAACTACTTTTTATCAACGACTTTAATAATACAAAGCTGCTTTCCTTTTATTATATGATGTCAAACACTTCAATGACATATTCTTTTTCTTTCAGATTTTATTTTAATCATTCAGATTTTATTTACATTCATTTTGTTTAATTTTCTTTAAATCTAAATTGACCGTATGTTATGATATTGTTGTGCAAAATGCTATATTTGAATATGCATTGATGCATTCATGCTAAAACAGGCCATTGGCAATATGCCTATGTGTCTCACAGTCTGAAATGAGTTGGAAAATGGAGCCGTATAACTATAAGCCATTGATATGCAGTAGTTAACTGAAACAAAAGCCTTCTGCTGTTTGGTCGTTATGGACACAAGGACTGCATTTGTAAGTGTGATTCTGAGAGGATGGGTGTGAAAGTTTGGAATCAGGAATGGGTTCTCTCCTATACAACATTGTGTTCACACATTGACTGCAGTTAGTTCATTGAGTGATTAAGAGAGGGAGGGGGGAGGGGGTGTTAAAGGGCTTTAATGGATATTTTTCTTGACTTTAGTTATTGCGTCTGGCTTTTACAATTGCAGACTGAACAGAGAAGTGTGTTGTTAATCAAAGGAATATTCGACCCCAAAATTATAATTCTCTAATCATTTACTCACCTTTGTGTTGTCTCATACTAGTTTGATTTTGTCTCTTCAGCAGAAGACAATGATTTCAAGTGTAATTACACTTCCTAGCGCTTGACATATGGCCAGACCAATAGATGGTGCTAGGTGTAATCCATCTTAAAATCCTGATCGCCATGAATACTGCTGATGTAAAGATAGATTGTGAAAAATTAGTTATATTTTGATCTATTCTCACCCAAAAACCTTTGGATTTGATTGCTTCAAAAGACATGGATTAAACCCCTGGAGTCTTATGGGTCAGTTTATTTATGCTGCCTTTACGTCATATTTGGAGCTTGACAAACTGGTCACCATTCACTTGCATTCACAAACAGACTTCGTATCTCCATTAAAATATCTTTCTTTGTGTTCCTTGGACGAAAGTCATACGATTTTGAGACGACATAATGATGAGTAAATGATGTGAGAACTATAATTTTGGGGTGAACTATTCTTTTAAACTTGAGTCATTCAAACACCTCACTAAAAAATACGCCAATTTTACCATGTCACAATCTTAACCAAGGCTGCTTCACAATCCAAGCCCACAAATGATGACTGCAAGGTCTGAGTAAATAATATATCTATCATGCATTTTGATCCTTTTATGAGTAGAGAATAAATAACTGAAAAGCTATACAGAATCTCATTGCTGTAAGTGAGGGAGAGAGGGCTTGGGTTTTTGTGCTTTAAGTCTAAAGAGATTCTTTTTATAAACATTATTTTAAAATGCACGCCATTTGCCTCCAAAACATGCTCATGTGACTTCTGATACCTCAACAACAGTAGTTTGGTCACATGATGGCTTCGCTTTCCGCTACTATTCCAGACTGGATCAAACCAGTTCCAGCTGGAAAAGTGTAAAGTGCTTAACGTATATAAACGTGTAATAAATAGGCACCTAACAGGCCTAAATCCATTAAATGAAATAGCTGGTATAAGCACTTGCAGAGCTTATGAGACAGACAGGATTTGTTTGTAACGTTTACGAACACGTTCACGAGCCCCATCCGCCCTTCCCCTCCCCCTCGCGCGCGCGACATATATAAATACATGTGCGCGCAACCGGGTCCGCCATTCTCGAGACCAACGCCATTACGTCTTGTAAGCAGAGGTGAGATGACGAAGCAGAATATTTCGAAATATTTATTGTTTTCAGTTAATTTTTTTATTCATTTGTTTGAATTTTGTTAGTACAAAATTAGTTTCATTTTAACTGTAGATTGTTCGATGTTGCTGTTAAACATCTAGTAAATATGGCTGCGCATGTCGACGAGGCCTGAACCGCCCGACGGATCTGTGTTTGCATCTTCAGTCGGAGTTATTCGCTTAGATTTATGTTACTTTTCTAAGAGGATCGTTGGTTGTATTGGGGTTATATTAAATTTTTTTGGTTTAATTTGTGTCTTTACGATGGCGTTTTCATCAGACTGAAGGACACGAGGCTGCTAAATTTTGCTAATCCTTGTTTCCATGAATGTTTATCGTGCTGTCGTGTCTTAGGAAATGTACTAATGATTTACGTGGACTCTTTGGACTTTATAAATAATTATTTATAATCTAGTTCATTTTGTGAAGATTCGCCGTGTGTTACCAGTAGGGCGGCGCTCAAGTGCTGCTTTTCCTGCCGAGCAAAGTACTTGTTAGGTTATTGATTAAACTTTCATTACACGCTTTTCATTACATCTGTTTTCTCAGATATCCTTGAACCTTTCATCATGAGTGGATGTCGTGTGTTTATCGGCCGTCTGAGCCCCCATGCTCGTGAAAGGGACGTGGAGAAGTTCTTCAAGGGCTACGGACGGATCCGGGAGATCAACCTGAAAAACGGGTTCGGCTTTGTGGTACGTATCGATTAGACACACTTGGGCTTCTTCGTTTACGGGGTGTTGACGTAATCTTGTGTCTCACTGCCCCCTGCCGTCTCATTTTCTCAGGAGTTTGACGACCACAGGGACGCAGATGATGCAGTGTATGAGCTGAACGGGAAAGAACTTTGCAGTGAGAGGTAAGACTGAATCCTGACAGGTTTATAATTACTGTCCTCGTGTAGATTAAATTTGGCTCTTTTTGTCGTTGTGCAGGACTTCAGTTCATAATAAATCCAAATAGCAATTTAAATGCATGATGGTAAAATGCAAATTGGGTCAGAATAGTAGTATAGTGCAATTGATAAATTCTTTCAAAAAATGATGGACATTGAGGAATTTTTGCAGTGGAGTACACATGCGCGCGCGCACACACACACCTTTTAATCAATTACTTAAATTTTAGATGATAAATGTAGTATGACATGTTTGAAATGTATAGCCTATTGGGTTTTTGGGTTTAGACCTTATGCACAGTAGCACCATTTTTAACAGGAATAAAAATGAGGCTGTGAGGGATAGACTGGACATCTCTTCAATGGCAAGCTCGATATGAAGCTCTTTGATCCCATTTGATTTTCCACAACTCATTAAGTTTCTATCTGCAAAATGATCCCAAACGTGATTTAAACTACAGTACGGCCCATTAAAGACTGTACGTCTATCCTCACAGCCTCGTTGTCATTGCCATCTAAGATGGTGCTGCTATGAAGGTCACAAAATGAACCTTTTCTGAAGATAATTTACCCAAATTGTTAGGTACAATTTTATACATTTTACTTATTATAATCTCTTGAAAATGTTACTTAAAGATTTTAAGTTTTTAGCTTTAAATACAGAAAAAACTATGCTGTGTACCAAAGTTCAAGTTTGGTGAATTGATCCACCAATCAGTATGGCAATGGACGCGTGACCAAAATCGAAACATCACATGCTGACCTCTTGGTTTAATTCAAAGAATACATATTTTAAGACTGTGTATTATTGGTGCAGGAAAGTATATAATTGAACAATTGCACTCAAACAAACATATATTTAAAAGTCTTCTGAAATAAAACACAGTCTTTCTTTAAAAGACAGGATTTATGTTTTTGGATGAATGATTCATTTTAAACATGTATCCACGGTCCCGCCCAATGCATTGTTGTAACGGTTTGGGTGTGAAGGGGTTTAATTTTTGCCCATGGGAGGGTTGCAATTGATATCCAATGTTGCAGGATATTCAAGTAGTGTTTTTCTAGTTTGACATTTAAAACTGAATGAGTAATTATTTCGGTGTTACTGAATTACTCATGCACATCCCTTGTTTGAGGCTTGTTTCATGCTTTCAATGGTCCGTTTTAACAGTGTTGTCTTTAATTCCAGGGTGACCATCGAGCATGCCCGCTCTCGTCGTGGAAGAGGTGGCGGTCCAGGAATGGGAGGAGGACGTTTCTCTCCACGCTTCGGAGGATATCGTCAGTCTCGCAGTGCGGGTTCCAGGTATGCCGGCATTGTGGTTTTGCATTGTACACCAGAGAGTGTGATTTTTATTCTCATCGGTGCAAAGTAGTCCAATCAATCGTGTAAACTTCTTGATCCTTTCGCAGGTACGGCCCACCAGTGCGCACGGAACACCGAATCATTGTGGAGAACCTGTCCTCCCGTATCAGCTGGCAGGTGAGCACTGCCGTGGGGAAGCAACAGAGCAGTACAGCAGTTTGCTGTTGTAGTGTTATCTTCCCTGTATTTCTTTTGACTTTGACACCAGCACAACAACACACAACCTTTTGTTACCTTCAAAAACTGTCAATGTTTCTGTGAGTAACCTGGATGTACAATTTCCTCTTCACCTCAGCAAAACCTTACTTAAGTGAAATGATTATTTGTAATGCTGAAAGGTTCTCTAACCCAGACCCATGTTTTTCAAACCTTTTCTTTAACAGCTATGGTCTGGTATTCTTTAATTGGAGTTGCATGCACAGCCTCCGAGGTGCATAGCGCCCTCCCCTGGTTGTGTTCTGAATAGTGTCCCTGTGGTGCCTCACCCGACACGCAGTGTCTGCTGGTCTAAGTCTTGGCTGGGTCCGTAGCTCCAGACAGAGCCGTAGCGCAGGATAGCCTTAGAGGAGCTGGGTAGCCGCTCTCTTGAGGGTCTGTGATGTCATATCTGCTCCATCCCCCTCGCACTGCTGTTTGGGTCTAATTCTGTTGGTGCTGAAGCGGGGAGGGATGCAGGGTTTTGGCCCCTCCCCCATCCTCTCTCTCTCTCTCTGGTGGGGTCCGTTCTTACGGAGGCCGGATGGGTCGAGTCCGAGGTCGTTTTAATGCTTCATTGCTTCCGTTTGCTATTTGGACAAGTGGCTCTTTGCTAATGCCTTCTATGGTTTGGAACGGTAAGTAGCTCATCACACTGGGTAGTTACATGGTAAAGAGGGTTCTGCCATTGAGCTGGAAAACGTTACACTTAAATCTGGCGTTAGATGTAAATGGAGAGAGATTCCAGGTTCCAACCAGTAGTTTACGATATGCGAAAATCTACCTCACATAATGAGAACCTGTTCTCCGAACTAGTTTAGTCAAACCCCAGGCCTGTCACTTCCATCAGAGTCGTGTTGCTGAAAACGCTCCAGTAGTTTTATAACTGGAACAAATACCAACTGGTAAGATGACATCAGTCGAAGGTGCTTTCGACAGGTGCACACTGCAGCATCGGTGCACAATTTAGTTGTATAGATGGGAGTTCTCAGAGCAGATGCTGCAGAATGCAGTGCATTTCATGTGTGAGTGCTAAGCTGCTGTGTGTGGGTCAGCTGTTTGGGTTTGTGTATTGTCATTAAATGCCATGTGCTTTCCTGCAGGATCTGAAGGACTTGATGAGGAAGGTGGGAGAGGTAACCTTTGTGGATGCACACAGGACCAATAAGAATGAAGGGTAAGGTCATGTGCCTAGTTATGCATACAAAATTGTATGACTGTTATGCATACAAAAATTGTATGACTGTCAAGTGTATCTAATGATGAACGACTGTTTTACAGGGTGGTCGAGTTTGCTTCCCACAGTGATATGAAGAATGCCCTTGAAAAGTTGGACGGAACCGATCTGAATGGACGCAAACTCAAGCTTTACGAAGATCATAAGAGGAAGTATGTAATGCACAATTGCACAGGGGTCTTTTAAAGAGCTTTTTAGTTGACTAAATCTTAACCTTTTTTTTTTTTTTTCCTCCACAGTAGGAGCAGGAGTCGTTCCCGAAGCAGGAGCAGCTCCCGTTCCCGTTCAGCCAGTCGGAGTCGCAGTCCTGAGCGTGGAAGCAAACGCTCCCGCAGCCGCTCAGTCAGTCGTACTCCAGAGAAATCTTCCAACCGCTCTCCCTCCCGCTCTCCGTCTCCCGCTCCAAGGAAACAGAGTCGGTCTCGGTCTGCATCTGTGGAGAGTCAGCACTGAGACATGCGCGCGTGTGTATGTGTGCGTGTGCGCGTGTGTATGAGATGGAGAGTCTGAGCTTTTTTTTACTTATTAGTGTGGCATATGTCAAATTGTGCTACTTTAGTGTAAATTACTGACTTGAATGGGTGTGTTTGAAGATGTTTTGTTTTGCATTATTAATGCTGAAGAGGTTTAGTTGATTATGGGGCTAAACTTGAAGACTAAAGATTTTCACAAGGTCTTGCTTAATTTGAATTTTTTTTTTTTTTATTTGGTCAATAACAATCCTAGAGTACTTCTGTAGAGAACTTGTGTGGGTTTTGTTTTTCCAACTCTGCGTGTTTTTGTTTTGTTTTTTTAGTCTTTGTGATTTCATCAAATTTATACCTGTATATACACTATGGAATAAAGTATATTGATATTTGGCAGAGACGGATATTGGAAGTGTTCGCTTTCCTTATTAATGTTCTCATTATATGGCTGTGCTTCTGCCATGGTGGGGTGGTATTGTTAGAGAAGCTTTATTTCATTGTTAATTGTGATATCTGATACTGCAAATTAAACTTTTGATATGAATCATTTTGTTAGCAATGGGAGCTTTTTTTGTGCCGTGTTCAACAGCAACTCACTTTATGCTAGTGTTAAGCACAGTCCACTAGGTGGTACTGCTTTGCAAAGATGAGTTTGAAATGCCAAATATTTATAAACCCTTTTGAACTATTAAAACTATAACGTAAATGAAATTTATTCCTGCACCAGGTGGTTGGAGGGAGTCAAAATAAAACTTATTTTGTATTTAATGACTTGGTTACAGACAATATATCAAAACAAGCTTGGATTGACATGTAAAGTTCCAACAGCTGAAACTTTCAAACGTTTAATCGTCACAGATCTTTAACGCAACATCACTCAGTAGCTGACTTTTTAAAAAATCAATACTGCCCAGAGAGAGCCCCATCATATGCGTGGCACACCGAGATGGGAATTATTGATTCACTCAAAACGTATTTCCCCACAATGATTGTAAGCACACTTGACAGCATTTTTAAATTGATCTCTGTTGCTATGAGGATCCTGGCAACCACGAGTGAAAAGTATGAAAAGGAGACCTATTGAATCCTCAGCAGTGTCCGTGGAGAAAGCGCACTCCCTCAATGCCTCTCCACCTAATGGTTTTGCATTTTGCCCATACAGATAGTGTCCTCGGTGCACTGCGACACCTTTTATTCAAAGTAAAACAAATCGCTTCCAGTCTGCTGCCATGATACTTATAGTTTTCTCAAACTATTTTTTTTTAAATTTTTTTTAGTTACAGCACAAAACGATGATTCTGTCGTTAAAGGAAAGAAGCTAAAAATAATATTGATATTAGCCTATTGTATTGCAAAAATGAGTGCCTTCTAATGTACAGTATTTCTATGTATGGCAGTGTTTTCACCTGTTTTTTTCGTCAATGCTGTTTAGAATAGCGTGCCATTAAATACGGGTTTTAACTATTTTAAACACTGGCACATTTGGGGTTGTCAGGGATTTTTGCGACAGAATTCTGTACTAGTTACAAACATTATCACTGAAAATTCTCATTTACTCGCACTCATGCCATTCCAGATGTGTTCGACTTTCTTTCACTGAACACAAAGAGTTTTAGAAGAAAACTTCAGCTCAGTAGGTCCACACAATGTAATCCATAAGACTCCAATAGTTAAATCCATGTCTTCAGTGGTGAGATGTGGGAAACAGATCTTTTTTACTATAAGTTCTCCTCCCTGCCCAGTAGGTGGAGATATGCACGAAGAATGCAAATCGCCAAAAAAAAAAAAATAACTATACTATAAAATAACTTTCTGTTAATTAAATCTGTTTCTCACCAATACCCATCATATCGCTTCAGAAGATACAGATGAAACCACTGGAGTCGTATGGATTACTTTTATGCTGCCTTTATGTGCTTTTTGGTGATTCAAAATTTGGGTCTCCATTTACTTGCATTGTACAGAGTTTAAATATTCTTATAGAAATCTTCGTTTGTGTTAAGCAGAAGAAAGTCATACACATGTGTGATGGCATGAGGGGGAAGTAAATTATAAAATAATTATTATTTCTGGGTGGACTATTCATTTGAATTAGCAATTCCAAGATACATGAGCTGTCCCGTTATCTACCCATCACCCTGAGCCCAGTGAGTACAAGTGCCAGCGCGCATATGCGCCAGTCGTCTGGAATAACGAAGGGTCACGTGACTTCCTGCAGCGAGAGAGTGCTGGTGCAGTTTCTTGTCGCTAGCGCTGCGTGCGCGGTGTGGAAATACTGTCATGAGCAGAACCACAGCGGCATGAAGCTGCACGGCGAAACCGTCCAAGAATCCCTGCTTCACCCGTGAACAGTTGTCGGTGGCCAGCGGATTAACACACGTTTGAGCGGGGGTTTAGATCAAGCGCGATCTAGAAGGGAAAGTTTGCTCACCGTGACGTTTGGAGGTGAACGGGACACCAGCAGCGAGCATGGCGGAGAGAAGTGGCCGGTTGAGCTTCCCAGGGAGCGGTGCGCTCAACAGACCGGTGCCAATGAACCTGTTCGCCACCTGGGAGATAGACGGCTCCTCTCCCAACTGCATCCCCAGGTGAGTCGTATGTGATGGGACGCCCAGGTGGGTTATTTATCATCGGTGAGGCAGGTGCACGGCGACGGGGAGTGGTGTTTTGTATGTGTCAAGACAGAGAAAGGGTGTGTGTGTGTGTGTGTGTGTGTGTGTGTGTGTGTGTGTGTGTGTGTGTGTGTGTGAACCAGTGTTAAGTGTAATACATTACTAAGAAATGAATTACTGTTATTAAAATACTTTTTCATTGAAAAGTATAGTAAGGGATTACTCCTAAAATATTCAATAATTGAATTAGTTTTGACGTAATTGCGTTAAATACTGTATAGACTATATAACAATTCTATATAAAATAATAGTGAATTTAATGTTAAAATATATGTTTTCTATTTTTAATCCTGCCACCTTAAATTCTTTGGCCAGCTCATTAATAATGTATTTGATGTATGTTTTATTTGAAAGAATGAAAAGAACAGTTTCAAGTCTATCCTTGTATTTTTCATCTGGTCGAGGGTTTTAGAAAGTAATAAGTAATGCAATTACTTAGTACAGTAATCTAATTACTCTAGAACTTTAGTAGTTAGTAATTAATAATTTTTTAGAGTAACTTACCCAACATTGGTGTGAACTTCTGAGACTGTCCTTGTGTCGCACCGACGTCATCATCGGATCACGGTGGCACAGCACAAATCCAGTGGTGTTCTTGGTGCTCTGCAGATATTACGCATCGCTCTGCCAATCACCATGGGCAGTTTAAAGGTGACCCGGCCGCTATTTGATTATTAAAAACAATAATCACACAATGTTACATACAGTGTTGTACGTTTATATGTGTCATTTCTGTTCTGATGCGTTGTCGTTCTGTGTTCATTTCCGTGAGCACAAAAATTATTTTTCCATTGTGATGCCAGCGTGCCTTTCTCGCGACGTGCACGCGCGGTTTGGTATGAATCGGTTTAGCTGGAGGGATCCAACTGTCACCACGGGCCGGTTCAAACGTCAGGGTCAAACCGGTTAAACCCGGTGGATCTGCTGGATCACTATCACCAAAACAAAATGTTCTGATCCAGAGTTTCTGAGACCAATTCAGCCCTTTGTCATGAGTATCGATGGTATCAAAAGAACAGAAGCATTCCCTATTACTTTCTGATTTTCTCTGTCACTTTCTCTCATTCTTTCCAAGCCACAAATGGGATCAAAACCCTCTGTGTTGTACTGGAACAAAGAAGCTGCTAATAAAATGGGCCTGACTGGCACTGTAAGTGTGCTGGCATGCATGTTGTTTTTGTTTCTAACCCATATAACAGTTCTAATGATGAGCTGATGGTGGTGTCCACCTGTATGGATATCCCTGCTTAAAGGGATAGTTTACACAAAAATTAAGATTTTCTCATCATTCACTCACCCTCATGCCATCCCAGATCTGTATAGCTTTCTTTCTTTTGCTGAACACAAATAAAGGTTTTTAGAAGAGTATTTCGGCACTGTAGGTCCTCACAATGCAAGTGAATGATGGCTAGAACGTTGAAGTATAATTAAGCACATAAAGGCAGCATAAATGTAATCCATACAGGGTTTAATCCATGTCTTCTGAAGCAATACAAGTGTGGGTGAGAAACATCAATATTTTAGTAATTTTTTAATATCAATGCTCCTTCCTGCCCAGTAGGTGGCGATTTGTACAAACAATGCAAATTGCAAAAAGCAAAAGAAGAATGTGAAAGTGGATGATTATAGTAAAAAAAAAAGAAAAAAAAAGACTTAAATATGTATTTATTTCTCACCCATACCTATCGTATCACTTTTAAAGACATGGATTTTACCACTGGAGTCTTATGGATTACTTTCATGCTGCCTTTGTGTGCTTTTTTGGAGCTTCAAAGTTCTGGCCACCATTTACTTGCATTGGATGGTCCAACAGAGCTGAGATATTCTACTAAAAATCATTGTTTGTGTTCTTGAAAAGAAAGAAAGTCATTCACATCTGGGATGGCATGAGGGTGAGTAAATGATAAGAGCATTTTGATTTTTGGGTGAACTATCCCTTTAAACAGTTTGAGCAAACAGAGAGATGGATGGAGAATAGAGAGAGGGAGATGTGCCTTATAAATTCTTGATCAGAATAAAAGATTCAAGACTGTAGCAAACACACATTTTCCCTCAGGCCCTTTGTCTGCTCCCTGTATGTGTGTGAGGATCACAGCCTTTGTTTGAAGAATTCATACTGTGTTAATTATGTTAAAATATAGTAATAAAGTATAGTAATCTGAGCACATTATTGCAAGTGAGAGCAGAATTTGAGAAAAGCAGTTAGACACTTTTACATGTCTATTATAATATGAAATTAACTTTAGTTCATAATAAGCTAATTAACTACATTAGCTGGTCTTCTGCGCTTTTCTGGAGGATTTTCCCCCTGTGGACTTCCACTGCAGTGGGTGTGGCCTCGTTTGTAAACTCTGGCTGATTGGCTGGGCCCACCTGATGTAGCACAAGGGCTGGTTCTTATTTTGGGTTGTTAGCTAGCTTGTCTTATCTTAGAAACAGTAAGAAATGTGTCGCCGGGATTCTTGTTTTAAAATGGTCTCTTTTTTTGTGTATAGATTTTAAAATGTCTGTTTGTTTGCTGTTTTTGTTTCATATAACCCTGGTCTCTAAACACACTTGCATAATAGATGTTTATTTAAGAGACTGTGAGATGGCAATGCATAAAAAAGGAAACATGGGTTTGACACACGATGTGTGTTTCATGTTGTCAAAACCACAAGTGTATGTGTGTGTGCTGTTTTAAATATGTGAATGGTTTACCGCAAAACAAGTGGTTCTGTTTAGTGTTCTTTAGTGCTTTGCAAAAACACAGTCATGCTCCATTTCTTGTGTTTAAGTAAATGTTTGAGTTTGGTGTTGAATGTGTGTATATCGAGTGCTTTGAGGAAGAGTAAACCTACCTAGATACTAATAATAGATTAATCAGCAGATAGTTTTTAAAATATATTTATGGAGTGTTAAAGGGATAGTGCACCCAAAAATGAAAATTCTCTCATTATTTACTCCCCCTCATTCCATCCCAGGTGTGTATGACTTTCTTTCTTCACCAGAGGACATTTTAAGAAAATTAGAAAAATATCTTCGCTCAGCACTGTAGGTCCTTAAAATTCAAGGACCTAAAAATCCATTGGTTTTTGATTGGATTGTGAAAATATGGGCGTTGCATATCGGAATGGAGGCAGATCTAAACCAGCACTGTTTATCTGATTTCTCTTTTGAAGCTCCAAAAATCACAGACAGTCAGTATAAATATCATCGATACGACTCCAGCGTTTAAATTAATGTCTTCTAAAGTGATTTGATCACATTTGGTACAATAATATGAGCTTCACGAGATGGAGTCCAAGCGGTCTCTTGTGTGACGTATTTGCGTTGCCATGATCCCGAAGTAATCTCATGTTCTCCACTCAGTTGAGACATCCAGGATAAGCACACAAATGCACCATTGTGAGTATAAATACAGATACAAATACAGAACTAAACCAAAACCAACAAAGCTTCTGTAGTGTTCCTCCTCCTCACTTGTAAACCGCGCTGCTCATCCAGCTGTGACTGACATGTATCAGTTCTCACATGTCTCACGATTACGTCACACGTGCATACTGCTGCCGACTAGAAGCATGATTTAGAGTTAAAAAAAAGTACTTAAATATTTATCTTCTTTGCACCAAAAGTGATCGTGTCGCTTTAGAAGACATTAATCTCACAGCTGGTGTCATATGGATGACGTTTATGCTGACTGTCTATGATTTTTGGAGCTTTAAAAATCGGATCACCGTTCACTTGCATTTTAAGGACCTGCTGTACTGAACTAAGATATTTTTCACATTTTCTTCAAATCACACAGGGGATATCATGTGGGTGAGTAAATAATGAGAGCATTTTAATTTTGGGGTGAACTATCCCTTTAAAAAAAAAATCTTCCCTTACTATGATGGGCACTGGCTAGGGATGTCACTATTATACTGTTTCACTATTAACCATGATTGAAAATGTCATGGTTAATTTAATCGCAAAAAATTTGAATAAATGGCAAAAAAATCGTCAAATGTTTTATTCACAAGTGGCAAAAATGTTATGTATATAATATATACGATAAAAGAGTTTTCTAGTGTAAGCCTATCTTTTGCATGTGCCTGGGTGGTGATCAGCCGTTGCTATGGTTATTGATGGTAATGTCTGCATGGTGCTTAGCCAGGTGACTTGGACTTACACAAAAATTCCAAAATATAAGAGGATTTCGATCTACCAAATGTTTGGAAGCATTTGAATGATTGACTGAAGACAACGGATGGAAAACATACTTACAGAAGTCATATACAGACTAAAGATACACATCCTACACATAGGACAAGATATTCCACTAGTCGTTCAACAACCAACTGGTGAATTTAACATTTTTAGCTGAGGTGCTTTTAAAAGCATGATTTGGAGATGCAACTTTTTGTAATGTTTAAGTGTGCTGACAGCGCGTGGTACATTTGCGTGTAATTACTATTGCATCTTAAATCATCCTCATTTAAAGCATTGTTTGAGTACAAATTCACTGCATTCAATAATACATGTTAATTTAAGTTATTATTGGACTTTAAACGGCCTGTTTTACGCAATGTTCACGCTATTATGCAGAGTCCACTGGTTTATGTGTGAGGTGTTGTTGTGAACAGATTAAAGGACAGTATTTTTATGGAGTCTGTTGCCAATTCTTCATGGTGGGATGTCTGACAGACAACAGATTGCTTTAATAAACTGTTAGATGACATGAACTATGTTTTGCAGCAACAATAATCTTACAGTTATGCACTCCAAGCACTCCATTTACATTGTAGCGCATCATTCTGTACTCACGACGCAGATAAGCAGTGCTGTGCCCTATATTGGAGCGTCTCTTATTATACACATCTCCTATGTATTTATTGTGTATGTCGCAGTTTTCCTATTGTATGGCTGCCCTTTAGAGTCCATACATCCCTAAGAAATGCATCCACTAACACGTTCAGTTGTGATATGCCTTTTCTTGCCTCAGTGCTGCTGCATAATAAGAACATTTGCAAATAATTGTAAAAACGGTTAACCTTGATTTTTTTTTTTTTTTTTCTCAGACGGGAACTGGCAAAAGCTCACACCATGTCATCCCTAGTACAGACATGTACCACAATTACATGGACACCAGAAAGCTGTTTAATGCGAGAAAGCTGCATAAGGCTTGAAATCGGTGTATGCATTTACATAAGCCGTGTTAGCAGCTTTTTCTTTGCTCCCATATATATTTGGTTTAGTCAGTAAGCAGCTTTCTCCACAGCAACGTAATTGCCCCACGACGCTTGTGTAAATAACAAACATGGCATCTGAGAAAGCCTTCATTATTTTATTCTCATTTGTTTCGCTTTATTTCCTGTTATTCCATAGTTGTTGCTGTTTTTGTTTCCATTGTGACCTGCAGCAGAATTGCGCTGCAATAGTGGGATTTCCATCTTTCGTAAAACTCCGGGATCCCCCCCAATGTTTTAGCGCATAGTTGCGAACATGAGGGACAGTCAATATTTTACATTGGTGTGTATAAATGGGTAGTGTACATGCTTTTCCCACTGTACACCCAGAAATGTTGAATTCTTTTTGCTGCGTTGACATGCTGTTGGGCTCCATCCTGTGACTTTGTTTTCCGGTCTCTTCAGGCACACCCTAAAAACCTGTATAAACGGCACTTATGAGATTACATGACCACATTAAGCCACACTCCAGGGGATTCCCAGGTGTGTTAAATCGCTTTCTCTTATTTCCTTGACTGTTACAATGCTCCGTATTAAGTATTAACCAAATGAAGCTTTCTATAGCCTATAGATTCACCTGATGAAGATTTTTGTATATAGTACATAGATATTTCACTAGATGAGGTTTAATGAGGGATAAGGTTTATTATTATTCACAAGATATGAAGTTGAAAAGGGACAACTATAGTTATCAGTTATTGTATTGCATTTTTCTTTGCATTCTCTCACTTTAACTTTTAAAAAGAACATTTAACTAATCAAAATAACACATCATGCATTGAAGTGAGGATACATATATGGATGAATATTGTCAATGATGAAAGATTTAGAGACAACAAATCCCCTTAGTGTCAGTGATTTGTCTTTATTTCACTTCTAGAGGCCACTGTTATACTGTAGAACCAAACCGTTCTTCCTGTAGAATTCTCCAGCACTGGACACGGAGGAATAAAAAAAAAAAACTATCTGCATAGATTTTTGCAGATGACTATCGGCACCGATTAATCTGTAAAACTGATATATCAGTCTACCTCTACTTTCCATCCTTCAATCAAACTACTAAACTACCATCCTACCAAACTAAGTTGTGACCTCTGGAGATTATGAATCAGTTGTCAACTGTCATCTTCAAGTACTGAAGTGTTTGTGGCAGACTGAAGACTCTTCTTTAGTCTGAAATGCAGATCTGCAATCTGTTGTCCACTCCATTTTTTTTAAGATAATTGTAATTTAAAAATTACAAGACCCACATTCCACAGCGGCTTGTGCCAACCACAGTAGAGTTTTCTGTGATGACGAGGAGAAAGAGGAATTTGGCGAGGGGGATTCGCAAGGTTCAACTAATGAAGTCTCTTCACAAGGTTTACCTGAGACGGCTAACGTTAGGGATGCTGAGAACAACGTTAGCCAATCTACTGTGACCCCAGCTGTCACTTCAACAGGGATAACATATAGATTCAATTCAAATTGATTCAAAATGTTCCCATGACTAGAGTTCGAAAACAACGTCATGTTGAGCAAATATTGTAGAGGGCAGAAACAGGTGGTCAACTCGTCCTCCGTGTCAGGAAACCCGCATCTGAAATAGTGATGGGTCGTTTGCGAACGAGTCGGCTCTTGTTGGTGAACGTAGGGAACCGGCTCGCATATCCGAATCTATTTATAAAAATATACAAAAAATTAAGATATGAATAATCAAAAGATTTAAAAATAAAGAAAAAAAAAAATAAAATAATATAGGCCTCAATGCTCAAGCGCACACTTTAGTTCTGACTGTCTGCTCAGACTAAAAGTCTCACCTGGTGTTCCTGTCAATCAGACACGCAGTGTCAACCAATGAACCGATGATGCGTGAGGGAGGGCGGAGCCAACTTATATTGTTCAGATTGTATTTGTTTGTGTTGCATTTTGTTTATATACATTGAAAAGTTATACTTTAAATGCACACGTGAAATAGCATCCTTCTTTTTGTACATTTATTTCAATTTGTGGGATGCTGCATGTTTTGCAAATTATTATAATTTTTTTTGATATGGTGCATTATTCTATTATCCGTACCGCCGCTACATACATGCGTACTACGCAGATTGCGTAGGGCACCAACTCACCATGGGGGGCACCATCTTACCCTAGGATGGCACCAGAAAGTCCACCGGCTGCCCTTACTCGCACGCTATACGTTATTCAAGGACCCGAAAACAGTTGTGGAACACAGACGATCGCTTCACGCTCATATCACGCGTAGGGCATCAATTTGGTCAGCGGTGGCCCTGTCTATTATGCTGTTCAGATTGTATTCATTTTGAGTGGTTAGATTTATATGCACTTTGTTTATATACAATAAGTTATACTTTAAATGCAAATGTTTAATAGGATTATTTTCCATAACAAATCAATACATTTTTAAATACATTGTGGTTAATATGGAGTATAATTTCATTTAATAATTTAATTAGAACTGATTTAACATAAATTATGAAAAGAGCTGGAATGCCCATCGCTAATCTGAAAAGAGAGAGTGTAGCGAAACATAACATCTAACAGTGGCATATCTAGTGCTCTGGATGAGACAGGAGAAACCATCAGGCTCGGTGTCAGCAGCCTTGAGGAGGTAATTGCTGCAGTCTGAGGAGGAGAAGAGGAGGCAGCTGAAAATAAAGATAAACCGCATACTTCATTGTGAAAGAAGAAGAACCTTTCGTCAAATTTGGGCCTACATTGAGTTAACATTAATCCCACATATGACAATGTGCGGAGATGATCGGTCAAATTGCTGACATAATGAGAGATCGCTGGCTGACCTCAAAGTATGTCAGACGGCTCCTACATTTTTTCATTTAGGAACGCATGTACTCCTTGGGATAAAAGTTGGTGTAGAGCCCAGCTGCATGTGTAATAAGAATGATCATTTTGATTCACACACTGCAAAATTGGTCACACGTACAAACTCAAAGACTGAAGCTTGTGTGTTGATTGTGTGTGATGGCAGATTTGATCGTTTTAAGATGGTTTAAAATTAGATCACTGCAGCTGCCGTAATCCTAACTTTCAATTAAGCTGTCAGAACCGAGACCGATTCTGACTGATTGAGTCACGTTGAAGTCAGCCAGAAACTCCCAGACTGTTACAGATAAAATGCTGTAAAAAAAAAAAATGCTGCAGATTTGTTTTGTTTTTTTATTTATTAATTTGTTATTGTTTCCAGGAGTGTTGGCTATTCCTGTTTTTGAGACGTTACATACATTGCAGCTACTTTTCTAATAATATAAAAAAATAAAAATATATTTGACTTGATTTGGCTTTTATTTTACAATGGTTTTTTTTTCTACTTTGGCAACAAAATCTCAATGTCCTCTCTTTGCCTAAATTAGCATAGTTAATTCTGATTCAAAGTAATGGCCTGCATCATCCAATCACTGCCAACCATTTTAAATAAAATTTAGCATCATAAATTCTAATACAGTATGTACTGATTGTCCCATGTCTGACAACCACGTTGAGGGGTGCAAACATCATCTGCAGCCTCAAGCAGAACATTTGGTTGTGTGTTAGGACTGTATGCACTTAGCAGTAAACTCAAAATGCACCTTGTTTTCATCATAACTCCATATAAATTTGACAGCTTTTGGATGAGCCAATTGACTCGATGTGATAATGCTCTGTGAATATAGGATTTCTATGGGAAAAATAGCCCTATAGTCAACGTCCATGTTCATTGTGTTTAACAGCGTGCCATTTCACTGTAAATCACTGAAAGTTTCAAAATAACATATCGGAAGAGACCAGAGACTCTTTGTTGGCATATCTCCCAAAGACAAACTCCGCTGTGATTGGCTCCATGTTGTTTTGTCACATGACAAGACATTTTGGTGCATCAAAAGTTTAATCCTTAATGACAGCCCAGAGTGTGTTGAACTGAGATCAGTCAGTTTAAATTAAATTATGCACATTGTATAGCGAAGCCAAAAAACACAGTCCATGCATGAGGCACTTACAATGGAAGTAAATGGTGGAGCCAATCTGTACGTTATCTGTATGTTAAAATACTCTTTTAAAAGTATGACCACAAGACGTAAGCAATATATATGTTAACAGGATTTAAGTGTGATATAATTGATTACTAACCTTTTCTGTGTAAAGTTATATCCAATTGAACAACTTTGTTGCCATGACAACATAATGCCATAAACAGTAAAAACAACCACAAACGATACATAACACCATGCATACATTTTAAAAGTAGAAAAAAAAATGCTTTTATAAAATTAGAAGCTTTACATTTCTGCCTTCTAAACTCTCCAAAAATTGGCCCAATTCACTATAACCTTAATAATATTTTTATTTTTTAGTAAATAAAAGGAGAGATGAGCTGAAATAATTTGATTGTGGTAATCAACATTGTGCCATTAATGTTGTTAATTGATCTTAACTTGTATTAAGCCTTTTCTTTTGTCAAATAAACTTGACAAGCATTGTAAGTTGATGTAAAGCAGGTTAAGATGGGCAAGGAGGAGGCGAGAACCGGCTTGTCAATGTAAATAATAATTTAATGAAAACATAAATGCATACAGGGCAGCCATTTGTAATTTTCTCTCTTTCTCGAACCATTGTCACCGGCTGCCTTTATCCCTCGCGCGGAGTTAATGAAGCCTGAAGTTGTGTTCTGCTATATCCGTGTGTGCATCAAATTAGATTTTGTTTGCATTTGTAATTTAAAAAATATATAATGATGTAGTGCAATGGAAAGGAGGCGGCGAGAACTGGCTTGTCAATATAAATAATATTTTAATCATAAACTTAAACAAAAGACGAACACATGCACATGACAGACATGTCCATAAACGATCTCTCTCTCCCGCACCACCGCCCGCAATCGGCCTTTATCCCTCTCGGAGGCTTGATTAGCCTGATAAGGGACCCTCCGCCCTGCCACAAATATCTTAATATCGATCGCTGGTGCCTGAACCAAATCAAAATTGTATCTCGGCAGAGTTTAGAGTATTGGCCAACATCGGATCACTGGCTAAGATAATCGATATACTTTAAGATATTGTGATGAAACTTGATTTACACCCCTACAAGTTAGAAACATGATCTTACACAGTTCTTCAGTTCACCACCAGGACCTCAAATACACACTAGCCTTTATAGTGACTCTGTGATGCAGTGTGTATGCGTGAACCCCTTATGGGCCTTTTATATTTTCTCAAGTGGACATCATTTTCAGTAAAAACAATAGATCTCTTTCCCTCTTTCTCCCTCTGTGATTGAAAAGACTGTGCTAGGCTGTCATATTTGTGTGTGTTGGAGTGTGTGCTGTGTTCTCACCCAGAGGGAATAAACAGTCGTGCCTTTGTCTTGAACACATTGTCCACAATTTTTCCATTCTTACACACACACACACACACACACACACACACACTGACAGGAGCTTGAAAAATAGCTATATTGTTATACAGCATAGAAAGTGCTGTTTTGCTCTGCAGCATATTCCTCGTGTTGTGTTGTGTGTGTGTGTGTGTGTGTGTGTGTGTGTGTGTGTGTGGTGTGTGTGTGTGTGTGTGTGTTCTTGACTTGGAGGGATAACAGATGCTTCAAATTGAAATGTCTTAAATAGGAAGAAGAATGACGATGCAACTCTTATTGCACATGCTCTGTGTTATTGCTTATACAAATTATTTTAAAGTATGTGACATTTATTGTATGCATTTATGTATTTTTTATACCTTCTAATTATATTGATTATATGATTAATACTTTCATTAAAAATAAATAGATATACACACACACACACTGTATATCGATCCCTTGTTTTCTTAAAAAGCCCATATTATGTTTTTTAAACGTGCTTATTTTTGTTTTAAATGTCTCGTACAATAGATTTACATGCATCCAAAGTCAAAAAATACTTTGCTCATAATTTATATTGCAGCATTTATTTTTCCTCAGTGTCAATAACGACACGTTCAATGATCCGTTCTAAAGCATTCATTCTAAACTCCTCCTTTCAGACAGCGTACTCTGCTCTGATTGGTCAGATGTCCCGTCTATTGTGATTGGTCTACCATTTAGTGTAGTGTTTGAGGGCAGGTCAAAGCTGTTCGCTAGCAGGTTAGTACAGGAAGTAAGTCTGGAATTACTAATGACTCGTTTCAGGTGTTCAGAATCGGTTCTTTCTTTTGGGAGTCATTAACTCCATTTGTCTTGCACTTTGATTTTTGAAACTTTGCAGACTTTTTTTTTACATTCACAAACAGCTATATAACACACTTTATGAATGGTAATATTTGAAAAACCATAATAGGTGCTCTTTAAATATTGTCAGGAAGAACAGCAAATAATAGCTGTTATATGTATAATGTGCATATAACAGTAAAGGAACTGACGACATACACAAAATTGAGTGCACAGTTATCTGCTTATTCAGCACTTACTGTTGGATAAGGTGCAGGTGTGAATGTGTAGGTGAGGTTTTGTCTACATTTACACACAATGGGCAGCCAGCAGTCCCCATGAAGAAAAAGGGCTGAAAATATAATGTCTTAATTAAAATGTAGAAATGCATCAAGTTTTGTGTGAAGGTTAGGTTTAGGGGATAGAAAATATTATTAGCTCAGTATAAAAACAATGAAGTCAATAAAGTTCTCACCATGAAAACACACACACACACACACACAGAGAGAGATTGTCCAACCCAATCTCATGAAAAGTTGTACATCATTTATGAGTTGGCTATTTCGTACAGTTTTGCATGATATTGTTCACATAAGCTCATACAACTTCATCACGTGCAAATTCTCGGATGTCTAATGTGGAAGTAAGCACGAGTTCTGTGCACGAGGCGTTAAGGACATACTTATTAATATACCCAAACCCCTTATCTGAACTTAACGAATCATTAGAGTGTGTAAACATGATAGGAAGCTGTTGTGTGTGACAGAAGCATGTAAATGTCGTGTATTAGATGGAAACGATGTCCAGCGACGTCATTGGCTGTAGTGAAAGTCATAGGAATTCAAAAAAGTGCAGATGCACGATATCATACGAATTAGTCAAATTTATAAAAGTCATATGAATCTTGACTATTTCACCGTGAGAGTGTGTGACCATGTAGAATTTGAGCCACAGGCTTTTCTGAATGTTTCATGTCATGTTCTTCATAATCAGGAATAAAGATATGTGCTTAGTTTGCATCTAACAACACTTAAGTGACTTCAGTGTTGAAAAGAATCAAACCCTTGAACATTGAGGTGCTGTTTAGCAAAGATGTGCTGGTCACTGAATTTGTTAATTCTTTGCATGTGGCAAAATAAAGCCAGTACTCCTATTTCATATTGTTTTCACAGTCTCACACTAAACTAATCCAGATGAGATTGGAATATACTTAACTAGACTGGAGTAATTCAACTTCTCAATACTAAAATAGTCTAAATGAAAACTTGTCTCAAGCTATATTAGTTTTCACTAAACTAAGCTACTCTACACTTGGTTAATCCACACTCTGGTTAACTAAGGTAAATTAACCACACCTTTCAAACACACCTGAAATACACCTTTCATAGCACTGCGCAGAAATAATACAAAAAAAACATACTCCCATTGCTTGTATTCAAAGTAAGCACCTGCCTAATTCCAACCTAGTCTCATAGTGAAAACATGACTCTATCCACAATATTCTCAGCGATTCCACTGTATTTCACAAGGTTGGCTAGCGGAAGTGCGATTAGTTGCCGTTTTGTGTGTAGTTGGTCTCTGCTTGCTTGTGTGTCATGTGGTTAGATTTTTGCTTTTTAAATATTGCAAAATGTCTCTCAAATTTCCTGGACAATGGGAAATTTCAGTTATCCTAATAATTAAGCAAAACTAAAGTTGTCTAAAACAGCAATGTTATGATCAGAAACCACTCGCAAAGCAAAGAGTTTGACGAAAATTAGTTTGTTAATTTCTATTTAGTATTATTTTTTTGTGAATGCTTCACGTGTTGTGTAATGGCATTATTACTGAGAATAAAAAGGAAAAGTGTTTTAACTGAACAGTCTGTGAGTAGAGAAGATGTTTTCAACTGTTTTCATGCTGTGATGCTAAATGGATAAAATCTACAGTGAAAGACTATAATTATTAGATATACAGTAGTGAGATGTTTTATCACGTTTGAAATGTGTCTTTGCACAATGTGCATGTCTTCCCTTGATTTGGAAAACAGTGTGGACATTAACTCAGTATCATTTACATTTATTTTAATAATATATACTGTTTTATAGTTGCTTTACAGAGAACATTGAAATTTGTGTACAATGTTTATAATGTATGTGCAAATAAATCTGTTTAATTTGTATTGTTTGTAGTTATTTTTGTACTGTACAGTTTATTGTGTGGCTGCTAAAACATCATTATTTCTTACACAAGAACAATAAATTCAGTCTATCAACAGTATCAGTCAACATTAAAACATTTCATGTAGGCTGTAGCATTTAGATATATTGGATGTAAAATAACAATTCTAAAGTACTACACATTCATCTCCCACAAAATAATTGTATTTTATCTGAAAAACAGCATCATGTCAGTCTCTGTAATCCACGAGCATCCTGCCTTCTGGACCTCTCCTGTATCTGCAGTAAATACATAATCTCAGTACAACAAACTCTGCAGGTTCTGACTAGACTCAATATATACTTTAAAATAATCACGATTATCTACAGTTCTCAAAACACATCCAACTTACTTTACAGCTGTGACGGTGCAAATATGCTACATAACTTTTCAGGTCAGTCTGCTCAAGTTCTTGCATAGATGGATAAAGACACAACAAAATAATTTGGTCATCATCCTCAACCCATAATCATTAACAGAT
Organism: Moxostoma hubbsi; assembly: GCA_032164185.1. Lineage (NCBI taxonomy): Eukaryota > Metazoa > Chordata > Actinopteri > Cypriniformes > Catostomidae > Moxostoma > Moxostoma hubbsi. Next base: position 10,581,189 of record JAVLUX010000021.1, read on the forward strand.
AGGTGGGCAAGAACAATGTCATCTCGCTATAATTCTGCTATCATTTGTTCTTAAGCTTCTGTCATTTTTAATGTTGCGTTAGAACATCATAACTTGATATACATCTCCAGGCAAAAATCCCTGCAGTTTTCCTGGTGAAATGAACACTAGAGGTGCTACAACGACTTCACTCAAATGATGACTTTAATGGCTGATAATGACTTTATAAATACTTATTTTTCTCTCTTACTCAGACGCTATTTTATGATCTCGAGACACTTTTTCTCTTACGCATCTTTTGAAAAACAATACATTTTAATGTTTGTATTTCAGACCCACCTACATGTATACACTTTGTCCAACATGATTAACTTGCATGGTAGCTCACCTGATTTGGACTTACAATCAAAGGACCGTGGTTGCGTCATAGAAGCGGCACGAAATGATGTGGTTGCTTCAGAAATGTGATTTTTCATTTCGCTTCTGCATTGTAATACTTAAATGGTAGGTTTAGGCATTGATTTGGTAAGGATGTCTTTTTTAAACTTCTAATTTATATTTTAAAATACTATTGGTTGGGTTCGGGCAAAAGTTTTAGGTTAGATTAGGTTAGATTTTATTGGTTGGGTTCGGGCAAAAGTTTTTAGGTTTGTTTTAAAAATATCCATCTAAAATTCACCTTAAAATGTTGTCTGAACACGACACCATTTTACTCGCTTTTTGCGCCCCCCAGCTGGACATTTCACTGGAAAACTGCAGCCAAACCACTGATTTATATAATATGGAACTGGATTGCTCATGATGTCATATCTGTGAAGCAACTGCACCGCCATATTGCTTTGCCCAAACATTCTAATGTCCCTATTGACTTAATAGAAAATCATCGAGTAAATATTAATCATTCAATCACTGATTTAATATCTGAAATCTGCATGTACATCCCTGCAACGCAAACATCCTATTGTACATGTAATTATTTATTTAAAGTTAGAAATGTTTCCTGTTTCTTGAAAGTCTAAGCAAGTTACAGTATGTATATCTACATCAAATATATCCACCTCTAACAAACTTCATGAGCGAACAGATCAGCTGAATGTAAATGAGTTCACTGAAATGATGGTAAAAACAAAAAGACACGTAAAGACTTATTTATTGTGATCATCGAAGTGTTTGTTCAGTTACTTGTTTTATATTTTCATAAAAAAGTGCCTTGTTCTCGCAGTCACTTGAATATGATCGTGCACGCTCTTTCCCTCTATCACACACGCAGCGGGTGCCCAGAGTTGGTTAAAATTAAACTGATGAGTTTAAATGGCAAACTAACATGTTTTTATGACATGTCTATATGTATGACTACAGAGATCACTTCAATATGAAAACAAGCATATCCTGTGCATTTAAAGTGATTTAGACCTACCGGTCTGACATTTTGTGGTCCCGTTTGGGGGTAAGGACGGATTGTCACCCTAAACAAGCAGATAGTACAGATTTTCCAGTTTGCATTACAAATTGTGGACAGTTTTGCCACCTCCTTTGGTGAATGATGTGCTGCACTGATAGATCCATTTTATATATATATATATATGCATGCGTGAGCCAAACATGCTATACATCATGTACATTTTGAAATGCAACATTTTTGTCATGTTCACATACATTTCATGAGATACTTTTGGTAATTCTATTTTGTGCTTTTATAACCAATTTATGACTTTAGTAACCAATTCATTGTCTGTACTCTGTAAAGCACTGCAGTCACTAATTTAGTTGAGAATATGTGGTAAATGGAGGTGTGAGTGATTTAGGTCCACTGTTAGCTTTTTCCTCTAAATTACAGTTTGATAGGAGTTAAAACTGTATCTGTTCCAAATGAACCAATTTTTTTTTTTATATATAAAAACAATTATCTTAAATATATTTAATGTACAAATAGAAAATATCAGTTAACAATTTTTAAGTCAGCTGCAGTGTTTTCTTTTTTGTGTTTCAGATGCGTTTATTTTTCTCTCTTGTAAAACGTGTGAATGTTTTTCTGTACTCTGTAGGACTTAAATATCATGTACAGTGGCCCCAAAAACTGTTTGGACACTTAAGCACACTTTAAATGTTATTGCATTTGATAACAAAATGTCAAACCAAGTCGCATCTGCAATCAAATTATGCTTGGCCTTTTCTCAAAACTATCTTGATTTTTCTAACCAACTGATCCCAATGTGATGAAGTTTCACAGGTGTCCTAGTAACCACTGGTAGTTCATTATAATAACAATGGATATGTTTGACAACCAAAAAGTCACACAAAGTTTGTACCGCCCCTGGAGTCACAAGTTTGAATCCAGGGCGTGCTGAGTGACTCCAGCCAGGTCTACTAAGCAACCAAATTGTCCCAGTTGCTAGGGAGGGTAGAGTCACATGGGGTAACCTCCTTGTGGTCGCTATAATGTGGTTCGTTCTCTGTGGGGCACGTGGTGAGTTGATCCTGGATGCCGCGGTGGGTGGCATGAAGCCTCCTCTCTGTGGCAACGCGCTCAGCAAGCCACGTGATAAGATGCACGGATTGACGTCTCAGACTCGATGGCAGCTGGGATTCGTACTCTGCCACCTGGATCACTATGTGACCATGAGGACTTAAAAGCGCATTGGGAATTGGGCATGCCAAATTGGGAGAAAAAAGGGGGGGTAATAAATAAATAAATAAATAAATAAATAAATAAAAAGTCCCACCAATCTTGACAACAGAAAGTGCCAAAAAATACATTTTGCCGTAATTTTGACAATCTTTTGATTTTTGATTTGATTTACAATTTCAAACCTAACAAGCTATGTTGAGCAATGTTTGCTCTAAAACTGTGCTTGTTCTAGCTTTGAATAGGGAAAATGCAGTGGAGGTACACAGTGCTTGTGTTTCTGATCAGCATTTCTGTACTTGTGTGTGTGTGTGACCCACTGAGAATGTAGACAAATGTAGGTCAGTTGTTTTTGAAGAGTGTGCATGTGTATGTTGACTAGAAAGTTCTCAGCATGTTTTTATGTTTAACTGCAATTCTCTGGAAGTTAACACACAACTGTGACTAATGAGCTGAATTAAGTAAACTGTGTGTGTGTGTGTGTGCAAGTAAACACATGCTTGTATTGAAATACAAAGGGATCTGTTCATGTTCTCCTGTCTGTTTTAAAGACTTGGATTAAACTGATGTCTTCTGTCTTTCTGTCCAAAAGGATCAATGTGAGTTTATTCCATCTCTGTTATTCACAGGTCAGGGACTCCTGCAATCGCTCCTGGGTTCAATAATTTCAAATATACATATACTGTGCACAAAGTACTGTTTATAAATTCTCTCTCTCTCTCTCTGTGTGTCATCAAGTACATATGTGAGTTTCTCTGTATTAGACAGATACGTTTATGGAATGAATGATGAAATTGGTTAAAGAATGTTGCTCTGACAGTCCAGTACTTTGGGCAAATAAGTTTCTCATCTTCTATTTGTTTTGTATCGCACTGTCTGCATATCCTCCTCTGCTCTCTCGGTATCCAGGACCTGTGATGTCTTCCTCGCTCTATCTCTAGATCATGGTCACTTTGTCTATATTTAGACAGAATCCTTCTTAAAATTGATAAGTAATTTGCGAGTTTAGGGTCAAATAGCATTAGAGTTTGTTGTGAAGGTCAAATTCAGTTTTTAATCTTTCATTGTGATCATGCTTTAGGTTTTTGTTAATTTCTTTAACAATAAATTTGATTTCAAATTTCTTTCATTAATAATTTTCAGTGCGAGAATATTCAGAGGATATGATACAGCAGGGATTTTGTTGGCTAGGAGGGCTTTATATTTGATAGATTCTGGATCAGACTGTTTGAGGTGATGCCAGAAATGTATGACTCTAATCTGAATTTTAATGTTTAGGGGGTATAGACCTAATTCAGCCCTACATGCACTGTTTGGGTTGCTTCTATGTACACCTAAAATGTTTTTTTTTTTTTGCAAATTCCGGTTTCATGTTTTAGCCCAATGGTGAAAATTTGTTATGGGTCCCCATATTTCACATCCATGTAATAGTATTGGTTTTATAATAGAATTATATAATTTTGTCCAAATTGTAATTGGTAATTTTATTTGGCCGAATCATGATTTAATGACAAAAGATGCCCTCCGAGCCTTGTTTTTACAGCCAGATTAAATCCTCCAGATGGACTTATTTCACTGGCCCAATTCAAATCTCTTTATTTCCAGGTTAAAATCAAAAGTTCCAGAGCTTCAATATGGTATCAAACTTTGGGGCTCCTCTGTACATACCAAACCATTAAACACAACTGAGCAGTGTGTTTGTTTGTTTGTTGCACTTCTATCAGTTACACTAAAGAGTAGGCTTTCAAATTGAGCTAATAAAAATGAAACTGACCTTATTAGAATTGTGTGAATGAGTCTAAGTTCGTTGCTTCCACAGTGAATGTAGGTCAGCTCTCTGGGGTTTTTCTCACATCAGACTCATACAGAATATTTGGACCATCATTTTGATTCTGACTCACACACACACACGGTTCCACCAAATGGCCTTTAAAAACCTCACTCACTCTGGAGGGTGTATACTGTAATGTTTTCATTAGGTGAAGTGTGCCATTTATGCATTTACTTATTTGGCAGACATTTTCATCCAAAGCGACGTACAGTGCGTTAAAGTTATACATGGTTTTTGTATTCCCTGGGAATCAAATCCATGACCTTGGCATTCCTAGCTCCATGTTCTACTAGTTTAGCTAGCAGCACCGAACAGAATTGACAGGAAAAAAAATTACTTCAAATATTCTTCCTTATCCTCTTATTGTTTGTATAAGTAAGTAGTCCCACCTTAAACTTCATGGCTTATGTGTCCATTGGTTGAGCCAATATTGTTATATGCAACCCAATAGTTTGGGCTGCTCAAACAGACTGGAATTTCATTTGGTGTCGCTAGCAGTGCAAATTCATTTTTTTTTTTTTTATTCATTTTGAAAACAATTTTTTTTATGTATTTGTTTCTGTAAGGATGTCTGTTTTGTTAAACTCTCATTTATCTTTCCAAACACTATTGGTTAGGTTTAGGGTAAAGTTTTAGGTGAGGTAGGTACGTTTTATTCAGTACAATCTCCATCTAAAATTCACCTTAAAAACCTTGTCCGATTACAACCTAATTTTGCTCAGTTTTGGCGCCTCCCGCTGGACATTTCACTTGAAAACTGCAGCCAAACGTGTAATGAAGCACGCAATTTCAATTTGCAAAAAACGTTAAAATGCTCATGTAAATTTTATGAGACCAGGCTGTTTAATTTAGTCTAACATGTTTTAAAAAGGGACTCTCCACCACGTTTATCAGCTGCATATATGAAGTATAACTGTAAAGGTTGCTAAATTTGTTAGCTTCTTGGCCTGTGGCAAATCAATTGATATTTTTTTCCTATAGGGTTCAAAGATTCCGTAATTGTAGGTTGTACCCATTGTAGGGTATTACATATATATTTTAGAGATGTGGACGGGGTCAGTTAAAATGGGTATTTCGCACGCATTTTACCATCATTATATGTAGGGTAATTTGCATTCAGGCTAATTTTATGAGAGAATTTAGGATCTTGAAATATGTGAGCTATGAACTAAATAGGTAATGAAATGTTTACAGAATTGGTCGTGTTCGACAACCATTATAAATTAGATAAATAACAAATAACTAGATTATTTGTCTTAATAGATTCTCCACCATTGAAATCGTAATTCAACATCTAGTTGTATCAGCTCACAATTTCTACTGTAAGGAATTAGCTTTAATAAGTGAATTATGATTAATTCACAAGCAGACCAGAATCAACTCGCAAGAATGTACACATAAGTTTTTTTTTAACTAAAATACGAACAGATAGCTAATCTAAACAAAACATACACACAAATCACTCATACATGGGAAAGTAATAATATTGGAAATGCAGTTTTGGAAAAAAGTCATTTTGACCATCTGAGAGAACCATCGCACTCTTAATTTAAAAGCACCTTTGTTACAAAGGGGTTTTCATGTCTAATACTAAAGTATGTTCAGTTAGTTACTAGTACGATACTTGCAATTGACTTGGCTGTTGAGAGAGCACATGGATGCAGTCGCAGGAAAAAGGCAACCAATTTCTTCCGTGTTGAATGAAGAAATTAGGATGTTCATTGACTCTATGGTCCAGGTAGTTGCACACGGCTTGAGGTGTTGAGGCCTGCCAGCCTGCAACCTCATGGTCAGCACAACCATGCAGCAAGGGGTTCAGGGGAAAGAGAGAGAGAGTAAGAGGCTGGACGTGTCATTTTAACTACTGATGGAGGCCCCTACACTCGAGTCTGGCTTGATCAATGAGAAAGGTGCAATTCCCAGGCGGGAAATGTTCCTTAGTTTGGACTAGCTTTGGTCATAACTGACTCATTTGCATGATTGGGGGGGGGGGGGTAAATTGTTAGTGTGTGCCCCTTTATGCTGTGATTTAATTTAGCAAACATACAATGCATGCTATCAGAATAATATATGGTAAATGGTCTGCACTTATATAGCGCCTTTTTAACCTTAACAGTATTCAAAGCGCTTTACACTGTGACTCATTCACCCATTCACACACACATTCATACACCAATGGCGGCAGAGCTGCCATTGGGAACAACTTGGGTTCAGTGTCTTGCCCAAGGACACTTCGGCATGTGGAGTCGTGTGGGCCGGGATTCGACCACCAACCCTGCGATTAGTGGCCGACCCACTCTACCAACTGAGCCACAGCCGCCAGGATTCATTTGATAGGAAACATTGCATTGCAATTGTACATTATCTGGTAGTTCTGTCATAAGGCTTGCATAACTCAGTATACAGTGTAAAAAAAATTAAAAAAAAACTTTACAAGACAGTAATGATTCTATACACAATGTCCTGGGGATATACATGTGAAATTATGGACAGTTTGTCTATAATTTAATGAAGAAAGGTCTGTTGTTCTGGTCTTTGTGTCCATTTCTTATATGGGACAGGAGTTAACCATGCTTTCTGCATTCCTTTGCTGATAGCAATCAGTGGGGGAGCAGACATAATGGAGTCGGCTTGGGCCTACTGGGACCTTTGCTTGTTACAGTCTTGAAACATCTGTTGGCTTATTCATTAAATAATTAATAACTGTGTGTCTGATTGGTCCAGATCCTATACCATTTACTGCCGCCTTCTGCACATCACTACCATTTGTCTTGATATCCGTTCATATGGAATATTAGATTGATTGTGTTCCTGGAGTATAGCAATTCTGCCTTGCACTTTCTGTTTTTGATTTGTCTAGGTATTGGCCAGCTCTATCAACCCAGAATTAATTTGCCCTTTCCCCAAAACTCTGCCATTTGTTTATCCGCCCTAACATTACCCTTTAAGGGAGTTAAAGGGAAAGGAGTAGGCGAGAACTGGCTTAACAATATAAATAATATTTAATTACATAAAAAGACAAACACATACAGGGCAACTGCCCGTAATTCTCTCTTTCTCTCAAACCGTCGTCACCAGCTACATTTATCCCTCACGCACCCCATCAGGCTGATTGGGGACCGGGTGTGCATCGTTCCAGCCTGGCCCCGCCCTCCTCCGCTCTTCATACCCACAACAAAACACCAGCTGCACATACTGTATGTAGGGGTGACATAGGCGACGATAACTTGGTATTAGTATTAAGTAAAATAATATTTTATCACCCCCCTTATTGTCTCGCAAATCTAATATGCTAGACTACACTTACAGAAGGCAAACTGACTGTGAATTGAAAGCACAATAATTAGTCACAATTTAGGCTAATGATAATTTATCAATGCCTCAAATATGTATCAAGAAAATAATGTGCCGATCAATAATCAATATATCAGATTTAAAAGTGTAAATCTACACTTTTGTTTCTGTCAGATGGTGAAATAATGGTATCCGATCTTGTCACTGACCTTCCACGCTTACAGTTACAGTACTGCCTGTGTGGGTGTGTGTGTGTGTGTGTGTGTGTGTGTGTCTTGAGTCAGGAATGATGAGAGCTGTGATTTTCTGATGTGTAATGAATGAAATTGACTTTAGTCTTATTTCCTTTGTGCTTTGAGAGGCCTTGCAGCATCTGTCAAAGAGAAACACACATGCATAGAGCGCATAGCAGAGAGTGTGTGTAATGGAGCTGTGATTGAGTTTGAATCCAGTTGAGTGGAGACATGTTAGTCTTTAACTCCAGAGCAGCTCAACAGTCTATTTTGGTGGGAGTGGTTATTGAATGCTAGTAGATCTTTTATAAGAGGTTATAAGTAGTTTTTAGAGTGTGTGTGTGTGTGTGTGTGTGGCCACAGTAGTATATGTTGGAGGTCTCAGTTATTAAACTCTTAATGTATCGTTTCACATCAACTATACTTATTAAAGGAATGTTTCACACAAAAAAGATACAGTAAATCTCTCATAATTTACTCACCCTCATGTCATATCAATGACTTTCTTTTGCAGAATACAAACAAAGATATTTTGAAGGATGTGTTTTTGTACAATGTTACAATGCTAATGGGGTCCAACATTTTAAGCTCCAAAGGATAAAGTCAGTAGAAAAGTAATTCATAGGACTCAAGTGGTTAAATCTATGTCTTCTGAAGTGATGTGATTGGTGTAAAACAAAGCAAAAATTCAGTTCTTATTCACCAAAAATCTTCACTTCTGCCCAGCTCTCCTATGTATGTTCATTAAAAAAAAAAAAAAAATTTTTTTTTTTGATTGTCTGACAAAGTTTTTCTTCAAGTATTGACATAGTGCATTTGTTTCCCATTCCAACACTGATGTAGTGTTAACTACAAAAATTTATTGAGTAAACATTAAACAACGACAACGGTCGGACCACAGATAAAAAAAAATTAATAATTCCCACCCCAAGGTAGTAGTGTGGTGATGCGACCTTTACACCTCGGTATGTAAAATAATTTTCAATAATTCAACAATCAGAGTCTACTTATACTGCTGTTACCACATGTAGGGCCCTGTGATTTCCACAATGCGGAAAACATAGATAAAATCACTTAATTGTGTCATAAAAATTGTATTAGCTGTAAAATGTGGATGTCATGACTCAACGAATACACAGGAAGCAATAGCAGGTAAACTCTATTTATTGAGAGGAAGTCCAAACAGAAAGACACGGGAGTGGAATGGTGACACAAGAACGTAGATGGTCCGCGAGGTGAATCCCAAGGTGCAGTGAAGACAGACGAAGAAAATCCACAAACGGTGATAATCCACAACCGACGAACTACACAGGAACACACGACGAGAGACTCAGGAACACAAGACTGGAACACCGACACATCCAACAACGATCTGACAATGGAGATGAGAAAACTGTGAGCATTTATAGTGGAATGAGATCGGCTGCAGCTGGTGATGATATGATGATCAGCTGGAGCGAATCAAGGAATGACACTCACTCACGCCCACAACACACGTGTATTCATGCAACAACAATAACACGAGACGAGAAGGAAGCAATGAATTGTATACCGTGACAGTGGAATGTCGTGGAATTTGACATATTTGGTACGAAAATTAATATTTGAATGCACAATTAATCTAATAAAAATCTTTTTATGTCCCAAGTGTGACTGAATGCTGAAAGCACCATATCAGGAGCATCATGTGCGCTCTAGGTGTGTATGTGTATATTAGATGAGTGTTTCTCAACTGGTCTAGTGGTCCTTGGTGTAATTGCAGGGGGTCCATAGAATCATTTAAAATATATTTGAAAATTGCATGAGAGAGAGACAGAGAGAGACAGAGACAGAAGTCACATCTGTGTATGAGTTGCCCTGACAGAGGTTGGATACGGTAGGCATTAGGACCTGAAAGCAGCCATCTGACTGAAATGCATATGTCGGTGCATTATTTGGGTATGTTTTTATCAGGAGAATTTGCTTTGAGTAATGGTGTGTAACAGTTTTTCATATTCTGTTTGTTTCATGATAATTCTTTTTTTTTTTTTTGACAATTTAGCCACATCTGTTTATATGTAACTCTGCGCTGTATACAAATAAATAGCTTTTAGTCTGAGAGTAAAACAGTATGACTATTGTATTCTATTCATTAATGTTAGCAACTGTCTTTGTGGATATTTCTGTTATTTGCAACCTATTCTGCTAAATCAAGTCATTTTTATTTGTACAGCGCTTTTCACAACACACATCATTTCAAAGCAGATTTACAGGAAATCATGCAAAAACAAAACAAAAAAATGAAACTGTAATATCTATAATGTCTTACAGTGATCATTGTGTCGTTTGATTAAATAAGAGTACAAAATGTGTATAGAAATTTAATAATTAAATAATAATTGTATTAATAACCCCAGTGAGCAAGCTGAAGGCGACTGTGGCAAGGAACACAAAACTCCATAAGATGTTGATTAATGGAGAAAAATAACCTTGGGAGAAACCAGACTCACTGTGAGGGACAGTTCCCCTCTGGCTAACATCATGAATACAATGTCAATATTACTTATCTATAGTGCAAGTCATGGCTTAAAATTATTAAAACTAAGTATGTGTTTAGGGCAGGTGTTTAAACAAATGTTTTGTATGAACTGTAAGATTAATGATAATGTCTTTGAAGTTTAACCTAGATTAACTGCAGAAGTTCACAAATATGCATTGCTCTTTGTTAGTTGGCTGATGAAGGCTTTTGTTGGCAATTAAATGATAGTCTACAGGTGCATCTCAAAACATTTGAATATCGTGGAATTTATTTTTAATTAATTTAATTTAATTAAAAAAGTGGGACTTTCATATATTCTAGATTCATTACACAAAGTGAAATATTTCAAGCCTTTTTTTGTTATTATCTTGATGATTATGGCTGATAGCTCATGGAAATCAAAAATCCAGTTTCTCAAAATATTAGAATAAAGAATTTATAATACAGAAATGTCGACTTTCTGAAAAGTATGTTCATTTATGCACTCAATACTTGGTCGGGGCTCCTTTTGCTCCTTATGAACTTTTCCACAATATTCTAATTGTTTGAGATGCACCTGCATGTATATCAAGAGTGTAGTCCATCAACAGACAAAGGTGATGCAGGCAGAGATTAATGAGGTATTGCAGTTCAACCTGCAGGTCATTTCTGTGAGGTCCACCCTAAATCCAAGGTTCAGGCAGTGGCATATGAAATATCCCATGTCTTACAGTTGGAGTTGGCATCAGTTCATCCACTGAAGTCAAAAGACTGAAGTGATGTCTGGCTAGCACTGGCTGTAGTTTGTTGGGATCCGGGGGTCCTTGATATAATGGGGGACCAGTACTCAAAGTTTGAGAAGTACTGTATACACAGTGTGCACAGATGATCGTGAGCAGAGCACTCTGAAGTGTGCAGCACATACAGAGTATATATTTATTTTAATGGGGTTTAATAATCACACTGGGGCAAGTAGCAAACTACTTTTCCAAAGGTGAGAAACTACCATCAAAAATACACTGAAAAGCCAAAATAAAAGCTCACTTTAAATGGATGCGTGAAATGAGAAAAAGGTTGTTTCATGGAATTAAATAAAAATAGTAATAATAATAATAATAATAATAATGTATTAAAATAATATATCACATTTGTGATTTTCTGTTGTGCAGCACTTAATTTGGAAAATAAATATTAAATAAATATCTCCAGTGGTTTTTTTGGATTGATGTGAGGATTTTGTAGAAAAGTACTTCATTTGATAGAAATAATGCAATGCAATGTTATGTTGAAAAATTGTATTACTTAAAATAATTACATTTTGATTTAATTAATGTTTTAACAAATTAATTTGATTAGACACCATTTTTTTTAATGAAATTGAATTAAACTGTTGAAAAAAATAATGCTCCAATAACCACAATTTTAATGACCTCTCATGTGTTTATGCTTAAATATTACAACAGTGTAACACATAAAAATGCCCTGGAAAATTGTGCCTTGAAAAGAATGGGAACCCTGCATGTGTGTGGGTGATTCCACCGGCATGAGGATGAGTAAACGATAAGGCGGCTGTGGCTCAGTTGGTAGAGCGTGTTGGCCACTAATCGCAGGGTTGGTGGGTCGATTCATGACTCCACATGCTGAAGTGTCCTTGGGAACACCAAATTGCTTCCAGTGGCTGGCTAGTGCATTGCATGGCAGCTCTGTGTCATGTGTGTGTGAGAATGGGTGAATGAGTCACAGTGTAAAGCACTTTGGTAACTGCTAAGGTTAAAAATGTGCTATATAAGTGCAGACCAGTTACCATAAGAGAATTTATAATTTTTGGGTGACCCATCCCTATAAGAATTTCTGTATAATTTACAATAATAAAATTAAGCACGTTAAATCACCTCTCCCCCCCAATGTTCACAAATGCAATACAATTAAAACTAAATATTAAGTCATTTTAACTACTGTAATCCAAAAGAAAAAAAGACATATATTGAAAGTACATTTGCAAATATAACAATTCAGTATACATCATGTTTGGCATAATTTTAATAAATTTGTTACATATACTGTATGTATTACATAAAAGAGATTGTTTTTTCTTTGGCCTACGGTACTGAAAATTGGACAAAAACATTGACAATTTTACAATGCAAAAAAATCTTTGGATTTTGAGGGTGAAATATGACCCTGGACATTCCTTTGTGATTTAATGAGTTTTCTTTTAACTTGACGGATTGTGATTTTTGTATTTAACTCCAGAGGTAATCAGTCGCAGTCACACAAACAAACCATTCTTTTTTATCTTTGAAAAATAAACTGCTTGTGTGTGTGTGAGTTTATGTAAAGAACCACTGTGTATTTCTTTATTGTGGTCAGAGTTAGCATGCTAGTCCCTCAGGGGAGAAGAATAGCTTTTGTTTGCGTGTGTGTGTGTCAAAGTTAGAATGTGTGAACAATACCAGCCTTCAGATCACTGAGGGCGCAGAGAGGTTGTACTGTGTGTCCTTCACACACTCTTTCTAGTCCTCATAGTAACTGCTATGTGATCTGAATGTATAAAGCATTTCTCATTAATATTCTTTTAGGTGCATGTAGTGGCTCTATCTTTCTACTGGCTTTCCTCTCTATTCAGGCTGCACTGTGTTGCCTGAGCCTTCAGGGGCCCCTGTGGTCCACTGATCACCTCCCACTGTGGCATTCTTAACGATACTGACTCATCTCCACTCCTGCTCGTTCCATGCATGATTAACTCTCTCTCTCTCTCTGTGATGGGGTACTCACCGTCAGTCAGTCCTTAATCCTAGAAGTGTTTGACTTTCAGATAAGAATGTAGAAGTTTTGATTTGTTCCACATTTTCACAGACAACTTGTCTCATTTGCATTATCACTGAGATTGGCTCAGTTCCAAAACCTGCTGATCTGCCCATGTAAGCAGAATTTTAAGGCATCACTTCTGACTCCGACATCTTCGTTTGGCCTAATATTTTGGCAACTTCACGTGTATTCTTCAAGGAGTAGCCAATCCCAAATGCATTGCGACGAGCTTGATGGAAAAAAATCAATCAATCCAAGATGGCAGGCAAAACGGAAATATGTAAATATGCTTATAATTCATTTAGCACCGAAAAGTATAGGTTAAAAGCTTAAATGTAATACTAATAAAAAATGTTCTACATTTCCCAATGTTTATGTGTGATGTAACTATTTTTGCATGTAGTAGAGTATTGCATTCATTGCATGAGCTTAGATTAGCAATATGCTAATTCCAAATTCTATTGAAATCAATTGTGAGTTTGAGTATTTGAGAGTTGCTGTCTGTGTAGCATGTTCCAAATTGATATCTTTTGAGGTTCCATGTCAGTTCAGTTGCTGCCTTAAAAGCCAGCAAGGCAGCTTATTAGGTTTTGGAACAGAGGTAATGTATGTCTATGGTAAAGTACAGTATTCCGTTAAAAAGCAGTCAAAGCGAGAGTTTATGTATACAAAGGGGTACAAGCAAGAGGATGTTTCTTGTGTTTTAGCAGAATGATGTTAATTTCTCTTGGCTGGAATTACGTGCTCTTAATGGAAGGTTTTATACATGTTTCCAAGGGACCGAAATCCCTCAGCCCACTTCACCAGCCTCATGAGTTCCAGCTGTGTTTTGGAATATCTGTCCCAGTTGGAAGCTAGCACTATGGTTCTGTATTCAGCTCCAGCACACCTGAATCAACCTATGCTGTATATTGTTGAAACTCCCAGCTGCATTTCTGTGTCAGAGTTTAAAAAAACGAGTAATCTTGGTTTTGGTTTAGTGTGGAAGCAGTTCTCTTTAGACTGTCTGCTTTCGGGATGGCTTTATGTTTTTAAATACATGTGCTTAATTTTTTTTATGAATGTATGAAATTTTATGAAATGAATGTTGTTGTTGTTGTTTTTATATAATATAAACCAGCAGAGAGTTAAAGCGAAAGTTCACCCAAAAAAAGGAAAATCATCGAGTCACTGTCATGTTCCAAATTCATAAAAGACCAAAGGGATAATTTAAGTAGTTCATACGACTACTTTCAAGACTTCTGGAATTATACAATAGCTTTAGTTGAGTTGTCATAGCTCTCAAATCAGTCTTGAGTGTCTGGACAATCTTCAAAGCTTCTTTTGTGTTCATATTTTATAAGTCATATGAGTTTGGAATGAAATGAGGGTGTACAAGGATTTTTGACTAGACTTCTTGACTTTAATTTAGAGGAACACATGATTTATGGCCTGGTCTCGCCTATATGTGACCACCAGACACCTGGCTTTTAAAATATTTTACATGTAACCAGCACATGCTGGAGGATACGGCGAATGAGTCCGCTGAGGACAGAGCTGTCTTCAAGCTCTACGTACACATTACACATTTCATTCTACAGACAGCTGTTTGATGTTACATCTAGTCATGTATTTGTGTAAATAAAGCTGCTGTTGTTTTTGTCTGTAGGTTGTGTACTCTGACTCTGAAGAAGCTTGTTGTGATGAAAGAACTGGATAAGGAGCTGATTTCTGTCGTCATTGCGGTTAAGATTCAGGTAAGTTAAGTGATCAGCTTTACAAGGTGTATTTTGTATTTCAATAGTGTGTGTGTGTGTAAGTAAAGTGTGGAAGAAAATGTCCAAGATGTAATATGCACTGACTACTTACTGAGACTGCACTGTAAATATTGTATACTATAATAATAAAAAAAGTATGAGAAATAGGACAGATTATGCAACAATAACCGTTTCAAACAGTATAATGATGCATTGTTGCTTGACCTCACTATGTTTGTCACTTCATCAAAATGCATTTTTAATTCAACAATTGGCATTCAGTTTGTACTTGGATATGAATATGTTTACTTCGCATTTTTAATGCAATTTTGCTTTAAAATGTCTTGAAGGAATAGGTCATGATGAAAATTGTCTCATCATTTACTCACCCTCATGTCATCTCAGATGTGTATGACTTTTTTCTTCTGCTGAACACAGAGATTTTTAGAAGAATATCTCCACTCTGTAGGTCCATACAATGCAAGTGAACAGTGACCAGAACTTTGAAGCTTCAAAAAGCACATAAAGGCAGTATAAAAGTAATCTAAACGACTCCAGTGGTTTAATCCATGTCTTCTGGAGTGATATGATAGTTGTGGGTGAGAAACAGATCAATATTTAAGTCCTTTTATGCTATAAATCTCCACTTTCAAACAGCCTTCCTAAGCACTCTTTTCTCCTAAGAGTTCTTTGATTTTGCCGTTTTGCATTCTCATACACATCACCACCTACTGGGCCGGGAGGAGAATTTATGGTCAGAACTTAAGAGTTATGGCCACCACTCACTTGCATTGAATGGACAAACAGAGCCGAGATATTCTTCTAAAAATGTGTTTGTGTTCTGCAGAAGAAAGAATGTCATACACATCTGCGATGGCATGAGGGTGAGTTGAGAGAATTTTCATTTTGCATGCATTGTGGAATACAGTACTGTACGGTGTGCCACACGCACTATGCACACTATATACAACAGAAATCTTTAAGAGTAGTGTGCTAGAATGCGAACATATGATGTTTCACTTCTTTGACATAGGGCTCCAAGCGAATCCTGCGTTCTCATGAGATAGTGCTTCCCCCTGCTGGTGGGGTGGAGACTGATCTTGCTCTCACATTCTCACTGCAGGTAAACACACCCTCGAAACAAACATTCTGAAGTAACTCTCATAACACATAAATCATTAGTAATTCTCAAAACAATGGCTCTTTTCTGAAACGTGGTAAGCTGGCTTGCAGTCTACTGCCTACACAGCATCCTAACTGAAATAGAATCTCATAAGTAAACCGCAGCTCGTACAAAAATGCTAAACGCAATGCTGCCTTGGAATTTGGCCAAGAGGGTCTAACAAGGAGCAGCCTTTGGATCCGGCGCCTTTTATGCCTTAAAATAATTCGGCAGGTTGCTAGATTTCTCACAAGAGACAATATCTCTCACCAAGACACCGCACTGAATCATTTTAGAGTTTATAGTATGAAATTGGTATTTATTTTTTTCAGCTTTTTATCCTGAATGTTTGTGTTTGTGAGTAGTACCCTCATTTTCTGAAGAGAGAGGGGAATAAGTTGCAAATCCTGCTTCAGAGGAGGAAGAGGTACAAAAACAGAACCATTTTGGGTTACAAGACGTTGGCTGCTGGTTCAATAGACATGGCAGAGGTAATTCTGATTTCTCACTCAGGTTTAAATAGTTTCCATCTGCAGCATGCTTATACACTGCTTGGTGTTTCATCTTTTGTGTGTGTGTGTAGGTGATGCAGCATCCTGCAGAGGGAGGGCAGGTCTTGGCTCTGTGCAGTAATCAGAAGGAGTTTTTGGGTAAAGTTGCAGAGATATGGATCTATTCCCTGTCCAGTCAGCCAATAGACCATGAGGAAGCAGCCATTTTGGGACAGAAAATCAAATGTTCTGGTAACAATGATCCATACATGCATTTTTGCTTTAGTCTTGTGAGACTGTCATTCTCAGACTCGATAAAAATATCTGGGAACACCAGATAAGCGACCGCATGATATTGTGTAGATATCGGTTATTGTTAGCATAGTCGACTTTTAATGAATGTGTGATGTAGTGCTATTTAGATATTATGAATAATAAAATGCAAGAGACAAAAAGCTACCATCTAACCGAATGTAAAACAAAGCAGAAAATAAATGCTCACTACTTAGTAGGTTCTCGTGGTGGCACGGTTACACACTCAATCTGGGTGGCGACGGACAAGTCTCAGTTGCCTCTGCTTCTGAGACCGCCAATCCGCGCATTTTATCATGTGGCTCATTGTGCATGACACTGCGGAGACTCGCAGCATGTGGAGACTCATGCTATTCTCCGAGATCCATGTACAAATTACCACGCGCCCCATTGATAGCGAGAACCCCTAATCGTGACCACGCGGTGGTGTGACCGTATCCTCCCTAGCAATCGGGCCAATTTGGTTGCTTAGTAGACCTGGCTGGTGACCCTCAGCACGCCCTGGATTCGAACTCACGACTCCAGGGGTGGTAGTCAGCGTCAATACTCGCTGAGCTACCCAGGGCCGAGAGGATGCAATTTTTATAATATTTTAATTAAGTAAACATTATTTTATAAGCAAATCCATTCAAGTGCTATTCTTCCCTGTAATTCTGAATTGACCAATCAGCATCTAGAACCATACATATCTATATAATTGTGTTTCTTTGTTTTGTTAGATAATTACTCAGAGGAAGAATATGAAAGCTTTTCATCGGAGCAGGAGGCCAGTGATGATGCAGCACAGGGACAGGTGATACACACACACACACACAGAGATACCTCTTTTCCCTTTCTTCCAGTTCACGTGTTTGTGTGTGTGTTTGTGTGTTTGTGTGTGTGTGTGTGTGTGTGTGTGTGTGTGTGTGTGTGTGTGTATTTGTGCTGCTCAGGATCTTGAGGATGATGAGTATGAGATAAGAAAAACGAAAAAGCAGAGGAGGTCTATAGTCCGGACGGCATCGATCACCAGGGTAAGAGTAACAGAGGAACAGTGTAAAAGCATATTCACCATAGTCATTTAGTCACATGTGCAGTAAATTGTCTGTTAATATGTGTGTTTGTTTGTGTGTGTTTCTCTGTCTCCATTAGCAGCAAAACTTTAAGCAGCGTGTGGTGGCATTGCTCAAGCGCTTCAGAGTTTCTGATGAGGTGAGTGAATATACAGTAGTGCGTGCTAGGTCTTGGCGATATATCAAAAATGTATGATATACAATATAGACATAGACATATTGCTGGTGACATAAAATTACTTGTAATAATAGTGTCTCCTAAAGAAGAAAATAAGCTGTTAGAGTTGATAAATTTGATTCATTTCAGTGAAAGTGCCAGTTTCAATTAATCAATTCAAACAATTTAAGGAGAGTTTCCGAGATCCATTCAAACCTCTTCAGTCTTCACTCAAAAAGGTTCATGGAAGTGCAAGCATGGATTATTTTCATGTTTCAGTGAATAATTTTAAATGTAACTAATAACACTTTGACTAATAACACTTTGACTAATAACACTTTGACGAGTTGAAATAACAAGGTGATGTGAAACAGGAGATGTTAAACAATTGAGGCAATCGTGTCATAGTATATAAGGAGCCTCCAAAAACAGCCTTGTCCTTCAAGAGCATGGATCGTTCAAGACTTGTCAATTTGCCAACAGATGCTTCAGCAAATAATCCAGCAAAGACAAATTGGAATGATTTTGGGCATTTGACCCTCTACAGTGCCCAATATAGTTAAAAGATTCAAGGAATCTGGTTAAATCTTGGTGTGTAAAGGGCAAGATGAAAACTATTACTGAAAGCACTGAGGAAGATTTATTCTCTTGTTTTATGATTGTAAACCACGTGCAAGTCAGTGGACACAAGGTCTGACCTGCGCATGCTTCCACAGATTAATTTAGCTCTGCATGATCAGCAGTCGTATGGAAACTGAATTGATGTTAGCCGATAATCTTGCAAGTACAGTCCTGAATATTGAGAGCTGGGCTGGAACAAGGATGTTGGCTGTGCTTGGAATAGCATACTACTGGGGGCCTGGGTAGCTCAACGAGTAAAGTCGCTGACTTCCACCCCTAGAGTCGTGAGTTCAAATCCAGGGCGTTCTGAGTGACTTCAGCCAGGCCTCCTAAGCAACCAAATTGGCCTGGTTGCTAGGGAGGGTAGAGTCACATGGGGTAACCTCCTCGTGGTCACTATGATGTGCTTCTCGCTCTCTGTGGGGCACGTGGTGAGTTATGCATGGATGCAGTGGAGAATAGCGTGAAGCCCCCACACGTGCTATGTCTCCGTGGTAACACGCTCAGCAAGCCACGCGATAACATGCAGATTGACGGTCGATGCAGAGGCAACTGAAATTCGTCCTCCGCCACTCGGATTGAGGCGAGTCAATACGCCACCACGAGGACATAGAGCGCATTGGGAATTGGCCATTCTAAATTGAGGAATAGAATACTACATTACCATACTAATGTTACTATTTGCTCCTATTTTATTCTTTAAGGAGATACTGTAGTATGCATACTGTCCACACAGTATGCAACTTTTCTGTATTCATGGAATTACAATGTGTTCTGTTTAACATACTATTTTGAAATAATAGTAGGCAGTTTGCACAGTGTTTAGTCAGTAGTGAGCTAGTATTCCATTCCGAAACTAGCTGTTGAAACACCATTCTGCACACATGATCAGTAAGTGTGAAATGAAAATGCTGCCTACAGCACTATAACGTGTCGTCTTGGGTTCAGAGTTCAGTCCCGTTCTCAAGGACAGGAAGTGAACTGTGATGTGCAGTGACGCAACAGAGATGTCCAGCGGGGGACAGAAACATGATTCTAATCAGCATCGAGTCTCAGATTACTTAATGTTCTGACACGCTCTGATTCTTATTATGGAAACATCTAAAGCCTGACAGAAATGATTTAGCTGTTAGACTTATTACAGTGATTTGGAAACAAGCCTGAAGTTACTTAAGACAGTGAATTTATGGTTTGACTACAGTGGTTTTCAGTTTACAACCGAGGAATACAAATTCATCCTGAGGCAGGAACATGAGAAATGCTGCAGTACAAACTCCTAAAATTTCTTAGAGAAGTGCAGATCATAGCAGAGAAGAAAGTGAGAGACAGCGCAACAAGTCCATTAACAATATAATGCGATTAATTATATAATATCAAGATCATTGGCAAAAATGACTTTAGTGCTGTTAGGGGTCATTGAGAAACTTGATTTACAGAGACATCATCACTAGTTGCAAACAAAGTCCTTGATTGATTTCTATTGGCATTCATAATATTCAGAACATCACATGATAATTCTCTTGCAGATAAGTAGCTAAGAGTATTTTCTGTCCCAGCAGGTTATGATTCCCCTTCTGTACAGTTCAACAATTAATTCTTCTTCTTCTTCTTCTTATTCTTCTTATTCTTCTTATTCTTATTCTTATTCTTATTCTTATTCTTCTTCTTCTTCTTCTTCTTCTTCTTCTGACTGGCCAGTAGTTCAGATTTGTACATGCCCTGCCAATATTTGCACTGGCCCAACTATAATTTTTTTTTTTTTTCATTTTTAACAAGATATTTTTATATGTATCAGTCAAAAGCTCGATGATGGTGTACAGTGTGCAGTGTTTTTTTTTATAATGTTCAACTTGCTAGCTAGATATCTTTACTTTGTTGTTGTAAATTCTGCTGGTTTAAGTAATAGTTCACAATGAAAAATTGTCAAAATTTTCTTACCCTTACGCCATCCAAGATGTGTATGACTTTCACTCTTCTGCTGAACACAAACAAAGATTTTTTTGAAGAATATCTCAGCTCTGTTGGTCAATACAATGCATATGAATGGGTACCAAAATATTGAAGGTCCCATTCACATTCTTCTTTTATTTTTTTGTTATGCACATTCTTCATGCTTATCGCCACCTACTGGGCAGGGAGGAGGATTTATATTAAAAAAGGACTCAAATATCTGTTTCTCACCCACACTTATCATATCACTTCTGAAGATAGAGATTTAACCACTGGAGTCATGTGGATTACTATTATGATGACTATGTGCTTTCTGGAGCTTCACATTTTTGGTACCCATCCACTTGATTGTGTTGACCTACAGAGCTGAGATATTCTTCTAAAAATCTTCGTTCAGCAGGAATGGCATGATGGTGAGTAAATGATGAGAGAATTTAAATATCTCACCAATGTTCAATACTTCTCAGAATGCCAAAAGGCATAAAACAAGTAAAGGAATTTAGCATTGTTCTGACAATAAGTGACTATTCCGTCAACGGGCCCCAAAGTCTCTAATACTGGCCCCGGTCTATTGGCCATCCAGCCATCCTTAGTGTTCTACTCTGCCTTCTATATCATCACCCTTCCTCATACCATTGTCCAACACCTCAACACGGTACAAATGAGGAATAAACATGATGGTACATAATGGGATTATATGTTTGTAGGTGTTGGACTCGGAGCAGGATCCAGCCGAGCCGCCTCCGGAGGTGGAGGAAGATCTGGATCTGGAAAGTTTGGAGTTTGAGAATCCGAGTGACAGTGGACCAGATCTGGATGATGACGAAAGTGTTCTTAGCACCCCAAAACCCAAACTCAAGTATGATCTATAGAGATTATGTACATCAAAGTGTGTTCAGTGTACATGCAATTAAATGCATTTTTTTTTTTTTTATATAATTTTTTATTTTTTATTAAACCATCTGTTTATCTGTGTTTGTGTATGGTTTAGGCCTTATTTCGAAGGAATATCTCTCTCTAGTTCTCAGACAGAGATTGGCAGCATTCACAGCATCCGCAGTCATAGAGAGCCACCCAGTCCAGTAAGAACACATACAGACATTCATTTTGGTTTCTAGGATGTCCCTTCCTTTTTCCACTTTTGAGGGGGCAACCCTAATGATGGTTACAGCCCTGTTAACTGAATAACCAACCCTAACTGACCACATTGTCTTCAGAGAAAGTTATTATATTAACTAATAACCTAATAACTAACCTTAAACCAACCCATTATTTTCAAATAAAGCTAATTACTTTATAATTTCTACTTTATGATAAAGTATTCCTTTGGCTTACTTCTATTTTCTGTAAAGCTGGTTTGGAACAATAAGTGTTGTAAAAAGTCTTTCTCTTTTCAGATGGATCCTGATAAAATGAGAGCTGTAGGTGGGAAGTTTCAGATGGATAATGAATCGGATAATGTTTCACTGGTATGTCCTTAACTGCCTCCAGATATTCACTGAACATCAGATAAAGACTTGCACACTCGTCTGCTTTGAGATCAGCTTTGGCAGACACACTAATGCTGAATCATGTCTAAAAACTCAAGACTCTCCACACTGAACATATCATTAAGACTTAACCAGATTTTGTGAACAAGACCACGAAGATGTTTGGTGGTTGTAGCTTGAATCAATGTAACTTCGTAAATGTGTCATGTTTGTTTCTGACGTTTAATTACATGTCTCTGTGTCTCTGGGCTGTCAGGGTCATTCTGAGGTTTTGACCCCAACCACAGAGTTGGAGATGATGGACAACATGGACACTTTCATGCAGAGGCTGCCTCCTATAGGCAGGATGACCAAAACGGAGTCTCTAATCATTCCTTCAAACCGGTGAGGATACACATACCCTCTTTCACAGCGGTAAAAGGATTTTCCAATTAATAGCAGCTGTAAATGTTTTATTTTATTTTTAAAGAGGGCTCCCACTGGTGGTGCTATCTGATTGTTTTGTGATCAGTTATTTACCCACTAGTGCTGTAATGTGAACCACTTTCTCCTCATTTCCGAAGGGTGGAGCCAAAGCTGGCAGGGCGACGGGGGCGGAGCACGTCTCTTAAGGAGAGGCAGCCGAGTCGACCGCCCAATGAGAGAGCCAACAGTCTGGACAATGAGCGTTCATTTGACACACGCTGCCACCTACAGGTAAGACAGAATGTCACTGCACATAACAAATGCAACTAATCTCATTTTGGTTTAAACTTATGTTTTATATAAAAACAATTCTCAGTGAATGGATTTTGGTCTGTGTTCTGGTTAGATTCCACGCAAAACCGTTTACGACCAGCTGAACCACATCCTGGTGTCAGACAGCCATCTGCCTGACAGCATCATCCTCATCAACACCTCTGACTGGCAGGGCCAGGTATGATTTTTTTTTTATTAGTTTTTTCTTCCCAATTCCCATTTCCCAATGCGCTCCCAAGTCCTCGTGGTGGCATAGTGACTCGCATCAATCCGTGTGGCGGAGGACGAATCTCAGTTGCCTCCATGTCTGAGACAGTCAATCCTCACATCTTAACACATGGCTTGTTGGGTGTGTTACCGTGGAGATGTAGCGCGTGTGGAGGCCCACGCTATTCTCCATGGCATCCACGCACAACTCGCTATGCGTCCCACCGAGAGCAAGAACCACATTATAGTGACCACGAGGAGGTTACTCACTGAGCTACCCAGGCCCCTAGGGCCAGGTATGATTGTCAATATGTCACAAATTCAAAATTCTGGAAATTCATGAAAAATGGTTTATATATTAATGATTTATTATCTAATTATATATTCTGCCACAGTAAATGCCTATTTTTGGAGAATCCAGTGAAGTAAACACTTTCTAATGTTTTCTAATTATTTAGAATTACACAGATGTAACACTAATATTATAAAATGGATCGTTCTGACTAAATTCTGATTGATGGGCCTTATTCGAAAGAGTTAATAAATAGTATGCTTACACTCACTACTAAACAGTTTAATTTCATGTTAAATCTGCAAGTTGGGACGCATCCTATTCTGTTTTTCCCCCACTTATATTCATGCAATCTACCATGGTATAAAATGAATAGCGAAATCTTTACCTGTTGACACATTTCATGTTATAAACTGATATAACGCTCAGCATTAACGGTAGGTTGTTTATAATTATAAAAGCTCTCTTTCTCTCGTTCTCATCCTCTTCTTTCTCACAGTATGTATCTGAGGTGTTACAGAATCATGGTCTTCCTGTTGTGTGTACATGCACTACAGCTGACATACAGGCTGCATTCAGCACCATCATCTCTCGCATACAAAGATTGTGAGTCTCTCAGTCACTCTGAATCAGACACACATACACATTATTTTTTAATTGCTGCTATTTAAGGTCGAACATATTTAGTCTTTTATTTTCTGCTTGTCTCTGTCTAGTTGTAACAGTAACTCGGTCACTCCAACTCCAGTGCGGATCGGAGTGGCAGGACCTCAGCATTACCTTTCTGCTGTTTTGCGTTTATTTGTTGATCACCTGACACACAAAACCCCCAACTGGCTTGGATACCTGCGATTCCTTATCATCCCTCTTGGTGAGATGGGTGGGGGGAAGAAACTGGTAGACGATGAGGACTGACCAGTAAAACCCCTACAGAACTACTGTAAACATACCGTGTGTGTGTGTGTGTGTGTAGGTGTTCATCCAGTGGCTAAATATCTGGCCAGCATAGACTACAGATATAACAATCTGTTCCAGGACTCTGCATGGAGAGATCTTTTCAGCAAACTAGAAGCGCCAACCTCAGGTAACTGTTTCTCTCACACTTCTTTCCTTCCTACCATATTTCCTTTCAAATTACTCTTGCAATTCCTTCCATCCTACCTTCCTTCCTTTTGTCCTTTCCTTCTTTCTTTCCCTCTTTCTTTCTTCTCTTCTTTTTCACTTCTTCCTTCCTTTCGAGTTACTGTTAAAACTTTCCACCTAATGGAATGGAAACCTTCCATTCCTATTTTGGAATGGCCAATTCCCAATGCGCTCTAAGTCCTCGTGTTGGCGTAGTGACTCCGGGTGGCGGAAGACAAATCTCAATTGGCTCCATGTCTGAGACAGTCAATCTGCGTATCTTATCACATGGGTTGTTGAGCAAGTTACCGCGGAGACCTAGTGCTTGTGGAGGCTTCACGCTATTCTCCGCGGCATCAAGCACAACTCGCCACATGCCCCACCGAGAGTGAGAATCACATTATTATGATCACGAGGAGGTTACCCCATGTGACTCTACCTACCCTAGCAATCGGGCCAGTTTGGTTGCTTAGGAGACCTGGAATTCGTGAAATTGTTCTTAAGAAAACAATTAAGAAAGTAATAAATTATAAGTAGTTCCTTAGAATGTTCCTCAGTATAATTCTTGAAAAATTCTTAAGTTCTCAAATATTTTCTTAAGATCATCTTATTTTTTTTCTTAAGAATATACAGACAGGCTTAACTTTTAACTTTTTTTTTTTTATATAGCAGGCAACTCAGAATTTTTTTTTAATGTAAAGTGCATAAGATGTGTTAGTTTAACGACATTAAACATCATAGGATAATTTACTTGCTGCTAACAATTTGATCACTTTTAATTTGACATGGAGGAAAAGTAAAGAAACAAAAACTTCAGTAGACAAGAGCTGACGAAATTACTGCAAGGAAAAAGTTCTCCTTGGGAAGCTTGATGATAATATCAAGTTGGAAATTAAGAGGCGGATAAATGGCAAAAGGGTTGTGGAGGCTGTCTCCGCTGTGCCCAACTCTGATAGGGATGTGGATAAGGGGTAAAAAAGAAAGTTTCAACTTTCTAATGATGTAATTATTATATTTCTATGAACTGTAAATATTGCGAAGAGAGAGCGCTATATGCAGCACATCCGTTTAAAAAAAGCATGATTAATTCTCACCACATTAATAAGCTTCAAAACAACATTAATTGTTAGAATTTGGTGATAACATTTACATGGTTTGAAAGCCGACAATAAAAATATAATTAAACACAAAACATTCAAAACGTTTTATTTGGTCTAAAATCACATTTCTACGTAAACAGCCCTTTGCGACCTCAGACTCAACATGAAAATCCATTAAATGAATTAAACATCTTACCTTCTGGAATCTAAGACAGCTGTGAGGTTATCCTAACTTTAAGATGTTATTTACGACGGTTTTTAAGAACTTTTTTTTTTCCGAGAATTTAAATGCTTCTGAAGTTTTTTATTATGAACAATCTTTAAGAAAAAAATAAGAACTTTCTAAAGAAGTTTCTCTGGGAATACAAAATATTCGTAACTTTTTTTCTAAGGTAACAACTTAAGAAGAAAATGGTTGTTAAGAAGATATGTATTCTTAAGAACGTTGTGTGAATCCGGCCCCTGGCAGGAGGCACTCAGCACACCCTGGATTTGAACTCGTGACTCCAGGGATGGTAGTGAGCGTCTTTACTCGCTGAGCTAGGCCCCTATTCCTATTTTTGAGTTACTATTACAACTTCCCTTCCAAAATTCTAAATTCCTTCCTTGGTTCCTTCCATTTTTCCTTGCGCGTAACTGTAACAACTTCCTCCTTTAGAGTTACTGTTACATCTTTCTTTCTTTCTTTCTGTATTTCTTTACTTCCTTCCTTTTGAATTACTGTTACTACTTCCATCCTTCAGTCTGTCCATCCGTCCTTTCGTTCGTTCTTCTCACTCTCTCAGAATGTGGATGTCTCGCACCATAACTCTAAAGTCATTTGTTAATTAGAATGTTTAGACATTTGTATGTTTAGATATTTTAAATACAATTTTACCATTACAAGTTTACAAGACGTACAAGAAGATTTCCAAGATTTTGGTCTTTGTCCCACCTTCTCCTTCCAACTCTCCAAACAGTTCAGGACAGTCCAGATGTGGTTTCCAGGGTAACAAAGTATATGTTGGGGGCAAATGGAGCTCATCAGTTGCCCATAGCAGAGGCCATGTTAACCTACAAGCAGAAGAGGTAACACACATGCAAATAGCAACCACATCTATGTTTATACAAAGAATCAAACTTTTCAGTGGAGGCAACGTACAGGCTGTGCTGAATACACTGAATATAAAATATCAGTGTGATTTTAAAATGGATAATGCAACCAAAAAGAACATTCTGTCATCATTTACTCAGTCATGTTGTTCTAAACCTATTTTACTTTTTTCTTCCATGAAACACCAAAGGAGAAGGTTAGCAGAATGTTCAAGCTGCTCTTTTCCATACAATGCAAGTGGATTGGAACCAGGAGCTCAAGTTCAAAATGTACAAAAAGACACCATGAAAGCATTTTAAAAGTGGTCCATACAGCTTGTGCGCTTTATTCCATTTTATTGAAATGTTAAGTTGTTATTCACCAAAAATATTGCCTTGAAAATCATGCCATTCAATTTATTTTGTAAGGAAAAGAGCAGCTTAGACTTTCTGCGATTAAACAATTATTTTTATCGTTCAAAGAAAGAAAGTCATATACGTTTTTAAAGACATGAGGGTAAGAAAACGATGACACAATTTTATTTTTTGGCCGTACTAGCTTGTTCATTTTACATTGTATCATCTTTGAAAACGTATTCAAAGATTATGAGTGTCTATAATTGTATTTGTCCAAATACAATTAAAAATATATCAAACTGATGATAAGAAAAGTGCTTTGAATATGTGTTAATAGAGGTTGGGTTTACTGCCAGGTGCTCTAAAGATGCAAATATCTGGTATTCACTCCACTTAATCAGATGTGTTTGATGATTGTGTTCATATGAAGTTCATTCTTCGTAATATTTGCATCTTTAGTGAGCATCCTTCTTAATGTCATGTTTGGACAAAGCATGTTAATGTCACTGTTTATCATCTCTGTATGTAAATAACATACTTTATTTCTGTTTATTTTTTCTTTTCCTCGCCCTCTCTGAAGGAAAAAGAGCTTTCATTTTGATTTTGCAGTAAGGTATTGTGGTCTTCCTGCCTGTACTGATATCATAGCCAATCAGACGCATTTATTAATCTGTCTCTTGCTTTTTATTTCTCTCTCTCAAGTAGTATTAATGGGCATGTGTTAGCTGAGAGGGAGCAAAGAGATGCTGTTGAAACTATGATTCTATCCACACTTTCTTATTCAGGGTCAATTCTGGGGCAAAACATTTCAGTATGCTTGTGAATTCAAAACTGACAGAAATCTTCATAAAACTTTTGGCTAAGCTTGCGTTTTTTTTTTTTTTTTTTTACATATTTTAAACAGCAACAAAATCTGACAAAAGTAGTATCATCAATTTTGCTTCTTTAGCTGAAAACTGTTTTCTATGTTCGTGAAGTTAATGCACAAGCATGTTCGAGCAAAAACTTATAAAGTTTGTCATCCTAACGCTTGAACGAGAATTAGCTTTTTCGAGCCATTAATTTCCTCTTATGAGTTTTTAGAATCATATAGTAAAATTGTAGTAAAATAAGGACCACATCTACAAGAAGTATATGAGTTTGTGTTTGACAAATCAGACAACCATCATAGTTCTTGTGTAGCAACTTATTAGCAACTTTCGGAGGGAACCTGTGGTAAATTAGCCTTTCGAGTTGGCCTACAAATTGACAACATGACTGAACAGCTCTATGAGATGAGGCAGTGCTGTGATTGGCTCTTTTAACTAAAATGTGGGACTTTCTTTTCTACTTTTCTACAGCCATTTTCTATTACCATACTGAGTGTAACAATTTCTCCTGTTCAAGTGGTTTGTGTCCTCTGTAGACTCTTTCTGGTTTTTACCCTTAAATAATGTGTTAAAGTCTGTAGTGTGGAAAGAATCTGAATGTTTTATTGGCTCTCTTGCTACTCTGGGATATGAATGTTACCCCCGTCATGCTCTGTGCACCTCTGTCCTTTAGCAGAGCACGCAATGTGCAGTTTAGAGTGTAATTTGTAATTTTTTTTCAATATAAAAATATTTGATCTTTTTCCATCTTAACAAGCAGAGACACTATTGTAGGTTGATTCCCATGCGTAGAAAAATGCAGCAGAAGTTACACGCTTCCCCTTTAAGCTTTAAAGATTCAAAACATAAATATTCTTCATTCCGTGTCATCTGAATAGCAAAATGAAGGATACAAATTATCTCAAAGGATTCCAGTTTAATATCTTTTTGAGCAAATGATGAGGTGAACAGACCATATGATGGAGGTAAAATGATTCCTTCTCTTTCTGTCTTTGCTAGCTCAGTTTTCATTTTCTCCCCTTGAGTGCTCTAGAGCTCAATCAGAGTACACTGCACAACACTCACTCTTGATTCTCCAAGCGGGTGCTTGAAGTATTGCTGCTGATATTGGCTGAAATCTCTGCTATTGGTTTCATCAATGTCTCTGAAGTGCTAATAGACCATCTGTTGCACCTTTCAAAACTGACATTATTTCTGAACCGATGTGGGAATTATGTGTTGTGCTACTCCCTGTATTTAGGCTTGTGTTGCATTTTTTGGGGGGTGATTGGCTGGCACGTGTGATTCTTTCTATTCTCCTCTAGTATGCTTCTCTTCTGGGTTTTGCTCTTCTAAATATCAGAGATGGTTTAAAACATGAGATGTCAAAAATGTCACATTTAAGCGGTGGTGATTTCCCAGGCCAAGCAAAGCCTTCTCTGCTTGGCCTAATATGCCAAATAAATAAATAATAATCCTTTCATTCTCAATCACCTTTTTGCTTATGTATTTAATCTCTTTTCACTCTTAATCTACAAACAAAACGAAAAGTTTATCCAGTCAGAATGTATTCCTTGATGCTTACAAGTGAAGTGTGAAAACTGTTTCACAAATCGTATGCCTGAAGCAGCCTGTGAGTCTGAGCTCCACCCCGTCAGGCCTTCAGAATCACTCAACAGTTACAGTGCAAATGAATGGGCAACTAAAGTCAGATTGTCAGATTCATCAGCCAATCAGATTGATTTATTTGTTATTGGTGGGTGTGATCTTTAGGATATGTCCCGGCCGAGGCTTTCTATCTGGCCTTGAATGACGCAATCACGCTTTATATCACATAAAGCGTGATTGCGTCATTCAAGGCCAGCTAGAACGAAGAGCGCGAGATCTTGCTGACGAGTCGGCTGTCATCACTTCCGCTATTGTTGTTAAGAAAGAGATAATTATGGATTTAAAAACAAGAGATGTTATGTTTGACCGTGTGATTGCTTAATTTATTAAACAGGAAAGGAGGACTGATTTTCACTTCAAGTAAAATTGTAGGTGCTTTTTGCATCGTTTTAGAAACATCAGGAGTTTTCCAAGTGTAAAATTAGGCTGCTTGAGCATTCAGTGTCGGATCAAGTTTTGAAAAGTAGTGCTGAGTTACATTCAACTCAGAAAGTTGGATTTTACACCTTCTTACTAGGAAAAGTGCAAAAAAAGTGGGATGCATCTAAATCAGAATTACAACTTTTAGGCTCCTGCAGAAATTCTCAACTCACACAAACATGTCGACACTCACGGAGATGTACATAGTAATGATAAACATTCACTTTATTAAGTAATATCGATAAATGAGTTTGTTTCCACATTACATCATATTAAAGCGTATTTAACAAACGCCTGCAGAAACAGGTGTATAAAACATAATCTCTTTTGATAATCGTACACCTGAAGCACATATGCTAGCGCTGCAGCATTGTTTATCAGTTGGGTTGCTAGGAGACATCCCTAATGAGACTCAAGCTCCTGCTAATCTAACGGGAGTGTTGCAGTTCTGAATATAGGAGAATGGAATGCATTTATGGTCAGAGATATCAAGTAGGAATATCTCACATACAATTTGAATGGAACGCAGCATAACCGTGTACCCTGACGAAACGAAATTTATTGCAAGAAACATATAAATCTCAAATATTATAAGATTTTTCCAGGTATTATAGACCTCATTCGTACATTCATATGAAAAAAATTATGATTTATGAATGTCTGACCGGGAGACGTTCATTTTACAAAACAGTCATGCTGCAGTTAAAATTAGGCTTGCTTGAGCATTAAGTGTCATTTGAAGTTCTGGCTTTCGTGCGTGGACGGTTTTTAAAAATGTCAATTGGTATTATTAGTTAGCTGCAACATAATGTATGATGCCCAAAAGCATAGGGTGTCTTCTTCAATGTAAAACTGATTTCTTTATGGCATGAATCGCACTTAAGACCTAGACTTTTTAAATGCACGGCCTGCCACCTCATTTAAGAGAGAGTGAGTAGTGGAATTCAGAATAACAGAAAAGCCTGTAGGTTGTATAGCTAAATAAATTTGTAAATGAAGTGTTAAACATACTGCTCTCTCTCAGAAACCCTTTTTGTGCTGAAGTTATTAGTTGTCATTATTGAATTATTGTTTTTAATGATTCTGTATTTCTGAATCTGTAAGTACATACAAGTATGTTACAGAAACACTTGTATCTAAAGAACATTTAAGTAAAGAAACACATTTTCATGCCTATTGTAATACTACTATTATTGTTGCTAGATTTAGCTTTAGATTTAGATCATCTTTGCTTTAGTCCATCTCTGGTTCAAGTTGCTTAAATCTGAGCCACGATTGACTGGGAATGCTGCTTTGTTTAATTCATTTTTGTGGAAGCTTTTATGGAATGGATGGGGCAGTTGCATAATGAGAGCAAGCGATTTGATGAACGCTGGCATGTCTTGCTTTGCAGCATTTCATTTTTAGCATGTCTAAGACGTGCTTAATTGGATCTCTAATTAGTCTTATGTGTTTAATTGATTGTTGAGATGGCCTGAAAGTGACAGGACAGACAGTGGGAGGGATTAATTGGGACAGTATGGTAAGTGGGACTGGCTTGAAGTGACAGAATAGATAGTGGGAGGGGATAGGAGTGAACAAAGCAGAAAGTTGGAATGGCAAAATAATGTTTCAAGTCTTCTCTCAGAGTTTGAAAGGTTCCTCTCTACTGTGGGTTTGTGCTCTTTAAATAGCTTAATTGATTTAGTTGGTTTAATGTATTAGTAATTTAACCATGTGTTCAAATATCTCTGTTCTCTCTCACAGTCTTGATGAAGACTCATCTCAGAAGTTCATCCCTTTTATTGGGGTATGTCATCCAGACCTTGTTTCATTCTCAAATGTAGTTTTTACAGTTAAGTATATATTGCTTTGAAATGTTTTTGTAAATGTTTATTTGACTTATATTGTCTGTGTGTTAAAACGGTCTGTAGGTGGTGAAAGTGGGGATTGTTGAACACACTTCTGCTACATCTGGTGAGTTAAGAGTTCACCCATCATTATCAGTATTATTCTCTCATCATTTACTCACCCTTATGCCATCTCAAAGTTGTATGACTTTAATTCTTCCATGAAACACAAACAAAGATGTTTTGATGGAGATCAATAACATGTGAATATATCCATACAATGGGGTCAATGGGGTCCCACACTTTCAAGCTCCAAAAAGGCAGCATAAAGGTAATCCATACTACCCAAATGGAGTACTCCTAATCCATACTACTCAACTATTCCTCCCTAGGTGATTCAGACGATGCTGCTCCTGTGGGCTCTGCTCTTCTCTCCTCTACTCCTCCTGCACAGATCTCCCCTTTACTGAAAGAAGCATCTCCAACGCCTCCCTCCTCTCCCTTAGTGCATGTGTTCAGGTACTCACACACACACACACACACACACACACACACACACTGCTGTTAATACACTCATTAAATACCTGTATCTCGGATCTCTTCAGTCTTTTAGTTTTGTGTTTGTGGCTGCAGTTCTCCTGGAGGGGGCCAGGGGGAGCTTATGGGTCTTCAGGTTGATTACTGGATTGCTCCATCAGAGAGAAAGAAAGAAGTGGAGAAGAGAGACTCCTCTGCCAAAAACACACTTAAGTGCACCTTCCGCTCACTGCAGGTTAGCCGCCTCCCACTGGGCGGGGCAGAGGGGGCTCATCAGCCAACTATGTCCATGACTATTGTAACCAAAGAGAAGAATAAGAAGGGTAAGAAAGTTACAAAGAAACACAAGATTACATCCAATAAACTACACAATTACTCAGTAGTGTGGGAACACAGTAAAAAACAAACGTACTAGTGTAAATGTAATGTTTTTGAAATGTAAAGTGTTGAAGTTCATTTTGTGACTGTGTCTCTGTGTTCAGTGATGTTTCTGCCTAAAAAGACCAAGGATAAAGAGGCGGAGTCTAAGAGTCAGGTGATAGAGGGCATAAGTCGACTCATCTGCACAGCTAAACACCAGCAGACCATGCTGAAAGGTGAGCCACCAATCAAATTTAAACAAAACAACAATCAAATTAGCAAGATAAGATTTTGAGATAAGAGTTCATTGTATCATGAAAACTTACTGTAACTTTCAGAACTCAAAACTTCCTCCCTAGCCTACAAAAGACAATTTATGTGATGCTAGTCTGCAAAAACTTCTCATTCTGAAATCTGTGCATTTCTGATGTCAAAAACCTGAGACAATAATATATGACTGCTCACATTTCAATGACTATTCAGTGTTTGGAGACTTCATTTGGCTCACTTAATCACATAAGGTAATGAGGAAGTTGGATTGATATTATTATTCATATGCACAGATAACAAAGATAGTAAAGTGTGTTTTAGTCTGCCAAACCTTGTGCTGTGGCTGTGTTTATATAGAAGATGTAGAGGAATGTTCCGGGTTCAATACAAGTTAAACTCAATCGACGGCATTTGTGGCATTATGTTGATTACAACCAATAAATTATTTTGACTCGTCCCTCATTTATTTGAAAAGCAAAAATGTCTGTTACAGAAAGGCATAAATAATGGAAATGAATCATCCGAGTCAATAAACATTAAACTACACAATTGTTAAAATACATATGGTATAACCATACTTACTGTAAACATTATGTGTTAAATGATTTTAGTGTGATAAAATTGCTTATTTTCTATTTTTATTTATTAAAAAAAATCAAATAAATGTCATCCTCTTTTCTCCCAATTTGGAATACCCAATTCCCACTACTTTTAGCAGGTCCTCGTGGTGGCGCGGATACTCAATCCGGGTGGCGGAGGACAACTCTCATTTGCTTCTGCTTCTGAGACAGTCAATCCGTGCATCTTATCATGTGGCTCGTTGTGTGTGACACCGCTGAGACTCACAGCATGTGAAGGCTCCTGCTACCCTTCGCGATCCATGCACAACTTGCCACGCGCCCCATTGAGAGCGAGAACCTCTAATTATGACCACGAGGAGGTTACCCCACGTGACTCTACCCTCCGGGCCAATTTGATTGCTAACAAGACCTGGCTGGAGTCTCTTGGCACACCCTGGATTTGAACTCACGACTCCAGGTGTGGTAGTCAGCATCTTTACTTGCTGAGCTATCCAGGCCCCCGATAAATTTGCTTATTAACCTTATCCAATATTACAACATTGTTGCGAATGGAAACTTCCATTATAGCCTCATAGAATAATTTTACTATAACTAAATTTTAGCAAACAGACTTTTACATGCCACGTTCTATGTTTTGTCACAGTATCCTGGTAAAATTAAAACTAGATGCGCTGCAACAACTGTGTCTTATGAATTTTTGCACAAATCACGACTACAACTGTTTATAATTACTTTATTAACACTTTTTTCCGCACCTTTACTCACACAATACTATGTTATGATATCGAAACACTTTTACTATACTGCATAATTTGAAAAACGATTCATTTTAATGCTTGAATTACAGACACACAAACATTTACATTGTGATTAGCTTGTGCGGTAGCTCACCTCATAGAGTTTTGGGCTTTGGACTCTGATGTACGCGGTTCAACACAAGTGAAGCTGATACGTGAGACAAAGTGTCACAGAAGCGACACAAGATGAAATTGGTAGCTTTAGAAAATTTATTCTTCCTTTTGCATTTTGATTTTTGGACACTATCGGTTAGATTCAGGTGTTGGTTAATGCTAAGGATTTCTGTTTTGTTTACCTCTTATTTGACTTTAGATCACTATTGATTAGGTTTAGGTTAAAGTTTTGTAATTTTTTTGTGGGGTGGTACGTTTTATGCATTAAAACCTCTATCTAATATTCACCTTTTAAACCCCTTCTGATTACATAATTTCACTCGCTTTTGGCGCCCCCCCGCTGAACATTTCACTGAGAAACTGCAGCGATCAGGATGTATAAGTTTCTTACTGTAACTGTGGGTTTTGAGATGAGTAAATATTTTTGTGTGTTTATCACATAAGGCACATTAACAAAAAGCAGTCTGTTTAATTACAAGGGTAAGGAGTGGGGAAATGGTCATGAAAACCTAAATTATGACTTTTTTTGTGCAAAACAATTAAAATAAAACATGAATAATGGGTAAATATAATAATAAAGTATGAAAGGACCACTATAAGTAAATTTATGTATAAGTATAATGAGTTTGTGTAAATTATGAGCACATGTTTGTGTGTCCCCTCTCTGCAGTGTTGATAGATGGAATAGAATGGAATGATGTGAAGTTTTTCCAGCTCGCAGCTCAGTGGTCATCTCACGTAAAACATTTTCCCCTGGCCGTCTTCGGACCCTCCAAAGGGCCTTACTGACCTACAGCCACACATCTTCCCTTCTCTGTGTTACGGCTGCCTTCACTCCCAGTGCTGCCTCATGGTTTTATTTAAATATCTGCTTTCTTATGATTTGCGTCAGTTCTTTATTTTATGTCATTGATGTTGATTGTGATTTGATTGAAAGACTTCATGCAGTTTTGGCAACAGGGCATATTTCTTGAGATTTTAAAACCGTCTAGTGTTTATGAAGAAAAGAAGACTAATGAACTGATTCTTTAAACTGATTTAACTCCATAACTTGTGAATTTTGGGGTGGTTTGTGTCATTCTGCAAAGCTTTCTCTACACATCTCGGCATAATTTCAGCAGCTGACACACTCATGAGTGAGCTTACTAGCTAGAGGGGAACTGTGCATAGTCATATACAAAACACATAATCTGGATTTCATTTCTTTTAAAAGGATTTTCCATATGTAGTTCCTGTGGAATTACTTTGCTTTGTTCTTGAAAACTGCACCAGAATGTACAGGTCCTGAAAAACATGATCTTTATCAGTATTTTTGTCTCGTTTTCCAGTAAAAATATCAAAATATCCTTTACTTGAGAAGAAAAATTGTGTTCGATATTAAGACTTGTTTTCAGAGAATATATCTTGAATTGCATTTGTTCTTGTTACCCCATTGGCAAATCATTTCTTTCTTGTTTTAAGGATACATGTCTGAACATTTGTTAGATATATGCCTAAAACAAGAGGAAAAAAAAAACTATTCTAAAATATATTCTCATGCAATTTTTATACAATTTTGCTCAAGTACATTTATCTTTTTTAAGGAAGTTTAGATATTTTTACAGGAAAATAAGAAAATTAAGAACATTTTTGATAGAGAAAATGATTTTGTTCCATACTCTTCTTTTGTCCTCTCTCACTGTGTAACCTCAACAAGCTCAGAGGGTCTCTTGAAGGTTGTGTGTGCGTGTGCGTGTGCGTGTGGGTGTGCGTGTGCGTGTGTGTATTCACTGAAGGTACTAAAAGCGAAAGCACTTTTAAAACATTACTAGATTGTGTTTCTGTTATAATGCTTCCTGTGGTGCACAGCGCTGTTCACTCCAGGTAAAAACTGCAGCAAAGCCTTGTTTGAACTCTGCAAGAACTGACAGAAACTGGATTGAG
Organism: Moxostoma hubbsi; assembly: GCA_032164185.1. Taxonomy (NCBI): domain Eukaryota; kingdom Metazoa; phylum Chordata; class Actinopteri; order Cypriniformes; family Catostomidae; genus Moxostoma; species Moxostoma hubbsi. The sequence continues at coordinate 10,617,662 of JAVLUX010000021.1, forward strand.
TGCCTTAGACTCACCACTGTCACACTGTGTGCTGCACTCTTTTTTTTTTTTATTTAGCCGTTTCTTAGAATGAAATGTATGTTCTATTTTATTTGTTGTCTTGTTTAGGGGTGTTTCTTTTTTTTAGATATCCAATGTTTCCCTAGATGCTGAATTGGATTTTAGAAAATTGTGCCTAAATCTTGATGACCTGGAGACCAGGTGAATCATTTGAAAGGTGAGTCTCACAAAACATCTCAAGTCTGAATAAAATTTCACCCCCAAAATCAAAATAAAGAGATTTTATTTGTATTAAATTATTTGGACCATTTAAGATTTTATACGTTGACATTATTTTGACAATTGAGTACATTTGCCACAGTCTTATTCATGTTACTCTAATGAAAATAAAAATCAATATTTAAATTGTTTAAAAAAACAAAAATTCAAATAAAATGCACATCATGGTAGTATGTTACACTGCCTTTTAACTGATACTAATTTTGAAAAAAAAAAAAATATATATATTGAGAGGACTCTATTGTAATGCATAAAATGAGAATGAAAACTCAGAAGCAAAATGTCCAGATGCATTATGGTAGTAAGAACTTGGGAAGGAAAATGTGCAAATAGTAATGAAAATAATGTCAAAATTCTTAATGGTCAAGTAAACTTAATTTTCTCCATTCTAAATATAATTTTATATTTGAAATGTGACCTAGACATGTTTTGTGAGATGCACCCATAAACACTAAAAGGGAGCCACATAAATATAATTAATCACACTAAATGTAGTATAAAATTCCACAGCTTGAGTGCTTACTGTATGGCATGCCTTTAGGTGACATGAGCACATGTACTGTAGATGCTAATGCTTTTGTGTTCTAAAGGTTTATTGAGGCTGTGAACTTTGTCATTCTCTAATCCAAGGGATTGTGAGATTGAGGTGTCCCCATTATACGCAGATAGTGAAGTTTTCAACTTGAATGATATTTGTGCCTGTTGCTCCGTAGTGAAAATATCAAAACAAACAAATCCAGCCCAATAGGGAACTGTCCCCTAATTCAGCTCACTGACTCACACTTGTCACATTTCATATAGGTTAATGCCCAAACTAAAGATATCAGTATTTTTATATGTCTGGTCAATAGAGGTTTGATGGCAATACCTCATGCTTTGTCAAAGTGTAAAAGTTTCATACATTTTACACAGTATGTAGTGAGCTGTGCTGATGATGTCAATTTATACAGAAATTAAAGCTGTGCTAAATAACTGTCTGTTTGCTGTTTAAATGAATACCTGCACTAGTATTAGTTTTTTTTTTATTATTATTAAAAAGTATAATATAAACATATTTTTAGTTTTTTTTTATTTAAAAATTCTGCTCCAGTTGTGGGGGATTCCTCATATACATTTGTATTTGTAAAAAAAAAAAAAAACCTGTTACTTGTAAAAAATATTACCACAGTTATACCTTTACTGGAACTTAATAAAACTACACACACTAAAATGTCTTTGTTTTGTTTCTGCTTGTGTTTTTGTACTACATATTTAAGTATTAAAATATTTAAACCAAAACTGTTTTCCAAGGTTTTTATATCACTTTAAAATACCATATTAAAAACTTTTACTATACAGGTATGTGTAATGTGTATGTGGGGTGCCAAATGTAAAGTGTGCTACCAAAAAAGATACATGTGGCCAGAATTGGCTACAGAAACTGCTATATTTTGGCAAATTTAACTAAATCATCATAAGAAAAAGGTACATTTTTCAAATGTTTAAGTTTTACAGTAAATGCAAAAATTAAATGGTAATGTAAATTATATTTTTGTAATTCTAAGCTAAATATTTGGCTAATATATCGATTTTTTTTTTTTTTTTATATATTAAAACTAAGGTAAATATGCTCTCCTTATTTATAAATACAAATACACACACTCACTGAGCACTTTTTTTTAGGAACACTAATACACCTTATTCATGCAATTTTCTAATCGGTCAATCGTGTGGCAGCAGTGCAGTACATAAAATCATCCAGATACGGGTCAGGAGCTTTCGTTAATATTCACATCAACCATCAGAATGGGGGGGGGGGATATTATCTAGATTTCAACTGTGACGTGATTGCTGATCTCCTGGGATTTTCACGCACAACCGCCAATAGAGCCAAGAATAAAAAACATCCAGCAAGCAGCAGTTCTGTGTTGGAAGTGCCTTGTTGAAGAGAGAGGTCAACAGAGAATGGCCAGACTGGTCTGAACTGACAGAAATGCTATGGTAACTCAGATGACCAACAGAAGTGAGCAGAATAGCGTCTCAGAATGCACAACACGTCGAACCTTGAGCCGAATGAGCAGAAGACTCGGAGCACTTAATCAGGACCATACTGTTACTAATAAAGTGCTCGGTGAGTGTAGTATAGGAGCAGATTTATTGAGTGAATAGTTTTATTATTGTGTAAATTTGTGGATGGATGGTACATTTCACCAAGCTTTTGTATTTTTCCAAGCGTTGTTTCAAAATAAATATATATTTTGTTTTCATATAATGAACATTTTCTAATTTGTACAAATATAAAAATAAATGGATATGGTTTCCGTTTGCATTTTTCTATCACTGTATTTTTTTTTAGATATTATTTAAAATGTTATTAATGTATAATAAAAAATATACTATACTAAATTAAAAAAACAAAGGTAAATCTGCTATATTTTTATATACTACGTTTACAAACGTTAAAGATACTAGATAGTTTGTGTGTGTGTGTGTGTGTATATGTGTGTGTGTATATATATATATAGGCTATTAAAAAGGCGTATATTGGACACGCAGTGCACACACTCAGCCATTAAAACAACAACAAACAAACAAACCAAAAAAAAAAAAAAAAAAAACGAAAATTGCACTCTCTCTACGTCAAGAATCTTCCCGGGGTAACTCACATTGCGACGGCTTTTGCAGGCCAATGCTCATAATATGGAGAAAAATAATGAAAACAAGCTTGTGGAATATTATTAGCTCTCCAAGTTTTACAGTAATACTTTTTTTGAAAGTATTTGTTAAGCTGTTTAAGAGTTATCGCCTTTTATCGATCGTGTCTTGGATGTCAAAAACAAAACTACCTTAACCTCGCTATCAAGATTGTTCATTTCTAAGAAGTCCTTTGCACGCAGCTCTCATTGTTTATTGTTCTATTTATAAAGTTTTAAAATATATTTTAAGAGAAAAACGCAAAGATTTAGATTGTTTGGGTTCTGAGTGTGATCCGGTTAAGTGACGTCATCACGCTCGCACCAGAGCAGGAAGTGTCGGTGGGACTCTAAACAACGATAAAGCAACCTGCGGGCTCTCGCGCTGTAACGAGCAAACATGTAACGTCTCATTACTCAACAGAACTAGCAAAGCACCGAATCAGGCCCCGAGTTGAAACCCATGTCGGTCTAACGCAGGCGTTCAGACTCATTTCACGGAGGAGAGATGATGGAGATGCGGGGCTGCGGCATGCGGAGCGCCGTCGGGTTCCTCTCCCGCAGGACGCTCGGCGGACAGCCGCACCTGAAGGAGGAGTTCCAGCGGCGCAGGCTGGCCGGCTGCACCAGCCTCTACAAGAAGGACATGCTCGGCCACTTTGGCTGCGTCAACGCCATCGAGTTCTCCAACAATGGAGGCCAGTGGCTGGTGTCTGGTAAGTGCCCGTTTAGTCCCCTCCGGTTCTACACGCTGAGCTTTCAAATGTGTGTCAGCTGAGAGAGGGAGTCGGACAGGCCGATACAAGGCTCTAACGTAGTATAGAATAAACATGCACATTGCATGCAAAATAAAATGCAAATTAAGTCTTTGACTTGAGTTCGGGCTTTAACAGGACCGATTTGACATCCTAAAGATTTTGCATGCATATATATTTTTTAATGTGCACAAAAGTGTCTGCTAGTAGAAAAAATACCGACTGTGCCTCCATATTTTTTTTTAGTGCTTTCATAAATTCGCTTGCTCAATAATTGCTTGCAGCTGTTCCTGATGTTTTGGTTGGACGTCTTAATCCCTATTAGACACTTTCATTTTTGTGTGTTTTGTATCGTTTTGACGTTTGCATGTGTAAAGTTTTAACATTATGCATGTACAATTAGGTAAAATAGCAGCAGAGAAGCTAAAGTTTGGTGCTTTTTTCTTTGCACAGGTTCTGCACAGTAATAAAGATCATGTCTTCTGTCACCTTTCCATTTGTTTTCTGCAAAACTGAATGCAAAAGTTTCAGGTTAATTTTGTGCAACAGATGTGTGATACTGAAATAGCATTTTTATGTTGTGTCAGTTGTGCTTTTAATTCCTATACTAATAACAAAACTCTGAAAGACACTAGCTCTGGCTGTTTCCTGGTAAAGCAGCAAATCGGTTGAGTATAAACCAGTAGAGACCCTTTATACCTTTGGATCTATATACGTAGGTAGATGAAACTAATGGTTTACAGTGTTGTGTTTTGGTGGGTCATTGTGGCCCATTAGACTGAACATCATCTTTTCTGCTTCAATTACCTCATTAGGAATAATATGTTGACATCCTGTCTTGTGCTGTAGGTGGTGATGACCGCCGAGTGTTGTTGTGGCACATGGAGAAAGCAATACACTCAAGGGCCAAACCAATCAAGTTGAAGGGGGAGCACCTTTCCAACATCTTCTGTCTGGCTTTCGACAGCACCAACAAGCATGTTTTCTCTGGAGGTAAAACAAGCAGCTGCTCAGATTCAGAATGCTGCAGCTCCAGGTGAAACAGGCGGAAGATATACAGTATGTCATGCTTTTGTCTGTTGCCACAGGAAACGATGAGCAGGTGATTCTGCACGATGTAGAACGTGGTGAGACGCTTAATGTCTTCCTGCATGATGACGCTGTCTATGGTCTGTCCGTCAGCCCTGTAAATGATAACATCTTCGCCAGCTCCTCTGATGACGGCCGAGTTCTCATATGGGACACACGAGAGCCGCCACATGGAGGTACACACAAACACTATTTATCAGTGTTGTGATGTTATTAACTAAATGTAGTGATGCTACTAACTTTACTGCATTTTTCAGTAGCGTGACTGTAGTTCAGCTGTTTTCACAAAAGTGTAGCTTTTAGTAGAAAGCAACATTTGGCAATGAGTTACGCTGTTTCATCACACAATTCTTCATTTGTCACATTAAGTGTTTTTCCACACAATTGTGGGACTAGTACCTGAACTAAAATCAGTTTGTTGTGAAACTTTACCCGTTCTGATTAAAGTCTGCTTCAAAACATAAAGAGAGTGTTCACCCAAAAATGGAAATTCTCTGATTTACTCACCCTCCTGGCATCCCAGGTATAGGACTTAATTTCTTGTGCATAACAGAAATTAAGATTTTTAGAAGAATATTTCAGCACTGTAGGTCCTCACAATGCAAGTGAATGGGTGCCAAAATTTTGAAGCTTGAAAATCCACATAAAGGAAGCATAAAAGTAATGCATATGACTCCAGTATTTAAATCCATATTTTCAGAAGCGATTTAATAGGTGTGGTTGAGAAACAGATACATATTTAAAAAAAAAAAAATTGAATCATAAATTCTCCTCCTCACCCAGTAGGGGGCGATATGCAAGAAGAATGTGAATCGCTAAAAACAGAAGAAGAATGTGAAAGTGAAATTTGAGATTGACTGAGCAGGGAGAAGAATTTATAGTGTAAAAAAAAAAAAAAAAGACTTCTGGTGCTTTCACATTAGCTCTTTTGGTGCACACCTGGGGTCGAATGACATCAAAGTTTGGTTTGTTTGGATAATGTGAATGCTGTTTTCTGAACTTGTGTGCACACCCACGTTCAGTCCAAGCAATTGAATGTGTAAGCACCTTAAATATTGATCTGTTTCTCACCCACATATTACATTGCTTCTGAAAATATAAATGTAACCACCAAAGTTGTCTGGAGTTCTTTTGTTACTCATAAGTGGATTTTGGAGCTTTTTTGGCACCTATTCACTTACATTGTATGGATAAAGAGCTGAGAAATTCTTCTAAAAATCTTTGTGTTCAGCAGATGAAAAAAAAGTCATTGCACATCATGAGGGTGATGTAAATGATGAGAATTGAGTAACCTTTTAACAATGGATGACTGTTAAAGAGTCTGTGTTGATTTTTGCCATCCTGTTTTGTTGTGGAAAACTTCATGTGGACAAGATGCGCTTGGATTTGTAAGAGATGGAAAACAATACACCTTTGCATGATCAAAAGTGTGCTTCCAATAAACAATGCCCCTTGAAGCTATCGTGTATTTTAAATTTTTGCCTTGAGGTCATTTGTCTTCTAAAAAAAATTGTGCATTTTCACTAAGATATATAGATTGTGAGTTGATGCCTGACTTTATTTACAAAGTCTCCAGTATTTGCAGAGATCCCAATATTTCAATATTTTTCACAAAACTTTGACAGACTCACTCATTGCTCTTTTCCCATAGAAATTGTGTTTTTCTGTTGTGTATTCTAGAACCGTTCTGTTTGGCCAACTACCCCTCGGCATTCCACAGCGTGATGTTTAACCCCACAGAACCCCGTCTGCTGGCCACTGCTAACTCTAAAGAGGGAGTGGGGCTATGGGACATCCGCAAACCCCGCAGGTGAGGTTACGATCTGTCCATAAAATACACTCACTCACAACAGCAAAAACACACCCAGGGCTCTTCATTTTCATACTAGGGTCATGTTATCCAAATGTAATTAGAGTAATTATGAGATCTTTGTGCTTTCATCAGAAGTCTAATATTTTGAAGTATAAGTTCTCAAAATATGAACATTCTGTCATAATTTACTCACGGTCATGTTATTCCAAACCCTGACATTTGTGGAACAAATGGAAATGAAATTTTAATGATTTTCGTGATCCATCTTTTCAATAGAATAGCAGTTAAAAGGAATTCACTTAAAAGCTTAAAAAGTGTCAGAAAAGTATTCAGTTTGTCTTCTGAGGCATTCGATATGTTTTTGTAAGAAACTTCCCGAAATTTAAGTCATTTTTCAGTCACAATCTTGACGTTCATTGTGGTTCAGTGCTGTGAAACAAGCTTGTTTACAGTGTTAATGTGATAACTAGTAATAATTAGTGATTCGGTTTGTAATGACATGAGGGTGAGTAAATTATGACAATGTTCATTTTTGGGTAAGCTATTCCTTTAACCTTGTGTGACCCCGCATCCTCCTGCACAGACATTGTATTTGGTCTTTGCTTTACGCTATGCATAATTTTATTTCGTTTAAACTGACTGATTTCAGTTCAGAATACCCTGGGCTGTCAGTAAAGTGTTAAACCTTTGACAGTGTGATGTCACAAAACACTATGGCAATATGACAATAAAATAATATGAGTTTGTCTTTTGGAGAAACTCCTACAAAACTACATCTTGTAAGAAACCTCATTAAGTTTTTACATTGAAACCTGTTTGAGTCATAAGACTAGAGTCTATAATTGTATACAATATTCTTTTTTAAAATTTTATTGATTTATCGTGACACCGTTAAACACAATGAACATGGACTATAAGGCTATTGTTCATTAGAAATCCTTTTCACTGTGCATTATCACATTGAGAATAAATGTATTTATCCAAAAGCTGGAAAATGTTGCTTTCAGAGGCTTTATATGGAGTTAGGATGAAAGTAAGGTGCATTTCAAACAGTTAAGGTTAAGTCATTCACTCTATAGGGAGCAAGAGAGCATCCTATAACTTTCCTATGGAGCCAAGTGCATACATTCCTAACATCCGACCAGTTTCAGGCGGCAGATGATGTTTGGACCACTCCACATGTACTTATTCAGAATTTATAATAATACATTTTATTTTAACATGGTTGTAAGTGATTGGATGATACTGGCCATTACTTAATTACAGAATTAATTCTGCTAAATTATGATTGGTGAGATGCTTCAGCACTGGCTGTCACTTGTTTGTTTGATAGTGCAAAGAGAGAACATTGAAATTTTGTTGTCAAAGTCGAAAAAACGTGGTACCATGGTATTCTTTCAAATTTCACAAATGTCCCCATATGAGGACATACATTTTTAGGAAAAGTATATGCTCAATTTATTTATTATTTATTTATATATTTGCATGTTTATTTGGGTCTACTCGTTTCAAATAAAAATGGGAAATGAAAAATGCAACAACACCTTACCTTTTAAAGTCCTATTCTGTGAGAAAAGTGCTTTGAAATTGGAAACAAATGGAGCCAGTTCAAATTGTGAGCACAGAACGAAGTTGTTTAAATCTGTTTATGGTTTAGAATGGTAAATGTACTGTGTGTAGAACAACAATGTTTGCATGTATGCACTATGCAGGTCCTGTGGTGGTCCATGTTACCCTTTATGAGCATTACAGACTCTGAATAGCAGTGCCTTTTCTAAATAAATCAGAGGGTCACATAAAACAAGCCAGAATTAAATTTATCGAGCCATGTTGTCATTGTAGCTTTCTGCTGTACTGTCTGAGACCAGCAGAGGACAGCAGAGAGTGCGTGTTTGATTACAGATGTTCTGGTTTTGATTCCAAAGTCCATGATATCCTGAAATAACCTGAACGCTTTAATCAGCACATCCACGTGATGATCTTTTATAATGCACCACTTTCCTTAAACATACATTAGTTGATGTGTCTCTTTCTGTGTTGTAGTTCTCTGTTGCGGTATGGAGGGAGTTTGTCTCTGCAGAGCGCCATGAGTGTGCGCTTTAATAGTATGGGGACTCAGCTGCTGGCTTTGCGCAGACGTCTGCCTCCCGTCCTGTATGAGCTGCACTCTCGCCTGCCCAGCTTCCAGTTTGATAATCAGGGCTACTTCAACTCCTGCACCATGAAGAGCTGCTGCTTCGCTGGAGACCGAGATCAGGTTAAGCCTGTGTGTGTGTGTGTGTGTGTGTGTGTGTGTGTGTATATATAAGGAAATTGGTACTTTAATTCACCAAAGTGGCATTCAACTGATCACAAAGTATAGTCAGGTCATTACTGATGTAAAAAACAGCTCCATCACTATTGGAAAGAAGTAATTTTTTATCAAATCCAGACAGGCCCCATTTCCAGCAGCCATCACTCCAACACCTTATCCTTGAGTAATCATGCTAAATTACTAATTTGGTCATAGAAAATCACTTGGCATTATATAAAACACAGATGAAAGCTATTTGGTTCGTTATGGTAAATGGTCTGCACTTATATAGTGCCTTTTTATCCTTAGCGGTATTCAAAGGACTTTACACTGTGTCCCATTCACACACACTCACACACCGATGACAGCAGAGGTGCCATGCAAGGTGCTAGCCTGCCATTGGGAGCAACTTGAGGTTCAGTGTCTCGCCCAAGGACACTTCGGCATGTGGAGTCATGTAGGCCGGGAATCAAACCGCCAACCCTGCTGTACCACATGATCCACAGCCGCCCCTATGAAGCTTAACATTGTCTTTGTTTTTGAGTTGCCACAGTATACAATAAATAGACTGGCATGTCTTAAGGTCGATATTAGGTCAAAAATGGCAAAAAAGAAACTGCTTTCTCTAGAAACTCATCTGTCAATCATTGTTTTGAGGAATGAAGGCTATACAGTGCTTAAAATTGCCAAAAAACTTAAGATTTCATACAAAGGTGTACACTACAGTCTTAAAAGACAAAGGACAACCGGCTCTAACAAGGACAGAAAGAGACGTGGAAGGCCAGATGTAGAACTAAACTAGTTCAACACTAGTTTCATGTACAACAGTAAAGAGAACACAGGTCTTATGGGTAGAATTGCAAAGAAAAAGCCACTTTTGAAACAGAAAAACAAAAAGAAAAGGTTAGAGTGGACAAAGAAACACTATGACTATACATTGTGATCAGTTGAATGCCACTTTGGTGAATATAAGTATCAGTTTCTTTCCATAATTAATATATTATATTGTATATAATGTATATTAACACAGATGTATATTAAATATATAGTTACAGTGCATCTGGAAAGTATTCACAGCACTTCACTTTTTCCACATTTTCTTATGTTACATCCTTTTTCCAAAATGGATTAAATTAATTATTTTCCTCAAAATTCTACAAAAAATAGCCCATAATGACAACATGAAAGAAGTTTGTTTGAAATCTTTGCATATTTACTAAAAAAAAAAAAAAAAAAAAAATCACATATACATAAGTATTCACAGCCTTTACTCAATAATTTGTTGAAGCACCTTTGGCACCAATTACAGACTCTTTTTGTCTTTGAGTATGATGCTACAAGCTTGGCACACCTATTTTTGGGCAGTTTCTCCAATTGTTCTTTGCAGAACCCCTCAAGCTCCATCAGGTTGGATGGGGAGCGTCGGTGCACAGCCGTTTTCAGATCTCTCCAGAGATGTTCAATCCGGTTCAAGTCTGGGCTCTGGCTGGGCCACTCAAGGACATTCACAGGGTTGTCTCATAGCCACTCCTTTGTTATCTTGGCTGTGTGCTTAGGGTCGTTGTCCTGTTGGAAGATGAACCTTCGCCACATTCTGAGGTCCAGAGCGCTCTGGAGCAGGTTTTCATCAAGGATGTCTCTGTACATTGCTGCATTCATCTTTCCCTCGATCCTGACTAGTCTCCCAGTTCCTGCCATTGAAAAACATCCCTACAGCATGATGCTGCCACCACCATGCTTCACTGTAGGGATGGTATTGGCCAGGTGATGAGCGGTGCCTGGTTTCCTCCAGACACGACACTTGTCATTCAGGCCAAAGAGTTCAATCTTTGTTTCATCAGACCAGAGAATTTTGTTTCTCATGGTCTGAGAGTCCTTCAGGTGCCTTTTGGCAAACTCCAGGTGTGCCGTCATGTGCCTTTAACTGAGGAGTGGCTTCCGTCTGGCCACTCTACCATACAGGCCTGATTGGTGGAGTGCTGCAGAGATGGTTGTTCTTCTGGAAGGTTCTCCTCTCTCCATAGAGAAACGCTGGAGCTCTGTCAGAGTGACCATCAAGTTCTTGGTCACCTCACTGACTAAGGCCCTTCTCCCCCTATCCCTCAGTTTTGCAGGGTGGCCAGCTCTAGGAAGAGTCCTGGTGGTACCAAACTTCCATTTACGGATGATGGAGGCCACTGTGCTCATTGGGACCTTCAATGCTGCAGAAATGTTTCTGTACCCTTCCCCAGATCTGTGCCTCGATACAATCCTGTCTTGGAGGTCTACAGACAATTCCTTGGACTTCATGGCTTGGTTTGCGCTCTTTACAAATCAAAGATGGCTCTAGCATGAATAACGTCTATATTCCTACCATTGGAGCAATTCAAACAGATTGATGAATTCAATTTCAAAATGGATTTCTGTTGACTTTAAGCCGATGATTGGCTTATGTTCAATAATATGGAAATAAACAATATATTGCCTTATAAAGCCCATGTTTTGCCTTATCACTTCTTTACTTGTCTGCCACAATAATGTAATGCACCCCACTGATCTCTGCCTGCATCATCTTGGTCTAATGATGGACTACACTCTTAAAATGGAATGCACAGACTATCAATTAATTGCCAACAAAAGCCTTCATCAGCCAATTAACAAAAGACAATGCATCTGTGTGAATTACTGCAGTTAATCTAGGTTGAACTTCAAAGACATTATCATTAATCTTACAGTTCATACAAAACATTTGTTTAAATACCTGCCCTAAACACATACTTGGTTTACAAATTTTAAACCATGACTTGCACTGCACATAAATAAGTAATAGTGGCATTATATTCATGCTGTTTTGCCAGAGGGGAACTGGCCCCCACAGTGAGCCATTTAGGTTATTTTTCTTCACATCTTATGGAGTTTTGTGTTCCTTGCCACACTCGCTTTCGCTTTTTTTTAATTCTGTATACACAATTTACGATCATATTTTATCAAACTACACAATGACTAACTTTTTTATATTTTTTATTGATTAACAAAGAAAAGAAAAACATATATACACTGAATCAACATTTAACTCCCACTACAACCCCTCCCCAATCACCAACCCCCAACGAACATCCCTGTGGTCACACAAGTACACACAAAAATAAAAAAATTAAATATAATAAGCATACACATCTAAAACTACGCCTTTCTCTCCACAGCACCTCCCCGAGAGTCCCCCAAAAACACCAAATAACTGCCCCATTTCCCATCAAATGAATCCCAGATCCCTAGTCTTCTACATGACACCACCTCGAAAGCTGCCACCCTCCCCAACTAAATTTACAGATACATTTTTAACCTGAATGGAGTCAACAAATGGCTCTTCCAGCAGTCATTTAATTATTAATCAGTGCTGGTTATGAGTAATGACAATTTGACGCTTTGATCAGTGATTGCACAAAGAAATTAAATTGTGTGTGTACATATTTTTGTGTGTGTGTGTGTGTGTGCTACAAGATAGTTGTAGATATTTCTGAGAAAGGTATTTTCAGTGAGGGAATGTTGGGTCAAGGCTTGTAGAAGCATGTTTTATTATCAGTGTTGAATCTAAAGTTGAACAGATGCTGGATTTTCTGTCTGACTGGGGTCATGTGCTGATATGTTTCATGTTTTTCTATGTTTGTATGTTTGTCCAGCCGTCTCTCCTTTCTCGTTTCTACTGTCTTGTGCCACAGAGCTGTAATTCTTCGTCTCTGGAGTTGTCTGATATCTGTCAATCTGTATAGAAATATCAGCTGAGCAGCTTATATAGTTTGTCTCTACAATTGTGTCCCCTGAAGTAAGCTACATCTGACAAAACCTACCTAGGGGACATCAAGAGATACCCTTGATGAGGAAAAACAATTTATAAATACAGTAAATCATTTAAATTCTAAAAAGTCCAAACATTTTAGAGTTAGGTTTTGGTTAAAGTAATTCTAATTATTTTTATATGAAAACAATAGAAGTCTAAGGTCATCTAGATAAACAGATGTGTTTGTGTAGTTCCACTGAGCCAGAGGGTGTTGCATGCGAATATTCCATTCTAGAAGCTTCTCAGACAGGAAAACATATTTCTCTAGAACCTCATGACAAGAGTATATTGTGTTTTCAGTACATCCTGTCTGGCTCAGATGATTTTAACCTTTACATGTGGAGAATCCCCAATGATCCTGAAGCAGGTAAACAAAATGCACACACAGGACAACCATGTGTAATATTGTTTGCTCATTGATATTTTGTGTTCAAATGTTATGCCAGCAGTAGCTGTCCATTATTATTCATGGGACATTTTGTCTCTGCAGGATGCCTGGGTCGAGTGGTGAACGGGGCCTTTATGGTTCTGAAAGGTCATCGATCCATTGTGAATCAAGTCCGCTTTAACCCTCACACATACATGATCTGCTCTTCTGGGGTGGAGAAGGTCATTAAGGTTTGTCTGTGTTTTCATAAGAACGGCATTATAAAAAGATTACAATTGACCGTATTAAAAGATATTGAAGCAATTCAGCAGTTACATTAAAGGGATCGTTCACCCAAACATTCAGAAAATTCTGTCATCAATTACTCGCCCTCATGTCGTTCTGAATCAGAAACACTAACGGAGCTGTTAGAATCTTTATGCTGCTTTTTTCTATTCAAGTGGCTGAGAAAACGTGGAATATAGTACATGAGTCACTTTCATGATGTAAATAAAAGTAAATGTGGTAAATTAAGTAAATAAATTCAATGGAATTTGTTAATTTCTGTATAGTTCAATTTACATCAAATGTACAAATTACAGAGTAATTGCCCATCGTATATAAAGGAGCAGAGTGAACATTTCCCTTTTGTGTTCCATGGAAGAAAGTCAAATGAGTTTGGAATGACATGAGGGTATTATGAAATTAATGTAATTTCTGGGTGAACTATTCCTGTAGTACAGCCTGATACAGACCTGCCACGCATACGCACGCACACACACTCACACACACTCAGAGAAAAAGATTCTGGAAAGAGCTCATGCCTGAACTTGTGTCTCCCCTCCATTTTGTCTTAAATGAATTTTTGCTGTCGCACATTCAGCCCATCCTAAATCCCTGAAGGCACACAATCTAAGCATGACTTTACCTGTCTCACTCTTTACCCATCTCGCTGTTTTGGCTCTGGTTATTTACCAGCTCCTGACATATCATTACATAGAAGATCGTTACAGCTTCATGAAAGAATCACTCTTAAGAGACGGTTTAATTTAATAAATTATTCAAAAGGCCTCTCGTGAGGTATTGTTTTGAAATGGTTTAACAAATCACTTTCTTCACTGAACTGTAAGTCATTACTTGCGTTATGTTCAACTCAAACAGAAAATTTTTACTGTCTTACAGTATATTTGCTCAGTATATAGTTAGGACAAATTATTCAATGTGGAATGCACATAGTTAAAGAAATAAGTGGAATCTGAATCAAAACCAGAATCGTTATATTTCTAATGACTCCCATACCTATTCACAACTGCAGTTTCCTGAAAAATATAATAAAGGAATCAGAGCAGATGTCATGATAGTACAGGGTCTCCATAATGACCATTTTTCCCCCATGTGCAGTTGTCACCTCTGGTATGTTTAATGTAATTTTGTGTTGCTTTTATGTCATCATTCTGTCCACAAATTGTGTGTTTGTGGGACTTTTGATATCTTTTGCTGTGGTTCTTGTGAAATCTTGTTTGGCAGGGAGAGGAGATGTTGAGTAACCCTAGCACACTGTGCCAGTTCTCTTGCTAAAATATTGAGATTTTGTAAGAGATCAGAATGGCTTGTTTAACATGTAGCACTCAAACAAACATGCTTTTACTCTTTGCTGTTTGTACTGACATAAACTACACCAGCTCCGGTGGCTCCCTAAACAGACAGTGGGTCCAAATGTATGAGACCAATAGTGTAAATGCTTCTATTTTGCGTTTATCTAATTCAATATAAAAAAATGAATTAAACATTGTTATGAGCCTAACAATTTGATTGAAAGGTTGAATTGAAAAATGAACATGAATTTGAGAATGGCTTTAATGACAGTGTGTTCTCAATCTGGAATGTTCTCCACATGTTTGTGCAAAACCCAATGATCAATGTAATCCCTGCATGATATGAGAATATTCCGACTAGTAGCATCTTCAATGGAAGCAAAGAAATCTGATATTTTCTACACCGTAGTTAACATGATCAATGTCACCGATTAGTGACCTTCTAACACAAATGTTCTGTTTTCCCTCAAACTTTGTTTGTTTCCAGGTTTATTTAGATTTTGTATTCAGGATTTTCAATGAGGTCTCAAACTTTTGTATCCCATTGTTTGAGGGAGGTAATTCTAACCTGTCTCACTCTCTCTGTCTCACTCTATAGGTCTGGAGTCCCTATCAGCAGCCAGATAGTTTTGGAGATCTTGAAGGTCTAGTGGAGGACAAGTCTCGCTCTCTCTACACTCATGAGGAATACATCAGCCTGGTCCTCAACAGCGGAAGTGGCCTGTCACATGATTACATCAGCCAATCGGTGCAGGAGGACCCACGGATGATGGCTTTCTTTGACTCGCTGGTTCGTCGCGAGATCGAGGGATGGAGCTCCGATTCAGACAGCGATTTGAGCGAGGGCGCCATTCTGCAGCTGCAAGCAAGAGCACGACGTGCTACGCGATCCACAGCAAGGTCACTTGTCAATGCATCCGCTGCTCATCACAGCGACTCAGACCACTCCGCTTCATCCTCACTGGCCGGGCCAGATGCACTTGGGAGTGAGCGGACTGATCAGGATAGGGGCGGGTCACAGAGGAGGCGGACGGAGCCACGTGCATCTGCATTTCTGCTGGACCTTGTGAATGAGGACACCGATTCCAGTGGGTTCTGGCTAGATCCAATGCCCCGTCCCAGATCTCCTAGTCCACGTGAGAACTCGAGCCTCTCGAGCCATGTCTCCTCAGGGGGTGTGGTCTCTAGTTCTAGCTCCTCCCCAAGCTCTTCCTCTAGCTCCTCCTCCAGCAGTGACGGCATTGATGAGGAGCTGCGTAGAAGTAGGATGCGACAGCGCAATGCTGCCAGATGGAGGCGCCATATGGGTCACTCCAGCAGGGACTCAGCCCACAATCTTAATTCCGCAACCGATTCCTGCACATACCCAAACATATCCGTTAATGATCAGGCATCACCGTCTTCGACCTCAGGTGAGGAAGGTCGTCCTTTTAGGAATCGCGGGAAAGAAAAGAGGAGCGAATACGTCTCAAGTCCCACAACCTTATCCGACAGAAATACTCAATCACAGTCCAGATTTAGAAGGCGCATCATTTCCTCCCACTCAGGTGGTGATGCCCCTGTTGAGAGAGAAATATCGCGAGTTGGCTGGTGTTCGGACTTCACGGGAGAACTAGAATGGGGGAGAACAAGCGGGGAAGACTTAAGTGTGACACACAGTGCCGAGGAGGAAGTAATTGCAACACTCAGCAGTCACACCGCAGCAGGGTCTGGGGTTAACGGACGTCCACATACCGATGTGGATAATGAAAGCCCTGCAGACTCAATTCACCCAGAATGCTCTATGACAGACACTGATTTTGGTAAGTACTCTAGGACCCAGGGGGAGCCCTCTGGACGGGAGTCAGACAGTGTTGCTGGTAAACGAACTTGTTCGGACTCCAGAGACGAGGAGGATTCTCCTTCGGAGAAGAAGGCGAAAATATTGTGATGTCACAGCACAAACGGACTGGCTCGGAGTGAAACTTGTTTTGACTTGTCCATCTTCGGATTCTTTCAACATCTTTTATTTTCTAAGTTCTAAACCAACATCATTCGTTCTCTTTCTCAAATGTCATGCATTTTGGGGTCACACCACAGTCAGAACACTAAACAATTATTATTGATCTTAATATGGGATGGGAAAAATAATAACTGCAGTGTTTTTTGTTTTATAATATTGTAGTTTCATAGAACCTGTAACCTTTATGTTGGGGGTTATAATTTGTTTTGGAGCAGTGAAAAGAAGGGTTTTAAGAGTATTTCTACAAGAAAGTTTCCATGGTAACCTCATTGAGCAGATGCTGTTTGAGTTGTGCATTAAAGTTCTGTTCCAGTGTTTCCATAGAAACTGCCATGTCTTTTCTTCATCACCATACACTATTATAATCATCAACAGACAGGAAGTGGCTCGCTGGGATTTTTGGATGAGTGTTCTAGAATTTTACATTAAGATGTTCCGATGTGAGAATATCACCATGGTGATGCGTCAGTATAAGCTCTCCATCAGTCCAGTAGAGAGGATTTAGCTGTTAATGAACACTTTATAAAAGCGGGAATGTTATCAGTGTGTAGATCAGATCTTAAACTTTTACTGTTGTCCTCTGGTATTTCAATTGTCTGATTGATAACACCCTGTAAATTGGACTACACAGTGTTTTCAAACATCTGAAGTGAGATTCCAAACCATAGGGATTGTAGATGGTCAGTTCAAAGGACATTGAAAACAAAATTGGGCAGAAGTGTACATTTGATTTTTCACTTCATAGGATGTGGACAGCTAAATTTACACATCAGTCATCAGCCAAAGTTTGGTCCTCTGGTTGATTAAACTAAATGCTATGAAAAGGAGTTGAGGCTTTGGCATTTTTATTTAGCGTAATTCACCTCAACGGTGCTAGTGCTAGGCAAATGTGTATGAACACAATACCTTAATCTTGACCTTTAGTGATGCAATCATTAAAGGTACCGGTCTCCCAAAAATTTTAATTCCCTCATGATTTACTCTCATGGCATCCCAGCTGTGTATGACTGACTTCTGCAGAACACAAATTACGATTTTTAGAAGAAATTGTCAGCTCTGCAGGTCCTCCCAATGCAAGTGAAAGGGTGCAAAAATTAGAAGATTAAAATTCTAAATTTAAAGCTCTGAAACCCACATAAAAGTAATCAATATGACTCCAGTAAAAATAATCCACGTGTTCAGACATGATATAATGGTGAGAAACAAATCAATATTTAAATATTTTTAGCATAAATGTCCTCCCTGCCCATTAGGTGGCGATATGTGAAGAATGTGAGTCACCGAAAACACAAGAAGAAGAATGAGAAAGTGAAAGTGGAGATTAACTGAGCAGGGAGGAGAATTTAGTTAAAGGACATAAATATTGATCTAATTTTCACCCACACCTATCATATTTCTTCAGAAGATATGGAAGTAATCCGAGTCTTCTGGAGTACTTTTATGTTGCCCTTATGTGGATTTTTGAGCTTCAAAATTTTGGCACCAATTCACTTCCATTGTATGGACCTACAGAGATAAGAAATTCTTCTACAAATCTTTGTGTTCAGCTGATGAAAGAAAGTCATCCACATTTGGGATGGCATGAGGGTGAGAATGTTAACTTTTGGGGGAACTATCCTTTTTAGAAGACACTGATGTTTGTAAGTTTAACAGATCACATTCATTTTCTTATTGTTAAACACTGCAACAGTTGGTTTCATTAAATATAAAGGTGTTTCAAGCAAGCCAATTTGTATTTTAAATTTATATTTAAAAATATAAAGTTGGAGAGAAATATTTGAAATAATATTTTGTAGTCATTTATATTGTAAATTACATGTTAAGTACATGATGTTGTCATACTCAAAACCCATAATTTATGTGACAAGTGTGGTCTGTGTTTGATAACCATAAAAATGTATGAAATGTGTCAAGTGAAGAAAACTTACAGATATACCCTGGTCAGTGTGCAGTGAACACCGTAGCAACACTTTGAATCACAAAGCAGCCATTTTTAAAACTTCTCAATGCTGATGTCGAGCAAATTAAATTCATAGCCTTTATGGAACTCACGAAACCACTGTATTTGTGTAATCAAAGCTCATGGGTAAGGAACAGGCCTCCTCTCAGGAAATGAGGAAACTACACGCACAGTCAGATATGTGCTTGCTCTGATGAGCAGTTCAAGGCAGCCATAAATGGAATTTATTCTCTTGATAAGGAAACTCCACCCAGCATTAAGAACACACCCTTACCCTTGTTTCTGCTCACACACAGGTTCCCAAGGAAATGGTGTCACCTGATTCTATCCTGCACCATGAGCAGAATCCTTACTCATTTAGAGGAGTGAAATGATCTTACATGAAATCAATATTCAGTTCTTTGCAGTGAATCATCTGTAGAATTGTGTTATTGCCCTATAAAAAGCCCAATTTTACCTGTGCAATCAAGTTTTCATGCACACTAGACGTTTACTTGAGGTATTCTGCTTGAACAATGTCAGAGATAACCAAGGACTGGAAAAAAAGCCCCATATATTTAAAATGTGTGTGCAAAAAATGCCCCTGTAATTATTAGTTTTAGCAGTATTTTATTTATTTACATGTGAAATTTGATACATTTCTATTTCTATTCTATGTCTGCATCTAAGGGTTCCTTAAATTCAGACACCATAGTGAATTAGGTGTCAAATGCTGTATTCACTGTCTCAGCGGAGAGTGCTGTTGAATTTTTAGCTAATATGAATAATATACAGTACTTGGCACATAAGATGTTTCATAAAAATAAAATAAAAATAGTCTTAAGAAGGTCATTTATATCTTAGTGTGTCAAAAGGAAAATTTAGATTCTAAACATTGCTTTTGCAAGTAGAGAAGAATAGAATACAATAGAAGAACAGGGAGCCCTGCAACAGATGTACACAAAGCCTTGATCTCAACATCATAACATGAAGAAACAATTAAGACAGCCTAAATAGACAGAAGAACTGTGGTAAGTTCTCCAAGATGCTTGAAACAATTTATCTGCCAACAACCTTAAACTGCCAGGTTTAACCAGGAGAATTGGTGCTGTTTTGATAACAAGGGTGTACAGCCGTGGCCTAAAGTATTGGCAGTGACATCAATTTTGTGTTTTGCAATTTTTGCTGCTTCAGTATTTGTAGATTATTTTTTCACATGTTTCTATGGTATACTGGAAAACAATGATAAGCATTTCATAAATGTTATAGGCTTTTATTGGCAAAAACATTTAATATATGCAAAGAGTCAATATTTACAGTGTTGACCCGTGTTCTTCATAACCTCTGCAATTCACTCTGGCATGCTGGATATCAGCTTCTGGGCCAAATCCTGACTGATGGCGATCCATTCTTGCCTTATTAGTGCTCGGAGTTGATCACAATTTGTGGGCTTCTACTTGTCCACTTGCCTTTTGAGGATTTTGTTCCAGAATTGCTCCTGGATTGTTGGGAGAAGTTGCTCTTGCAGGACGTTTTGATACCATTCTTTATTCATGGCAGTGTTTTTGGGCAGAATTGTGAAAGAGCCCACTCCCTTGGATGAAAAGAAAACCCACACATGGATGGCCTCAGGATGCTTCACTGTTGGGACGACACAGGACTCATGGTAGCGTTCACCTTATCTTCTCCGGACTATCGATTTTCCAGATGTCCCAAACAGACGGAAGGGGGCTTTTCAGAGAAAAATTATTTTGCACCAGTCTTCTGCTGTCCAATCCTTGTACTTCCTGCAGAATTTCAGTCTGTCCTTGATGTTTTTCTTGGAGAGAAGTGGCTTCTTTGCTGCCCTTCCAAAATTTGTACAAGGCCATTGTCCAAAATTCTTCGCCTCTGTGCATGCAGATGCACTCACACCAACCTGCTGCCAATATTGAACAAGCTCTGCACTGGTGGTGACACGATTCCATAGCAGACTCCTCAGGAGGAGACAGTCCTGGTGCTTGCTTTGCATATCTTTGCATTATCTACATCTTTTATTTGATGTTGATTTTGAGCCACAATTGTGCCGAATGAAAATGAATTTGTAACGCCTTACAATAAAGTTACATTTGTTAACATCAGTTAATGCATTAGGTGCTATGAACTAACAATGTACAATATAGTTTAACACCATTCATTAATCTTAATGTTATTTTTTAATTGTTCATTGATAGATTGTGTTAATTATCATGCATTTACTTATGCTAACATATACAACTTTTAATTAAAAAATGTATATGTTGAAATTAGCAATAACCAAGATTAATACATATTGGCTCTTAAAAGGTATATATATTATTTATTTTGTATTTTTTAATTTTAAAATATGGAATTTATGATATAATTTCAATTCATGGGTCATTCGAAAGAGCTGCTGAAGTGAAAACCCGATTTTGTTTAGGAGGGCTGAGCTGACAGAAGAATGATAATGTTTCTGTTCAGCTCTCAGCATCTGATTGTGTTGCTTAGTATTACTTCTGTCTGAATGAGCTGTAACACACTGTTATCTACAGGAAATGGATGAATATTGTGTTCTCTCACACCTCCTTAAAAGTCCTTGTGATGATGAGTGGGAGGGTTGTTCCTATACTTTTAAATAAAATAGACTACTAAAAAATCTGAGATAATATTTCACAGGGTTTGCCTTCAGTCAGACAGGCAGCCTCTTATCAGGAAGATTGTGACAACAGCTCTAGATTCTGTTGAGTTTCACACATTAGGGGATGTTAGCACCATTGGGCCAGAATACACCCAGACTGTTTATAAACTGGTCCACAGACCCATTAGACTCTGTTACTACAGTCCATATGAACAAAGACACCTGTCTTGCTTCATTAATGTCACATGGGAAGGCAATGAGAATAAGTTGTGTGTTTGGTGAGAATAGAGAACTATAATGCAAAAAAACTAAATCGGTGTGATGCATGTAAATTAGGCATTATGTTGTAAAATATCATCCAATGTGCATGTGTTGTGTGTGGATGTAGTGGATTATATGAAGTTTTTTTTTTATTATTAGATTTATTTATAGATGTCTTTTTCTCTCTCTGGTTATGAAACGTTTTAGTAAAACATGAAATTAAAAAGCCTGCATCACCTGCCTGTTTACACTTACAGAGAGAGAGAGAGAGAGAGAGAGAGAGAGAGAATCTTACGAAGACTTGAGAACAACTATTGTTGTTATTGATACTGTCTGTGGTTATTTAGATATTTAGATTACATATGATTCATCTGAATAATTGCTCAGTGGATAAATAACTGACAGTTGAGCTTGGCACAAATCCACAGATTCATTAAATCAAGTGCAAAGGAATTGAAAAATTATATTTTCAAAGTGACATTCATAAATGATTCTTATATTAATACATTTCCATTCTTAAGTGTGTCTTGTATTTGTTTTAAACATTTTGCATGGAATTGATGCTGCTCAGTGTCTTTTGGGAATCATTCATGGTAAGAGCAGGAGTGCAGCTGCCTTCAGTTCTTACTAAAGCAAAACCAGCACATCACTTGACCAGCAACACTTTATGTCAGTCTTTAACCACTGCACCACTGCCTCCCAAAACCAAGCCAGGTCCAAATATTGACAAAAGTGTGAATTTCTCTCAAAGCATATGAGGGACTGTTTCATTCCAAATAATGCAGACATTTTTGTATAGAGTATGGAATATGTAATTATACACTGAGGGTTATATTGTTGACACAACTCAGTACTTATTTCTTTTCTTAATGATCTGCTCCTTTAAACTGCTTCAAGAGGGCATGTGGTTCCTGTGTACATAATCTTTGGCCAAAGGTTCCCAAGTTTGGTGGTCTAGATTTTGCAAACTGAAGTAGTAAGACTGATGCCTTTTCAAGTTGTCTTTGCAAGTTTTAAGGAATAGTTCTCCCAAAAATAAAAATGCTGTCATCATTTACTCACACTCATCCCATCCCAGATGTGTATGACACAAATTAAGATTTTTAGAAGAACGCCCTGTAGCTCCATAAAATGCAAGCTTATGATCGTCAGAACTTTGAAGCTCCAAAAAGCACATAAAGGCAGCATAAAGTAATCCACATGACTCCAGTTATTAAATCCATGTTTAAGAAGGGATACAATTGGTATGGGTGAGAAACAGGTCAATATTTACTATAAATGTCCACTTACAACAGCCCTCATAAGTGCTCTCAACTCTCCTAAGAGATCTTCTGTTTTTGATGGTTCTCATTCTTCACAAATATTGCCACCTACTGAGCAAGGAAGAGAATTTATAGTAAAAAAGGACTTAAATATTGATCTGATTCTCACCCACACACCTATCATATCGCTTTTGAATCCATGGATTTAATGACTGGAGTTGAATGGATGACTTTTATGCTGCCTTTATGTGCTTTTTGGAGCTTCAAATGTCTTTCCACCATTCACTTGCATTGAATGAACCTACAGAGCTGAGATATTCTTCTAAATTTGTTTGTATTCTACAAAGAAAGTAAGTCATTCACATCTGGGATGGCATGAAGGTGAATACATGATGAGAGAATTTGTATTTTTGGGTGAACTATTTCTTTAAGGCATAGTCCTGGAGAATATCTGCTTTGCCTCTTTATATTCATAAGCCTTGTCTCCAATTACAGACCCAAAGGAAAACTTCACACAAACACATTTTGGTATTATAATAATAACTTAGTTGGACAAAAGTTCTGTATGTTGGCGAGAGTGTTTTACTCTTGTGATTAAGTAGCGTTAAGAGTGAAATCTTTCTCTCACTGTCTGTGCTCTTAACCTGTGACGTCACTTTCCCCAAATATTCACCGCTTGGAAGTTTATCCATATAAGGAAGAGCGCTCAATTTCCAGCAATCCAGTGTGCATAGTGCCTCTGCGAGAAGGGGGGATGGGGGGCACAAAAAAAAGCTAAAATATTAGTATTTATTCTTCCAGTAAACATAAAAAAGCTAAATCAGTTATTCTGTTTCTATTTCTCTTTTCCTTATTATTGTTATTCTAATAATGCCAATGTTCTTTTTGTACTCGAAAATAATATGATACGACGTAATTTACAGAACGCTATCTCAAGCCGGTGTACAACCCCTTTAGCATATGCAGAGGGTGACTTCTTACCCGGACCACCTCTTTACCCCTACATGGCAGAGGCATTCGGTCCCAAACACAACACACTGCGCTTCATCACACGCAAATGCCCTTCTTTAGAGTTGCAGAAGGGAGGCAGGAGGCAACTTTGAACCTATGCACGCAGGGAATGTCAAGCAACGGTGTGAAGTTTGATAGCTCTGACAAATGTAAAACGTGACATTACACGCGGTTTAACAGTCATGCTTCATTTCGTACAAGCAGGCTACAATGGAATGCCACAGGGGCCGTTCAGACCGAATGCGTTCTGCGCAGACGGACGTAAAAACGTGTTCGATCATGTGAACCGCACCTTTATGTTGATCTTCCACTGCATGTACTAAAACAGCTGACACCGATAATTGTACATTATACAATAACATTACAATACAATAAATAGCTGTAGGCCATTATAAGGACGGTATCAACTAAAAAAGTTCATTGATCCCTTGTTCAGTCACTATGTGGGCCTACTGTGCAAAATATGCATTATAATGTTCAAAAAACATTGTCTTAATTTTTTTATTTTATAGGCTATATTCTGCTTTTATTACTTCAGTAGGAAATATCAATTTTAGATTTCAACATTCCCTTTATAAATAGAATTGATTTGAAGTAGAACAATGAGGCCTACAACAGATGGTTTGTCCCCACAGAGCCTGGAACTCAACATCACTATTGAGTCAGTCTGGGATTACACAAAGAGACAGAAGCAATTGAGACAGCATAAATAGATAGAAGAACTGTGGCAAGTTCTCCAAGAAGCTTGGAACATGTCTTAGTATTTGTTAACTATATGTCAACAACCAAGAAAAACTGTGTCCAGGTGTAGCTCCCTTAGGAGAAGGGGAAGTCAAAGTGTTTTGAAGTCAAAGGTGGTCACACCAAATATTGATTTAGCTTCTTTTTTTTTTTTTTTACTGAACAAGCAGAATGAAACAGTAATATCAAATTAGGTAATATCTTTTTTTTTTTTTTAACGCTTATTTCTCTAATAAATAAATAGCACCATGCACCTTCTGGCTCCATGGGGGGAAAAAAAAAACTTAAAACTGTCTCCTTAAGCTTGCTTGGTTGCAAGGCCATCTTCTTTGTACATGCTTATATAGTATAAAAGCACTTACAAATAGGCATACATTTGAATTTTGTTTGAAAATGTTTCTCTCCAGGTTTATCCATGTAACATTAAGGGTGAAAATATAAGACAGCTTACTTACTTTTGGCTTTAGTACAATTACAACATAAAAGTCATTAATTTTGCTATCATGTTTTCTTTATAGACTCACTTATGGGGACCTGCGAGAGCATCATCATACTTGGGGGGTCCTTGGTGTCAAAAAGTTTGAAAACACCTGGTCTATAGCATTGAACACACACAGTAATCACACAGATCTTTATAAGGTGAGCATGTTTTATGTGTGCGTCAGAGCATTTAATAGCTGTACAAACATGCCCTGAATAAACAGAACGAATTATTTAAATCCTGCTCCAGAAATAACCATCTCGGGGACTCAATGGAGGAAATCTCACCATCTTAAACTTCACAGCCTTTCTTCCTCACAGTAGGTTGTGGTGGATTTTAGGGATATCCCCTGCCAAGTCTAGACAGACATTTTTATGGATAAGGTCTGACCACACGTTGCCTTGATCTGTGAAACAACTGACCCCAATGGCATCTTACACTTTCACTCCCTATTCATTCCCATTATGTCTGTTCCCCCTATGTGCCGTTAAACATGAAACATAGGGGGAACTGACTTCGTCACAACACCGGCATGGATATTTCACAGCCACATTAGTAATAAGACTATATTAATGGATGACTTGTATGACTAATGTATGATGACCATATTTTAATTTGATTATTTAAGGACGTGGTATTTTTCCTATCAATTTCCTCCTACCTAAAGAGCAGCGCTGTTACCTGAGACGGTAAGCAAGCGCAAGGGTGTGGTCACCTGGAGGGCAGGGAGCAAACCATAGATTCATTAATAATAGCCATAATTAGTTTACAACCTGCGCCATTATTAACATATAATGAAACAGCTGAACACTATTAAATCAATGATCAAAATGATATAAAATCATCCTTTTATCAACTTCAGTGCCACAGTCCTACCTCAAAGCTTTTCAACCTACGTCCATGCAGGCAACCTACACCAAATCTTTTAATGCACAGCGAGATTAGCCAATCATCGCTGAGCCTTTGCTAGTGGGCGGGGTCTAGGGTCTTGCGCAGTAGCCAATGAGGTGCCCTATAACGGCTTTCTTTTTATTTTTTTTTCGACAGCGAAGTTTTTGCTGCCGATGCTCGTGCTTGAGGTTCTGCCTACTCGCCACTCTGGATAGCGGCGGTGAAAAAACGGACAGAACGCGAAAGGACAAGGAGGCACGGACTTTGAAGTGAGGTAGCGACACAGGCAGTGTGTTTTCCGGGCCGTTAATTTTTGCACATCGTTTTAAGAGCGCACGAGAGTGTACTGCGCCGCAGCAGTGCTCTTTGGGAGAGAGAGAGAGAGAGAGAGAGAGAGAGAGAGACCGGAGGGACTGGAACGGTAGTTCAGTATGGATCACCATCATCAGCAACATCATCACTATGATGGAGAAAACGACTACATGCAGCCCGAAGATGATTGGGACCGGGATATGCTACTCGACCCCGCCTGGGAGAAACAGCAGCGAAAGGTGTAGTATAATCTAATCTCTCAGCCTCCGGTTTAACGGGTTAAGGGACCTTCTGCAAACCAGCCGAAAAACTAAATAGCGTGTCGAAATGTGGATACCGTGGGGATTTAAACGGGCTGTTGATAAAGAAACAGGCTTTGTATTGCAACGCATGCATTAATGGTTTTTTTTTTGTGTGTATCAGATTTGTTTGTTCATCACTGCGCCACAAGTCTCAAAGTATGTGTTTTTATAGATAGAAGACCACCAGAAGGTTATGTTGTACTGAACTATAAATGTTTACAGCGCATTAGCCTTCATTGTAAGAAACTCGAGGGACATCTGTTGTGGAATTGCGCATATTCATATTCTCCCCTACGTCTGTCCATTCATTCGAGCGTTAAAATTGGCCCGCCCTTAGTCAAACGATCCGGACCCTGATCACCGTACACCGCGCGCAACAGATGTCAGCGACAGCAGCCTCGCGGTCTGAATGCGGCTCATATGATCGGCAGCACGCGCGGAGAGCACAAGCACCCTTTATTAACGGTCACGGTGAGGAGACGCAGTCTGGCGGGCGCTTTAACAAATGTGTGGCCCATGACAGTTCCTTTCACGTAACTAATTGTTGGGGGGGAGGGGTGAAGAAAGTCTCCCTGATGACGGATGTGAATTTTTACACAGAAGTCTTAAAAGTATGTGAAATATGATTGAAACCTTTGTCGATCCCATCGCCCCCTCCCTCCCCTTTGGAAAACAGGGCGAGGAAAAAAAGCGAACGAGTACTGGAATCTGCTGCGGTTTGGGCTGGGCTTGTCGGGGAGCGAGTCTGCCCAAAAATGGTAATAACAGACCCCGTACACTGCTGCTGGAAAACTTTCCCCGTTCCTTTTTTTCCTTCCTCGAGAGCTTGTAGACTCCTGAATGATGTCATCAGCTACCGGCGGGAAAGACTCATGCTCAGGTATGCAGGGACAGAGTCCTTCATGTCAACTCATAACTCCTATAAACTTAAGACAAAATCATGTGGCAAGAGTTTTACACCAGACCAGACATTATTACCTACATAATTGTGTGTCAAAGGAATAGTTCACCCAAAAATGCTAATTCTCTCATCATTTCCTCACCCTCATGCCATCCCAGATGTACTTTGCATTCTTTCTTCTGCAGACCACAAAGATTTAGAAGTATGTCTCAGCTCTGTACATCCGTTCAGTACAAGTGAATGGTGACCAAAACCTTTAAGCTCCAAAAAGCAAATAAAGGCAGCATAAAAGTAATCCATACAACTCCAATGGTTTAGTTTGGGGTGAGAACAGACCAAAATGTAACTCCTTTCACTGTACATTTTGCCATTGCAGTCTCTAAGACCATCATAATATCAAGCTTGATTACACTTCCTTGACGCATTCAAAGCTCTAGATGGCGCTAGGAAGTGTAATTGAGCTTGAAATCTTGATCGCTAAGGAGACTGCTGATGTCAGGGTTTATAGTGAAAAATGTGGGTTAAATTTTAGTCTGTTCTTACCCAAGACTGACTGGATTGCTTCATAAGACACCTGGAGTCACATGGATTACTTTTATGCTGCCTTTATGTGCTTTTTGGAGCTTTAAAATTTTGGTCACTATTCACTTGCATTGTGAGGACCCACAGAGCTGAAATATTCCTTTAAAAATCTTCGTTTGTGTTCTGCAGAAGAAAGGAAGTCATACACATCTTGGATGGCATGAGGGTAAATTATGAGAGAATTAGCTTTTTTGGGGGGAACTTTCCTTTAAGAGAGATTTAAACCTGTAAAGAAGTGATGCATCTGTAGTTCAGGACAGTCATATTTAGAATTTTATGACCCAATAGCTGTTATGTACAGTATGTAGCGTTGTGTTTGTGTGGTTGGTCAAATGGAAATGAGAGAGACACACATACAGTACACAACCATAAAACAACCCTGAGGTGTTTTTTCACTGTCTCATGATGATAGAAGTACTACACTGTGTTTGACATGAGCATTTTTCATACAGGCAATGTGCTGCGCATTAAACAACCTCTTTGACTTCAATGATGCGTGTTTGTGAGTGTCAGATAAATTGTTTATTGTTCTTGATTCTTATAGGGCTGAAAGGTCAGTATTGAAACGAGAAAAGTCTGTTCTGCAAACACACACACATACACACTTCACCCATACATTACTCTGGCCTCCAAGTAACCCATCTGACTGACTGCAGTTTGTGTTTCTGCATTAAAGTACTGTATTTTAGCAAGTTCAGACTGGACCAATAGAATCATAAACACATTTTCCAGCGCATCAACCTTCGTGTTAGGGTGTGAGAGTCTGTGCGTTCACGTCTTGAGCAAAAGCTCTTTGGGCAGGACAAGTGTGAGGTGATTCACTTTAAAACAGGAAGACAAAATAGAAGCAAGACCTCTTATGAACTTTCTTTCACACTATTTCCCCTGTCTTAGAGGTCAGGTGCTCATTGTTTTGTGTAGGTTTCCTTTGCCAGTTTACTTGGCCAGTCAGAGAGCACTGGTAGTTTCAAATTGTTGTTTACCTCCACTGAGTGATTAAATGCCACCAGACCAAGTCAAAAAGGTCTCACTGACAGTTCTGCGCATTGTTTTGTGATTCTGTTTACATTTATTTTAACTTCTGTTCTCACTCATACTTAAAGGAATGTCCTGGATTCAATAAATTTGAGCTCAATCGACAGCATTTGTGGTATAATGATGATTGCCACAAAAAAAATAATAAAAAAAGAAAAAGGTGCATATTTTAATTACATAGGAGGCCTGGGTAGCTCAGCGAGTGACTACCACCCCTGGAGTTGCGAGTTGGAATCCAGGGTGTGCTGAGTGACTCCAGCCAGGTCTCCTAAGCAACCAAATTGGCCCGGATGCTAGAGAGGGTAGAGTCACATGGGGTAACCTCCTCATGGTAATGTGGTTCGCTCTTGGTGGGGCGCATGGTGAGTTGTACGTGGATGCCGTGGAGAATTGCGTGAAGCCTCCACACGTGCTATGTCTCCGTGGTAACGTGCTCAACAAGTCATGTGATAAGATGCACGGGTTGATGGTTTCGGATGTGAAGGCAACTGGGATTTTTCCTCCGCCACCTGGATTGAGGCGAGTCACTACGGCACCGCAAGGATTTAGAGCGTATTGGAAATTGGGCATTCCAAATTGGGGAGAAAAAGGGGAGGGGAAAAAAAATGCAGTTACATTAAGTCACTGATAAGGGGAGTGAATGGGGCCAGTCCATAAACCTTAAAATTCACGCTGTCTCAAATTTATAGCCACAAGATGTCAATGTTATACAGGTTAATATGATGTCAGTGTAATTAAATCACATAGTAACCATGTCTGTGTAAAGTTCTATGAAATATTACAACTTCGTTGCCATGATGACATAATGCCAGTAAACCCTGTAATCCCAGTAAGCGATTGTGATAAGATACATTCATGGGCAATGGCGCTCTGTCATGCCTTTTTAGGTCTCCCTTCACCATCACTATAATTAGAGACAGGTGTAAGTGTACTCACAACCCAGGTGACGAGCCTTACCGCTCTCCCTCTCCTGCTGACCGACCCAACCCCCCCATACCATATACCCCACCACCGACTCAGGCCGGGGCAACATTTAGCCTGCCCCCCCCCCCCCCCCCCCCCATTTCTGGAAAGAAAATCAGCCACAACTATCTGTGTGCGGACCATAGTGAATTTAATGGGCTGAAGACCTAGGTGACGGGTGAGCGACACGTTAGGAACGTTCAAGCGGTGGGGGCCATTCCAAAGGAGCGTGATCGGAACCCTCAGATGTTGCATATGCTGCTGCCATTTATTACTATAAATGATCATATCGTCTATATATGTGGTGGCATATGCCGTATGCGGTCTGAGGATCTTGTCCATGAGGCACTGAAACGTGGCTGGGGCTCTGAACAAACCGAACGGAATCTTTAAATATTTTGAATGTATGGCAGCAACACATTTACATTATACGTACATGTGTTGCTGCCATACATTCAAAATATTTAAAGAGTGTACTGTATACTGAATGTTTATGGGCTGGCCCCTTTTAATTACATTGTTAATACCTTAGTGTAAATGCCTTAGTGTAACTGTGATATTTGTTTTGTTTTTAAATAAACCAGGGACAAGTCATAATTATTTTGGTGGTAAAAATAAATGTTATGCTGTCGATTGAGCTTAACTTGTACTGAACCCAGAACATTCCTTTTATTGGGTTTTGCCACAAAGGTTGTTTCAAATGTGTGCCATGCTCGCCAGACATTTGGCTACCATTTTTTAACTACTAAAAACTACAATTTTTTTTATCTTCACAATTTTTTAATGCATTCAAATTGTATTAAACTTTAACATTTGAACTGAAGTGTATTGAGATTTTAAATATCGGTGCTTGATAAGGCTTGCTACATTTGTTCTAAACATCTAACTGTAAGTATTATTCTTTGGCAACTCAGAACCCGCCCCACATTGTTTGTCATCATTACAGATAATAATGATACCTCAAATTAAGTGGCTTATTGAGGAGATGTGCGCCATTACTTTTCTAAACAATGATCAGACTTAAGATTTTGTCTGGTCGTCGATAAATCAGACAAAAAATACTATAGATTTGTAGTACTATACATTAAAGAAGGGCCCAAGTCATATAGGAAGCAGAATATCAGAGAGGCTTAAGACACCAGCACATTCACGGTGAAGTGAGTTATTTTTTCTTCGTTAAGAGCCAAAAAGAATTTAGAAACAGAACAACGACTTACTGTTTGCAAACATTCATACACTGGCCACACCGCTGTTGGAGGCTTTGAGAGGAACATTTAAATATAAGGACGCAAAAGACTACATGTAAAACCTTCACTAATATGACTTATTTGGGTTAGTTCAACCAAAAATGAAAATTCTCTCATGATTTACTCACCCTCCTGGCATCCCAGATGTGTATGACTTTCTTTCTTCTGCAGAACACAAATTAAGATTTATAGAAGATTATTTCAGCTTTGTATGTCCTCACAATGCAAGTGAATGGGTGCCAGAATTTTGAAGCAACAAAATCCACATAAAGGGAGCATAAAAGTAATCCATATTTCTCCAGTGGATAAATCTAAGTGTTCAGACATTATATTATAGGTTTGGGTGAGAAACACATCAATATTCAAATACTTTTTTTTTTTAATCATAAATTGTCCTCCCTGCCCAGTAGATGGCGATATGCACGAATAATGTGAATCACCATAAACAAAAGAAGGAGAATGTTAAAGTGAAGTGGAGATTGAATGATCAGGGAGGAAAATTTAAAGTAACAAATTACTTAAATATTGATCGGTTTCTCACCCACACCTGTCATATCACTTCAGAAGACATGGATTTACTTTTATGTACTTTAATGTTGCCCGTATGTGTATTTGGGGCTTAAACATTTTGACACCCATTAATTTGCATTGTATGGACCCACAGATCTGATAAAATAATGAAATGGACCAGAAAGCAACTACCCAGTACAATCTAGCATGATAGCGGAAAAGTTTACACAGACAAGCACCACTAACAATTTATTCAGAAAATGCAAAAATCTAAATATAGATATTGAAATCCATTCTGCAGTGCCATGCAATGTGCAGACTGTTTTATTGTGTAACTGGATGTTTCACCCCTGCAGAAATTCAGTCTCCTGGCCAGCCTTTATAAATGGTTCTGTTTGCAGATGCTGACTGCTCTGATAAGGAAGCTGTTGGTCTTCAAAAACAGGAAACAGTTAAGCTCTATTGAATGTGAATCTTAGCCCTTTTCCACCAAAATTGCGACGGTTCTCATGCCGAGCATTCTGGAGCCTATCGTAATCTGGCCGTGCATTTCCACTGACCTGAGAGCTGAACAATGATGTAACAGGTTACTGTCTACGTGGCAGTTTCATTTGACTACCTTAAATATAAACACACATGGCGCATCACAGTGTGTTTGTATACAGCTTGTTCTCTATTTTTGAGGACATATTGAAACATATGGATTAATGCAATCTATCATCATTATATTGCTCAACAAGATTGTCAGAGATGACATCTATGCTAAAGACGACAGATAATGTAATTACATTATATTGTATGAACTATGGCTTAACTTGCTAGTATCTGTAAACTGTTACAATTAAATCATTATTAACATTGGTGTAGCAGATGGTTGTATTTGGATTTTTGACATAGCATATAATATTGATTGAGAATCCTACCATTTTACTTAAGATAGCCACAATCTTCCAAACTTAGTGAGTAACTAGTCAAAAATCCCCTTACAGAACAAAACATTGCACAAAATAAGATGACAACAGTGTAAGAAAAGTTAACAAATTTGGCAAATATAACAACTTACTGAGATCAGCTGCAGAGGACACCGGCGATTCACTGTTTATCATGAGCATTACTGGCTGAATTCAATGCCCCGTATAGTTAGCAGGCCGGTTGGTGTCCGAGTCCAAAACATCATTGCTCTGTCCACAGTCGCTTTTGCTTATGTCCTTCTTATGTTCCCTGTACTCCCTTAAGTGTTTTAAAAAAAATTATGATATGGTCAATTGTCCAATTGAAGGTGGGATGCATCATTTCATGCTGTATCTTCATTCTCATAGAGTATTTATTTCCTTTTTTATTGTTGTTATACTGAAGTAGATTCGAAGAACAAATTCGAACCGGTCCAGGAACCCACACCCAAACTATGTTGGTGGAAAAGGGCTATCTGTTTCACCTGCCACACACTGTTGGGTGCTGATGTCTAGAGGTCTTCCCATGAATCTGGGTTCTTTTTATCTAATCTGACTGTACATACACTGTTGACGGTTGTGTGATTGCTCACAATGTATTTTTCCAGTGTATGTGTGTATGTTTAAGGTATAAAGGGTTAATGTAGGAGGAGCTAAACCTTCTTTTGTTTTTGTATTTTGTTTGTTTTATTCAGTCTAAAGAACTAAACAATGCCTTTCTCTCTCACTTGTTCTCTTTCTCTCTAACTCTATTAGAGACTAGGGTAAGTAGAGTGTCTCATGGGGATACAGTGGCTGTTTTTTAGCTGATCTGGGGTGATCTGTCGCAGATCTCAGAGTTACAAAGGGTCTCTCTGTGGACATGCTGACATGTACAGTGTATATTTTTTTTACACATAACGCATCTATAACCAAAGCAGACTTTTTGTTTCTGACTTTTCCTGCCCTGAAGATTGATCCAGGACGTGATAAGGTATTTTATCCCTTACTATGCTCTTTCAGCCAATAAAAGCACAGTCCGAATACATCTACATTAGTATAGAAAATGCTGCCGCCTCATCTACTGAGACTCTGTGCTCGAGCCAGACCTGGGGGATGCAGTTTGTTGATGTGTGAGCATCTGTTTGTGTGTTTGCATTTGATCATGGCATGGAAGAAACCATTTTTTTTTTTACACTAAACTGCACAACTACCTCTGCTTTGGTGTATTAACAGTCTAGTTTACAAGTATCAGCTCTTAAGGCGGCAACACACCGGACGAGAAGTGCCACGTCATGGCTAGGACACTGCACAGGTATCAAACACAGGGCAAGTCTGTGCATTTGATAATGATTTGGGTTGAATTTAATGGAAAATAAATATGCAAGTTGCGCTCCGTGGCACGCCAGAAATTTTAAAAGCTGAGTGGCGGCGGCGGTGTGCATATCTTCTTTGAAAACAGTTGTTTTGAATTTTTTAATGCGCCATGATGTCCGCCAGACGCTTCTGGTGTACGACCCCCTTTAGTCAAAATTTTTGGGGAAATTATGCCTCATGTTTATCCAGCAAGATTTCCATGACATATGCATGTGTATTAATTCTGTCCAAGAGTTTTGTATGAGTGGATAGAAATAAATATTTAAAATGTGGAGGATGCATTCTTAAAAGGTTTGGATGGTATATGATCCTCCTTTGGGTGTGAAGTTTGAAGAGTCAAATATGTCAATTCAGTCTCTTTTTATCTGAGTGAAAGTCAAGCTGTTCATGCAAATAATTCAACATGTGCTGTCCTAACATGATAATGCGCTCCAAACATGGACTTTGTTCCTTGTGTTTGACTGACAGAGTTACCCAGAAACAGGCATTATTGTTACTCTGATAAAAAAAAACCTTGCCCAGACAGTGCTTTATTGTGCTGCAGTGCTGACTTGCCAAAGCCAAGAGGTTGTAATGTATACAGTAATTATACTGTGTGTCTTTTCACTTCAATTAATGAGAAAGCAGTGATGATGTAACCTCACTCCCTTGGCCTCAAGAGGCGCACTAGCGACTGATGCTAGAGGCTGTAGCCTTTATGGTGAATTCACATACAACGCAAAGAAATGTTTTCTCATTTGTCATCCCATTTCTAGCGCAAATTTGACCGCTGGATTAAAAATTTGTGTTTAAACTTGCGAGTATTCCCCCCTTCTCTTCTGGAAAAGGGCAGGAGGAGGGGCTTCTACTACTTGGTTCATAGTAAAGTACAACCAATAGCCTGAATCAAGTAGATGCGCATATTTTCAGAACTTACCAGGTAGTCCAACTTCCTCGCTCACTTTCCTCCAAGCAATGTCTTTTTTCGTCCGGTCTCTGTACATGTATGACGTTGTGTTATACAATTCCGGGTCCCTACACACCGCTACAACAATTTTTTTCAGATTTCTTCTGCTACTACATAAGTACGTAAACATCCGGACAATCTCAATGCTTATAGGCTTTCGAGACAACCCGTCATGCAAATTTTTATATAATACGCAAATTAAGTGATTTCACGCGTTTGAGTCGCACCATTTGCTTCATTCGCGTCTATTCGCATCTTTGCATTGACTTTGTATGTAATTGTGCCACGTGAAACGCTTGCTTCGCATTGTATGTGAACGCACCATTAGCCTCCTCGTTAGTGCTCCCGCCTCCCATGCCGGACGCTGGTTGAAATCCCGCTTGGAGTGGGTCAAGCAGGACCGGGTACAATAACACTGAGTCAGCTTTTATCTTTATCTAAAGCTACTGGTTGACAGAGTTGATAAGGATATTAATGTGCAATGAAACTGTGTGTCTGGGAATGTAAAAATAAGAGACAGGTTCAACTTAGGAGGAGGTGGTGTGTGTTTGTGGGCTGGCAAATGTGGAATGTGTGTGGAATGTAGACAGTGGTTTGCATATCTCAGGAGTTGATCAGCACTTCCTGTCTGGAGGAGAGAGAGCTAACTGACACCAACAAACAGCTAGTGGTGCACTCATCAGGAAATTTGAGGCCGATACGATCATTGATTTTTTTAACACTAAGATTTGCCGATACCTATACCGATTTTTTTTTTTTTTTTTTTTTTTTTTTTTTTTTGTGCCCTTGGCCACAATTTTGCAAGTTATATTCAGCAGTTGTTTATGCCTCACACAGTAAAATTACATTCATTGTGAATTGCTAACATTTATTTGTATTGAAAACAGGTATGAATAGTTCTGTTGTCAATATCGAAGATCATTGTAACATACTGGCAACCAGTAAAAATGGGCATCACACACAGCAGATACGTTCAATAATAAGAACGTTTTCTATTTCTAGCTCCAAAAGAACCACAAAGTAATCGCGTTCAAATAAACAATGGTAAGTGCGGGGCCTGGGTAGCTCAGCTAGTAAAAACGCTGACTACCACCCCTGACCAAAACTGATCCTGTGAGGAATCATTAGTCTTTATGATTTGTTTACCACCTTTGGCATTTTGTTGCAATACAAAACACGAATTAAGCAAATGCGTGAAGACGCGGTGCTGTTAATTAAGGTTAATCAGTTGTATCTCTTATTAGTGGCATTGTGACCAACATCAGTCTGATTTAAACTGGGATACTCAATTAAATTGGGAATAGCTCTGAGATGAGTGACGTGATATTGAGAGCACCAGGAGAGTACGCTTGTTTGATTGACACCAAGAGAGAGATGTTGAAGGGGGAGAAGTTAAGTGCACATGATTGCTCAAACAGTCTCTATTGTTCCACACACTGTCTGATTGTCATGACTCACATTACATCACATATGCTCATATTTGTATTTGCATGTTTATTTGTTTAATTTGTTTTTATACCTGTTTGCAGTCTCTTTATCCTCTCAAATCAGAATTACTACCGTAATGACTCTACAAAATGGGCAACTTAATATTCATACGTGTGTAATTCTTACACATTTTTAAAAGTAAACCTGCATATTCATCTGAATAACAGCATGTCTGAAAGTTTAAATTTGTGACTATTTCTCCCATGGGAACCACAAAGTAATCGCGTTCACATAAACAATGATAAGTGCGGGGCCTGGGTAGCTGAATACCACCCCTGGAGTAGTGAGTTTGAATCCAGGGCAAACTGAGTGACTCCAGCCAGGTCTCCTAAGCAACCAAATTGGCCTGGTTGCTAGGGAGGGTAGAGTCATATAGTGTAACCTCCTCGTAGTCACTATAATGTGGTTCTCGCTGTCGGTGGGGCACGTGGTGAGATGTGCGTCGATGCCACGGAAAATACCGTGAAGCCTCCACATGCGCTATGTCTCCATGGTAACGCGCTCAACAAGCCACATGATAAGATGCACGGATTGACGGTCTCAAATGTAGAGACAACTGAGATTCGTCCTCTGCCACCTGGATTGAGGCGAGTTACTACGCCACCAGGTGGACTTGGGAATTGGCCATTCCAAATTGGGGAGAAAAAGGGGGAAAAATAGCAAACCACAAAACAATGGTAAGCACAATGCGAGGATTGCTTTTTTGTTCTAAAATTACATTTTTATTCAACTGATAGTTAGGTAAGGGATAAGGGTTAATAAAATATGCATATCTGTTGACTGTAATGCATAATTTACAATTAAAAATACAACTCGCACTTTTGCGCAACTTTTTGTGCCAATTTCATCAGCAGAACTTTCAACCTGTTGCTATAACTTCTGTCCGGACAGACAGAGAGAAACAAAACTAGATTTAAATATTTTTAGTAGAAAATGTGAGTTGTGCTGTGCTTGCTAAGCTTGGGATCAATGCCATTTACACTTAACGATAATTAAGAACATATTCCAGATGATTATTGAACTACAGTATATCTGCATTTTGTCAGATATAATAGGGCTACTCATTGCACAATAGTTTTTGTCTCTTCATACATATTTCTCAACACAACTACTTATATAGTTTTTCATTAAATTCAACCCTAATCATTATCAAAGGACTTAGATTATTTACTATAGCCATCACTAGATGATATATTGTGTATGTGTACAGTATACAGTATGTATCTTTCATTTAGCCTACACAATGTATTTTCAGTTATAATTATGTCTTTTTGCAGTTTGACAGCTTATTCAAGGCCATATACAGTGAAATTTCATAATAAACATTGCCATTTCTTATCGTTCAGTATGCGCAGTTACACCAGTTTCATACACTAACCAGCAAACTCATTGTGATGAGGAGGAGGGCGTGTCTGGGACATGAGGATGCACGTTTGGCGCTGAGTTGCTCCAATCAGTGGGAGAGAGAAATAAGGAGGAGCCGGGGGATGTCAGAGAGAGAGACGCACGCAGCAGTGCGTGTTTGTCTGTGAAGCAGTGTCTTATTGTGTGTCAGGGAAGAGTGCAGCAATAAATGTCTACATGTATTGTTGAACTCTGTCCCAGCTTCCTCCTTTCCACCCAACAACAAACCTTGTTATATTGGTGCTGAAACCTGGGAAGCAGGAAGGATGCACTGTCATGGAGTCCTCACTGCTGCCATTGGCCAGGAGGTGGAGGAGCCTGCTGCCGTCTGCCTGGAGGCGGAGGAGCCCCCTGCCGTCCACCAGGAGGCAGTGTAGCTGGCTGAGGACAATTTGACAGCGTGTTCGGGGGACAGCAAATCTGAGTTTTTTTTTTTCTCTCCCCTCTCTCTCGGGCTCTCTCTTTCTCTCTCCCCTCTCCATCCCCTTATTCTAATCAGCTTCCCAGGAGTCGGGGAAGACCAGCCAGTGGCGGAATGCTGAAGAGGCTCCAAGAAGGGGGGGCAAGTAGATCAGGCCGGTTGGTTTCCTGGCCTGAATCGGGCATTGGGGATATGTGTCGAGGAGGAGGACGTAGCCGGGCAGTGAGGATGCGCGCCTGGTGCTTAGTTACCACAATTATTGCGAGAGAGAGATAAGGAGAAGCCAGGGACGCCAGAGAGAGAGAGGGATAGGTCTGTGTGTGTCTGTGTGAAGCAGTGTCTTGTGTGTCATGGGAGAGTGCAGCAATAAATGTCTACGTGTATCGTTCAAACCGGTCCCACCATCAAACCGGTCCCACCATCAACGCTCATTCTTGATGAAGTACAAAAACCTTTGTAACTTTATTGTGTATGGTGACTAGATTCAAAACTTTGCAACGTCGCGTCCAGTGTGTGATACCTGTTCCTTGTCTTACCCGTGATGCTTGTTTCTCGATCATTATGTGACCGGCTTTAGTAAATGTTATATACATGTAACCCCATTGTGGTCTCCCAAAGCTATTACGCCAGATTATATTAAACAGAAGGCCAACTAACAGTGAATTAAAAAGCACACAAAAGCTTCTATTTTTTTTCTCGCCTTTTCTCCCCAATTTGGCATACCCTATTCCCAATGCACTCTAGGTCCTTGTGGTGATTTAGAGGATGAATCTCAGTTGTCTCCGCCTCTGAGACATCATTCCACGCATCATATCACGTGGCTTGTTGAGTGCGTTACCGCGCAGACCTAGATCATGTCGAGACTTCACACTATTCTCTGCGAGAGCGAAAACCACATCATAGCAACCATCAGGTGGTTAATCCAACTTGACTCAAACCACCCTAGCAACCGGGCCAATTGGTTGCTTAGGAAGCCTGAAAGAAGTCACTCAGCATGCCCTGATTCAAACTTGCAACTCCAGTCAGCGTCTTTACTTGCTGAGCTACCCAGGCCCTCATTTGACTTCTATTTTAAATGTCAGCTGATGTTAATCTATTGATGCCTAACATGTCGATCAATAATCAATGTATAAATATATTATGACAATCCTAGTGCTTGCAAATGTAAAACTCACCACCACAATTCTAGGGTGTTATGTGTGGCTGCTAAGGTGTTCTGGATGGTTTTTAGAGCAATACTAGATGGTTGCTGGTGTGTCCTGGCTGGTTGATTGCTGGCCCAAGTCACCACCTCCACGGTTTGATTATATTATGGTCTCTAGGTAAAGCTCGTGTCTCTCCTTCAATGTAAGTCTCTGGGATTTTTTCATCCTTTTTATCATTACCATAGATCAATAACAGGTCTGTGATGCCCTTAGATGTCTAAGGGAGCAACTAAGACTTGTCCTCCGCCACCTGGATTGAGGTGAGTAATCGCACCTCCATGAGGACTTATAAGTAGTGGGAATTGGGCATTACAAAATTGGGGAGAAACTGCCCTCAGCATTCTGTTGCTAAAGGCCCATAAGAGTCATTTGTTTAGGAATTAGATTACACTGTCAGCGCTGTGTTTCACACTGTAGATTCAAAAGAATAGGCTCATAATATTGATTCATGCGGGAATCAGACTACGCTGGTAGCGCTATGTTTTTGCTGTATAGATTCAGTATAGAGCCAGCGCTGCTGCTGAATAGCGAAGCATGAAACACTGTCATAGTTATTTAGCACCATGTTTCGTCCATATTGGCAGAAAACTGCATGTTCAAGAACCGTTTATGGAACCTAAAGTAATGAAAATTATAAGATTCTTTAAAAATGTAACCATTTCCAAAAAAGAACCGGTTACCTGTTCCCAACCCCAGTTTTTTCTCTTTTGCATATTTATTACTGTGGTTTACTACTGTGGTTGTAATGTTGACAGTCATGGCTGATGTAGCTGTTTTTCACCTGTCCTGCCCCGTTACTTATAATCCATCATTAAATCACACACCCCAGCCCACCTGCTGAGATTGATTATGTCCCATCATGTTGGAGACCCATCTCGCTTTCTGACCTAGAACTTTCTAGTAGTTGGAACAAACTTTTGGCCACAGTTCTAGCTGTCTTACCTGGCTGCATTTACAATGCATGTTGCATTAAAGTAGCATATCAGTCATGTTAGTGTGTATGTGTTTAGCTAAATCTTTCTAGCAAGTCAGTCCACAGTCGGCCATCTTTGGAACACTCTTGAGGGGCTATTTCCAGTCATGACAGTGCAGCTGCTATCTACTGGAGAAAACGGTTTGTCAAGATTACGATCAAATTACATTTTTCAATCAACAATAATATCTGACAATACTGGTTGCATAAATTGTGATTCTTTGCCTCATGTTACGCAAAAAAACAAAATTATATTTTCCCGGCTTGTATAGCTAATGTGCATGTGCACTCTAGAGTTGATAGACAAGTGATGTCTGTATATAAAAGGAGATAGGCTCTTTTAATTGTAAGGCGGGACTTCCTTTCTACATCCGTTGAACATTGGGAGCTCAGAGCTCCTTTGTTGAGCATTCCAATTTCTCCCATTC
Organism: Moxostoma hubbsi; assembly: GCA_032164185.1. NCBI lineage: Eukaryota > Metazoa > Chordata > Actinopteri > Cypriniformes > Catostomidae > Moxostoma > Moxostoma hubbsi. The sequence continues at coordinate 10,658,591 of JAVLUX010000021.1, forward strand.
ATTTGAATAGAAGTGGCCCGTCTCTGCTAAATAATCTCTGGTTTAGCTTCTGTTCTTCTCCACATCTGTTTCTCATCAGCTAGCTAACATACCGAAGAATCCTGAAGCCACTGATATTTAGCGCTGCCATGACAACCCCTGGAGAACACTTATGCTCCCGTACACTCACACACTGTCACAGTCAGGCATGATTGTAAAGGATTACATTATTATCAAATCATTCAAGTACTTGCATAGTACAGGAGTATAAAATAAATAAAACTGTTAAAAATGGGGGAGTCCTGAAGAATAACTAGTAAAACCTACACATTTATTGAACGTAAGCCCGCCTTGCCCAGACACATTGAGGTAATACGGAGGAAGTATTACAGATACTATTCTTTCTAAACATAAGAAGATCTCACAATAAGAGTAAAACATGGGAAAGTCTGTTTTCTTGGTTATGTGTAGCACCTGGTGCTTTGTATATCCTTTTGAAACACCCAAATTTTAGAAATGAGTGGCTAAACTGTATCTTTACTTATTTCAGTATGACCGCTACAGTTTATGCTGCTCGTTTTACCATGGATTGTTTTGTGAACAAGTACAGTGTAATGCAGGCATTGAAAAGAGGATATTATTAAAGGATTTGGCAGTTTAAACCTTTTTGAAGCCGTCAGCAAACCTGCAGCTCGCTACAAAGCACTTTTGCTCATTTAAAATGTGAAGGTGTTTACACAGAAGATTTAAAGGCACAGTAGCAATTAAATGTAATTTGTAATTTGTAAGGGTTTGCTTTTGAAGAAAACAAATGTGCAATATTATAAGTAGGGCTGAGACAATTAGTCGACGTTACTGACGTCGTCAATAAAACATTTTTGATAAAAAAAATGTAATTGTCGAATAGTCATTTGATCTCATTTAACATAATATGAGATCACATTAAACTGTAATGTTGATGACGCATGAGAGCAGCACTGCAGTTCACGCCTGACTGAGGAGAGGAAGAATTACACAGCTCACAGTCCAAATGCACTCTAAACTTTCCAAAAAGTTAAGGTGATGTAGATTGCAAAGTATGAGGGAATTATAATGCAAAAATACAAAATAAGTAAATACAGAAGCACTCTCGTTGTGGAATAAGTGGAGCTGGAGCTGCTGCTCCGCTGAAGCAAAACTTGCGTAACACCCCGACATTACATCTTAAATGCAGTTATATTTAATGCGTTATTGCTTTATTAAAGTTCAAATAATACGGAAACAGATCATGTAAATAACAACAAACTCCGTAACTGGCATTTCTCTGTGCGGTCAGAGCCTCTTCTATGAGTTGAGCTAATGTCCCAATATAAGGGGAGAGACTGAAACTGCACCCGGCTGATGAACACTCTGTCTAGATTATAACGTGATGGCTCGCGACTTATTGAATCATAATATATCTCACTGTGCATTTCTTATTGTGAAGAAAATTGGCAATACGCAGATTTATTAATATGAGAGTTTGTTTTTTTTGTGAGTTTAAGAAGGATTGAAGTGAACAGAAAGGTGAGAGAGGGTAGTCTTCGCTCCATTGTACACTACAACAAAATACTTTTATGTTTTTGTTTTTGTGCTTGTTTTCCAAAAATAATACCTAAAACTCAAGAAATTGTTTTATCTTTAAAACAATGTATATATATATATATGTTATTTAGCAGCTATGCTGCAGAAGAAACAAATTGTCATCTGAGAATTTTTAATATAATATTAAAATACAAATATTTTAAAATATCTAAAAGTCCTTTAAAAAAAGATGCATTCACCTGAGCATAGAAGATATTTAGACTTGCTTTTAGAGAATAGATCTTGCATATATGTATATTTTGTCTTTACTGCACTCACAGAAATGTAACCAAGTGAAAAAATACACTTAATACACTTATATTTAAGATACATTCACTTAAAGCAAGTTTAAATATCTTATATTCAAATAAATGTATCTTTTTTTAAGGATTTTTAGATACTTTTAAATTTAAAACAAGACAAAAACACTTGATAACAATAGGATTATTTGTAGTGAAATTCTTTACTGAATTAAACTTATAAAAAGTATTTTTTCCCCCTTTAATTCAGTGAATGTCATTTAGAGGTATTTTTAAAAGATGATGTTGTCCTCTTTATTGTTAGTAAACACGTTTAATACAACATTTTAAGTCAGGGCACAAGCTGAATAATCGGTTAAGAGCTAATGATTAATTGTTGCAATAGTCACAGAATAGTCAAATATTTGTTAGATTAATCGATTATCAAAATAATCATTAGTTGCAGCCCTAGTTATAAGTGGACCAGAAGAAAGAGGAATAAATAAATTCTTTATGATATGAACCATTTAAATGTATTAATATAAATGATATAAACTGACATGCAAACACAATTTGCTGATTTGTGGCCAGTATGACTGTTTAGTTTTATATTTTTCATTATCATTATTTATTTTTATGAGGTTTGTATTAGATTTTATAATGTAGGTATTGTATTTTTGTTGTGGTAACTGGATATTTTCCATTAAAAAAAGTTCACCTGTGTTTCAATCTTACTCTGGTTGCCAGAATTACCACATAATTTGTTGCATTTAAATTTGTTTTTGTTTAATTTCTCATCTCATGTTCTAAATCTCTCTCCCAGACATTTACTGCGTGGTGTAATTCTCATCTACGGAAGGCAGGAACACAGATCGAAAACATAGATGAGGATTTTAGAGATGGACTCAAACTCATGCTGCTCCTAGAGGTCATCTCAGGTGGTCATCCTGGTCATCTGGATATTCCATGATTACAGAAAATTTGGATACTATGCACAGTATACTATACTGCATAAATAGTAAGAGTAGTATGGTAGTATGCTCTTGTGAATATAGCCACAGGTTTGAATCTGGCTTGCATTGAGCGTAGTTTTTGAAAAAGGCCCAAAAATAAAACAGAAAGATTTTTTCCTTAAAATGGAATTTGCACGCTACAAGAAAAAAGGTGGGAGCTGATAGGGAAGGTTATTATCAATACCTGTTTTAGTCAGAGGACAGAGGATTGTGTCGTACATATACTGTATGTGTGATGTTAATATGGATCCTGCACATTCAAACTGTCTCTCTCTTTCTCTAGGAGAACGATTGGCCAAACCGGAGAGAGGAAAAATGAGAGTTCATAAGATCTCCAATGTGAATAAAGCTCTGAACTTCATCGCCAGCAAAGGAGTCAAATTGGTTTCTATTGGAGCAGAGGGTAGGGGCCCCCCCAAGCAGTGACCTATATCCTGCAGGCTTCCAGGGTCATGAGTTCAGTGTTCCAGCATGTGGGATCAATGGCTCATGTGGGATCAATGGCTATCAGATGCTTTTCCTGTGTGTGATATGTGCTTTTGTCTCTGGCTTATGTTACATTAAGCCCCTCACCCTTCCATTAGCATAAGACTTAATTAGATTAGGCATACAGTATATATCTGACATTCTGTATATTAGACCTGATTGACAGTGTGTGTACTTTTCCATTTACCTGCTCTCTCTCTCTCTCTCTCTCTCTCTCTCTCTCTCTTCTTTCTCGCTCTGTAATCCAGAGCGCCATTCCAGATGGATTAGCCTTCTACAAAACCCTTTGCCTGGGTCACATACTGTTACCAGTTTGTGTGTGTGTCCAGCAGGGTGTGTGTAGAGTGTATTATGGGATTAGTGTAATAGAAAGAGGGAGGGTGACACACACAGACATATGTTTACGTAGGTATCTATAGTTGTTCATATACCTTTAAGACCTTTAAGTTTTTTGCATTGTGACTTTATTTTCATAACATTATATAAAGTAAAACTACCAAACGCAATACAATAAGGAGAAATTAGGGAGAAATATGCAGTCATGAAACGTCTCAGTTACTGTCGTAACCTCTGTTCCCTGATGGAGGGAACGAGGTGTTGAGTCGATGTAGTGACACTAGGGGTTTGATAGCCTCGGTTACCTCTTATCTGTGAAAAAAGGCTAATGAGAATTGGTAAACAGAATTTGCATACCCCTCCCCCAGACATACAGGTATAAAAGGAGAGAAGCATGCGTCTGTTCAGACAGGTTTTGAGCTGAGGAGCCGAGAGTAAGGTCCCGGTCCATTTCAGCAGCGAGTAGAGTGTTGTGGCAAGAAGGACACAACGTCTCGTTCCCTCCATCAGGGAATGGAGGTTACAACAGTAACAGAGACGTTCCCCTTCTGTCACTCACTCAACGTTGTGTCAATGTAGTGACACTAGGGGTTTGAGAGGGGTCCCTATCTAAAAATGCCACAACACTGAACCGTGTTACGTGGACTGCTGATGCAGGTCCAAGCAAGCTGCTGCGTGCAAAAATATCAAGTGCATCAGACTGCACGTAACCTTCTCCAACACCCCAAAAGACGTCATATATTTCCCCACATCCCTGAGGGGGGGATGCAACGTAACTAGCATGGGAGTAGGCTGCGCCATCCGTTGCCTTTTCTCTCTCTGTTTTCTCTCCATAGAATTTTAGATGTGGCTGGGGTCGTCTAACGCTATAACACGCATTCTTTTCCTATCCTATTCTTTCAGGGGGAAAAGACCCCGTAGAGACCATATCCTGTCCAGCAGGGTAGTTTATCATTTGGCAAATACATCATATGGGCTTACCAGCCACATATGGAAGTGGCGCGGTGGTAGGTCCTGCCTCAACAGGGAGGAGCTCAACAAACACAGCGACCGGGGGGCAGAGGGAACTCTGACCAAGGGAGACGCGAGTCCACCAGTAGGGGGACTGTACCACGGAAAATACATCACAGGAGATCATTGGAATAACAATCAAAACCTGTGGAGCACCTGTCCCAGTACAGGCAAGTTGGTGCCTGCGGTGGGTCTGGGTGTGAACTTCCTCTGCTGAATTCAGAGCCTTAGGGCTAGGGAGGAAGGACACCCAGGGTCCGTGACGTCTGGACTTGACTGGGGGAGTAGAGCACACGTCTATATCTCAGGGGAGGGGAAAGGTGCTATACGCAAGCGATACTCCCAGCCAACTGTACCGTATTACCGAATTCTATGTGTTCGGACCTGTCAAAACACAGGACAAGACCGGCTCAACCCGGAGATTGTAAAATCTCGAAGGTATTGGGTGTTGCCCAAACCGCCGCTTTGCAGATGTCTGCTAGAGAGGTTCCATTAGCCAGGGCCCACAAGGACAGGGCAACGCTTGCAGGTTCACTACCTGATCCCTGTAAGGGGTCATAAGAACCTTGGGCATGTAGCACAGTTAGGGTCTCAGGATGACGTGAGAGTCTGCCAGACCGAACTCCAGGCAAGTGTCGCTGACAGTGAACACTTGCAGGTCCCCCTTGATGGAAGTGAGCGCAATCAGGAGGGCCGTCTTCAAGGAGATGGCCTTTAGTTCGAGTGATTCTAGCGACTCAAATGGGGCTCTCCGAAGGCCCGAGAGGACAACGGAGAGATCCCATGAGGGAATAGGCATGACCTGTTCGGATAGGATGGAGGGTTCCCGTCCAGCCTGACACTTGTGGCGGCCAGGGTAAGCATAGCGGACAGCTTGGCGTCGGCCTCAGACTGGGCCGGCACACCTGAAGGCGCTAGCCCAGTCGAGTCCTCAGCGTTGCAGTCCACCAACATGCTCTTTGATGCAGCGCCGAAACTCTCATCCAGCTCAGGGGGTTCCAAAAGAGACATCAGACCTCTGAACCGGACGGGGGCAGACGAGCGTCCTGTGGAACGGGTGGTCTGCGGGGATTTACCCCGCAGACCACCCTGTTAAATTCCCAAAATCGCCTGTAGCGCCAGCCACGGCGGCACTATACCCATGGGTAGAAGGAGCGACGTGGGGCGGCTAGAATGGCTTTCCCCCGGAAGAAGGAATCCGTGATCTCTGCCCAGACACGAGAGGCAGTGCTCGTGGCCGTCAGAAGCCGAGAGGTAATGACCCCATCCAGGAATGACACAAAGACGGAAGGGCATCTTAAAAAAAGATGTACAGTACATCAAAAACAAAAGACAGGGAAAATAGCATTGCAGAAATAGAAATGTGTGTGTGTGTGTGTGTGGTTTGTGAGGAATATGTACCTGTAGTATCTTTTGGTATATGGAATTCAGTATCTGTTGTGGGAGAGAGTGAGGGAAAGAGGGAGAGAAAGGGAAAAAATAAAATAGATAAAAGGTATATTTTGTAATATATAAATATATATAATATATAAATACTGGATCAATAACCTGATGATCTTAATGTGAAGTTGTTGAATTTACTGCTTGTGTGTGTGCTTTTTCTGTTCAGAGATTGTTGATGGAAATGCAAAAATGACTCTGGGAATGATCTGGACCATCATCCTACGCTTTGCCATCCAGGACATCTCAGTGGAGGGTATAGATCACACACACACACACACACACACTTTTTAGTAGTTAAGTGGTGTATAAAACCTTGACAAAAGTCAGCTGGTTATTCATACGTAAAAAAAAAACTAAAAAAACACCAGCAACAGAATGTCAAATGAGCATAATTTTAGAAAAAAAATATAAACGTATATACATTTCATATTTTAGCAACCTATTTAAAAAAAAATATTTGTAATGCTTTTAATTAGCAATAGTAGCTGGAAATGTTACATGTAATGTATAATGTAGCCTAGCTAATGTAATGAACTTCATAAACACTTTTGCTGAAATGTGATGGTATACTGTGCAAAACATTACTGATTTTTTAATATTCAGCCCATTCTTACTGGTTATCACAAGTCACTCTTGCAATTTATTCAACGAAACCTCATCTATATTGACCAGCTGAATAATTTTACCTTTGCGACATTATTGAATTAACAGAATTCCAAAAAACAACATTTGAAACTGAAAAGCAAATTTTAGATGTACAAAGCAAAAAACACATGTACATGATTAACATATGTAAAGTCCGATAGGGCAAGTGACTGTTCCATCAACTGGCCAGAAACTCTTTTACACTGAAGTCTCACATCCTTATTGTTGACCCCTAGTGTGTATATTTAACACATTGTGAGTGTGTGTGTGTGTGTGTGTGTATGCAGAGACCTCAGCTAAAGAAGGCCTGTTGCTGTGGTGCCAGAGGAAAACTGCTCCCTACAAAAACGTCAACATTCAGAATTTCCACATCAGGTGAGAAGGCAGGAAATGAGATATAAGAACAGACCGTGAGTGACAGAAATTATGCAAATGAATGCTGAGTGGCACAGTCATACTAAACTGTTCTCTCTCTCTGTTTTGCTCTCTCTCTCTGTCAGTTGGAAGGATGGATTGGGGTTTTGTGCACTCATTCACAGACATCGTCCAGAGCTCATTGATTACGGTAAACTACGCAAGGTGAGGCATTACCACAACCTCCAACAATGTATCTATCTATCTATCTATCTATCTATCTATCTATCTATCTATCTATCTATCTATCTATCTATCTATCTATCTATCTATCTATCTATCTATCTATCTATCTATCTATCTATCTAATATTATGTCACATGCTTTGATCTTTGCTTCCCCCTCAGGATGACCCAATGACTAATCTGAACACTGCCTTTGACGTTGCTGAGAAATACCTAGACATCCCAAAGATGCTGGACGCAGAAGGTAAGATATGTAGAGAAGGACAGTTGTTCTCTGTTCTGCTTAACCGTGAAACTAGGTTACAGCTATCCAAATATAGCTGTAAGAGGCATGCAGGTAAATGGGTGTTGTTTGAATTACATCCCATTTCTGCAGGCATGATTGTGGATAATTCCTGTACATATGTCATGCTTGGAGGGATTTTTAGAATCATGATCTGTCATGCTTCATGTTGAGTTTCTTACATTGCTTTCAAAGCAGCACTGCAATGACATTTCTCAAACATACTGGTTAAGGCTTTGTTCTAAACCGCCAACCTGTAATTTATAAATATCTGTAATTTATTCAGCACTGAAACACTTAACATACAGACTTAATGCTTTGTTTTTTACTTTATTTTAACTTTATACTGTCTAAAAAAATGTCAGATTAAAATTTGAAAAGTCTCCTTTTGTCCCAGAGTATACTCTTTTTGGACAACCACAATATGCTCACCCTACCTTTCGACTTACTTTGATAGAATGTTCACCTTTCTAACTGGCAGGCTGTCTTGCATCTGTTTGCATACTAAATTGTGATATTTTCTTTCTTGCATGCGTTGAACATATAGCTGCCATAACGCTACAAAGACATTGTCACATTTTGTGTTGAATGGACAGAAAACAAGATGCGTACTAAATGCCATGAAATTGTCAAGTGGCGATGATGCAACGTGCTATATGCAGAACCAAAGCCTAAAACCTAAGCCTACCTTGAACTTAAAAAATATTGTTCTCGGGGCCTGGGTAGCTCAAAGAGTAAAGACGCTGTCTACCACCCCCTGAGTTGCTAGTTCAAATCCAGGACGTGCTGAGTGTCGCCAGCCAAGTCTCCTAAGCAACCAAATTGGCCCGGTTGCTAGGGAGGGTAGAGAGAGTCACATGGGGTAACCTCCTCGTGGTCGTTATAATGTGGATCGCTCTCAGTGAGGCGCGTGGTGAGATGTGCGTGGATGCTGTGGAGAATAGCGTGAAGCCTCCACACGTGGTATGTCTCCGCGGTAATGTGCTCAACAAGCCACATGATAAGATGCGCAGATTGACGGTCTCAGGCACAAGGCAACTGAGATTCATGGTCTGTCATATATATATATATACATATATTATTCTCCTGCGTTGCAAGCACTTGTATTTCACAGGAAATGCAAATCTGGTATAAACTGTTGTTATAGACAGTTTGATGATGGTTTCATTTCAGCTTTGTGTCATTTGTACATTACATTTTGATTATGATGGATTCATGCCTCCATTCACATTAATAACTGTTTCTTTACACAGGACATTTACCTCAGATGGGCCTCTGAATTGTGTGACTGTGTGTAATGTGCTCACCCCCTTCTTTCTCTGCAGATATTGTTGGGACAGCCCGTCCCGATGAGAAGGCCATCATGACCTACGTTTCTAGCTTCTACCATGCCTTCTCTGGGGCGCAGAAGGTATCGCAGGGCACCTCTCCTCCCAATGTCCTAAACCTCTACACTCACCCTACAAGCCCCCTCCCTTTCTGTTTCTGCTCACTGGTTTTTGTGATTACTAGTAGCAGTGACTGGTTGTCGTGGTTTCCCATTACCGTGACTACTCTCTTAACAATTTTGGCTCTCTCTGTCTCTTTGCAGTGCTAAGCTCCGCCCCTCACAGCCCATGTTCCTCTTACAGTTGCATGAGTCTTTCCACCTGTTTCATGATGAGCAATAATTCTTATGATGAAATCATGAGTGTGTCTCCAGTCTTCTAAAAGTACTTTCAGAGACACCCAAATGTTCACGTAAGGCTGGGTGATATATCAAATATTCACAATTTATCATTAAAGGTATTACTCACCTGCAGGTTGTTTGAAACCTGTGTGACTCTTGAATGACTCTGTAGAACACAATAGGAGATGTTAAGCAGAATGTTAGAATTAGTCACCATTAACTTTCATTGTATGAATTAAAGATACATAAAGAAAGCGAATGGTGACTGAGGCTAACATTCTCTCCTTTTGTGTTCCGCAGATGGGAAGAAAGTCAAGTCAAGTAATTTTTATAGAGCTTTTCACGACACACATCCTTTCAAAGCAGATTTACAGGAAATCATGCATTAACAAAAAAAAAATAATGAAACTCTAATATCTATAAAGCCTTAGAGTGTGTTGTTTGATTAAATATGATTGTAAATGGTGTATACAAATTTAATAATTAAATAATACTTGTAATTTAATAATAATTGTAAAGGAAAGTCACTAATTTTACCATCCTTATCTCACGACTTAGGAGCATGAGGGTGTTACGACAGATTCAGATTTAAACTTTAAAAAAAAAAAGTGCAATACATTTTTCAAAAAAAGATTCAGTGTCATTATTATTCATATATTAAAATGTAATATGTTGCTGTTTATTATTACATTGTGCATATAAATTAAAATGATTATATATAATATTTATTTGTGCTCATTTAGTGAAAAACATGTCTTGATTATTTTTTAACTTGATTTGTACTCTTTCTTAGTTCTTAAATTAAACATGTTGAATCTACTTTCCAAAAATGGCCTTTTGGTTGAAATGAAAAAAAAAAGAAAGAAAAAACCCCCAGAACAAAATCACACTTTTAAGCCATTTTAGAGCAAATGAATATTGTCAAAAGGCTGGCAAATATCGAGATACGTTTTAGTTACTATAGTGCCCAGCCCTATGTTAATGGTATTGATGCACTGCAAAAAATGATTTTCAAGACAAGAATCTTTGTCTTGTTTTCCAGTAAAAATATCTAAACATTCTTAAAATGTGATTTATTTACTTGACAAGCAAACTGGCATAAAATTTTAAGTATAAAGTTCACTTAATTTAATGAGATTTCTCTCAAAACAAGACTTAAAATATTATGCCAGTTTGCTTGTCAAGTAAATAAATCACATTTTAAGAATGTTTAGATATTTTTACTGGAAAACAAGACAAAGATTCTTGTCTTGAAAATCATTTTTTGCAGTGTGAGACATTCTGGAGACCTCGTCATGCCTTTTATCATTTTTGTGGAACAGTGCCCCATTCACCTTTGTGTCTATGCAGTCTTTTACTCAGTGCTTATTTTCTCTCCCTTCCCCTTCTGTTCTCTCTTCTCCTGCTACCTCTTTCCCTGGGCAGATATCATTAGTACATTGCGTCCTGATGAAAAGGCCATCATGACGTATGTGTCATGTTACTACCATGCCTTCTCAGGCAAACAGAAGGTGAGCGCAGACCAACATCAGCCAATCAAAATAGAGCTTCCACATCACAAGCTAATTGCAAATAATAAATATTTGTTGAGAAAGCCCCTCATAGAAATAATTCAATAGATAATGATTAACTAATCATAATTAGTTATATTTAAATAATTATAAATATAATATTTAGAATAAAAACGATAATTCAGATAACTAAAATGCATGAAATTATTATTATGATATGATTTGTATCAAGCAAGCAGGCAGTGTTTGGTGTGTTCTCTGTACAGCTGTGAGTTGCCTACACAGCTGGAGTTTCGCTTACTGCCCCCTGCTGAAAACAGATGGTACTTCAAGCTTGAATTGAACTAGTAAAATGGTAAAAATATTCCATATTACGGTCCAGGGACATACTTAATTTTTTTATGCGTTATCTTTTTATATAATTAATTGTACTGAGTTAACACATTAAATCAACAGCCCTAATAAAATCTACTTATAGTATTTACCCATTAACACAGCAATGAGTAATAGTTCTTTCAAGGACAGAATGTTTCTCACTGGCAGAATGAAAGTTACTACTTCATTGTTCTGAATCATCATATCCAGATGGGTTTCCTCAACTATGTGTGAGTGTTTCTGAGCTGATGACCAACATCCTGCTATAAACAGTTTCTCCATGCTTGGTGTGTTTGTTTTTCAATAGAATCTACACACTCACATGTTTTCTGCCTTTATGAGACTGTAATGAGTCTGTGGGAGGTCTTTAAACTCACTAGATAGTTGATGCATTCTGGAGGGGCAGTTCCATTCACTAAATCATATTCAAACATTTTGCTTTGACAATACATGCAAGAATCAATTAAGATTGTGTTAAGTTTCCTGTGTATCATTAATGTGCTAGATTTATGACTGCTCATCAAACAGTTATTGTATGGCTTTTTGATTTTATAGTATTTTTTTCTTGAAAATCACACCCTTCTTTTGTGTTCCACAGAAGACAAAACATCAAATCAACAATTGATTTAATTTTTTTGGCAAACTGTCACTTAAATATTGCTTGTGCAAAGCAGTAACTCATCATTTTGTATAATTAATGTATTTTTGCAGAACAGACAGTCTACTACAGAACAATATAGGCCAAATGACAAAAATTCATTCAGTTTAATGCTCTTCAATGAGGATTGTAACTTGTCTGTTCATGTTTTTGTTGATTATTATTCAATAAAAGTTTTTTTTTTTTTTTTTTATAAAATACTGATCAGCAGAAATGGTGACATTAAGCAAAAAGAAAATGCAGTTGATGTTTTTCACAGTTTTTTTTTTCTTCAATAAAAACTTTTAACAATTTTAATCTATTATTCATTAGTATTATGTATCAACATAAGCAACAGTACTGTTAAGCATTCATAAAACAATCATAGTGGTTGGGCTTTCTTCTTATTTTAAATAACTTTTCGTAACTATTCCCGTGTGCACAGTGCAGAACTCTGAAAAACTGAGCTTATCCTTGTTTTTTCCTCTTCCTTTCTGGCTTTATAATTGCAACTCACTTCCCTTTCCCCTGCCCACCACTGTCCTTCAAAAATACACACATTTATAGTTAACCAGAAACAGAAGGTTTATATGATGTGTACAGTACAGTTGCAGTTGATTGTTTTTGGTCACAGTAATGTAATGACATGAGTGCCTCAATGCACTTAAACACACATAGAACCTTATCATTGTTGCCATGGCACTGATGTGGTTTCCACAGAAACGGAAGCAGATTCACTCTGTCCTTTCCCCCCTCAGGCTGAGACAGCAGCCAATCGGATCTGCAAAGTGTTGGCTGTCAATCAAGAGAACGAGCAGCTGATGGAAGACTATGAGAAACTAGCCAGTGATGTGAGCACAGTCGTTCATGTTCTCTCCTCTACAATCCTGTCCTCCTCTCCTCATGTCTCCTTGCCTCTCCTCTCCTGTTGCCTCAAGCTGTGCTCATTCAGGGCCAGTGAGATCTTTGATTATTAGCTAAACTCAACAGAAATGTCTTGCACATTTACTATACAAAGAAATATTTTGGAACTGTCAAATTTTTTGATTTCCTGGCCTGAAAAGTAAATGAAATTAATCAAATCCACAAAGAAATATCTATTCTAGTCTATATTCGAGTTATGCTTAGTGCTAAAAATGTTGCACCTGCCTCAAATTACTTCTTACGACTGCAATCTCTTTTCACACTAGAAATGGTCATAGAAATTAATACAAATTTAAAAAGTCATGATCATTTCTAGCTAAGCCCAGCTCTAAACAATTTCATCTGCTACCATTTGTGCTTTGTGAGTGCAAGCTTAATAAAATGATTTTCAAAGGTCATGTAGGAAATACTGGAAAAGTAATGGAAATATATTAGTCAAGGAATTGGTGAACCCTGTGTGTAATTCAGAATGAAAACACCAATATATATCATATTAACAAATTCAATCTCATTCTCTTTCTCCCTCTACCACCTCCGCTTGTGTTGCTTATTCTTTCTGCCAATTTTTTCCCAATTGTGCTTTTTATCCTCTTTTTTCCTCTGCTTTTGTGGTGTTTTCTCTTACCTGCTCTATTCAGCTCTTGGAGTGGATTCGCAGAACCATCCCGTGGTTGGAGAATCGTGTTCCTGAGAACACTATGCAGGCAATGCAGCAGAAGTTGGAGGATTTTCGAGACTACCGGCGACTTCACAAACCACCCAAAGTTCAGGAGAAATGTCAGCTGGAGATCAACTTTAACACGCTGCAGACTAAACTCCGCCTCAGCAACCGACCTGCATTCATGCCCTCTGAAGGGAAGATGGTCTCGGTGAGAACCTAACACACACAAACTCTTGAATCAGCCTAAGATGGTGTGCTGTTTTTAGCTGGTCTCACAGCCTGGTGAGGCCGGTTTGTTTGCAGGGTTTAAAGGGGTTTTGGGCACTGTGACAGGGCGGAGGGCAGGGCCAGGTTGTGATTATACACACCCGGTCCCTTATTAGGTAATTAAGCCTCCGAGAGGGATAACGGCCAACTGCGGAAGGTGGGGCGACGAGAGAGAGATTGTTTACGGTCAGCTGACCATCATATGTGTGTTTGTGTCTTTTAGTTTAAGTTTCACATTAAAGTATTATTTATATTGCCAAGCTGGTTCTAGCCTCCTCCTTGCCCGTTTATATCCCTTTATGGGCACTTACCAGCCTGAGAGACCATTTAAAACAGCTTAGCAGCAGCATGGCCAGGCTGGAAAACCATTTTGGACCAGCTAAGACCAGCACACCCACTCATATTATTGATATTTTATATTCAATATTGGGCAGCATTTAATTTTCTGTGTGTGTAGGATATCTCTAACGCTTGGGGAGGTCTTGAGGGAGCAGAAAAGGGTTATGAAGAGTGGCTACTCAATGAGATCCGCAGACTAGAGAGACTCGACCATCTCGCAGAGAAATTCCGCCAAAAAGCCGCCATACACGAGGCCTGGACTGAAGGTATCATAACATAAACACACATCTTCATGAATACATGTAAAAACAAAGTTTTTCTTTGTTTATAAGATATTAGTTTCTTATTCTCTAACGTTGGTGTGTCTGATCTTTGCTGCTCCCTATAGGTAAGGAGGAGATGTTGCGGCACAGTGACTACGAGACAGCATCCTTGTCTGAAATCAAAGCTCTGCTGAAGAAGCACGAGGCATTTGAGAGTGACCTCGCAGCTCATCAGGACAGGGTGGAGCAGATTGCTGCCATCGCACAGGAGCTCAAGTCAGTTAACATACTGGAAACCTGATCCAGATGCTATTTCATGCTTTAGAGTAATATCTGTCATCATTTAAATTTCAATTTCCACTTTATTGTTGGAATCTCTTCCAAAAATTGTCTCGCATCCCACAGCGTTTACTGTCTCACATGCATTCACATCAATACACATTCACATCCACATCAAATTATAAACACAATACAATACACACCACTTGATACAAAACACACAGATAAGTATGTAAATGCATAACCAGCTGCAGTGCATTAATTTAGTCCTTTCTATTATTTCGAACCCTGAGGGCTACTTAGACCCCCAATTCTGATTTATTAGTTTTATAGATTGATGAACAAAAGATTTCCGTAATCTGTTCGTTCTAGCATATGCTACTCTAAGATCATTAGCTCACCCGTATGTCATTCTAAACCCTTATGACTTTCTGTCTTCCAAGAAAATGCAGAAAATGTAAAGACTTTCCTGGCCACTCTTTTTCATATAGTTAAAGTGAATGGGCATTGATGTACAAAAAATTTATCATCAAACAGAACCCATGGTACACACGAGAACCAATGGTGTTTGTTGTCATTGATCTCAAACCTGACTCAATGCATCTCTAGGCACCATAATTCTAATTGCCATATCATATGGACCACTTTTATGAAAATTTATAGTGCTTTTTGGTGTGGTGAGTTTTCACTTTCACTGTATGGAAAAGAGTGGCTAAGATATTCTTCAGAATTTCACCTTTTGTGTTCCTTGGAAGAAAAATAGTCTCAGGAGTTTGGAACGACATGAGTTAAAGGGATAGTGGGTGAATTAAATCATGAAGTAGTGTCAATTTCAAATGTTTTAAAAAGAACACACTAAAGATCTGGGAACCTAGGGCTGGACTGGTAATCTGGCATTCCAAGCATTTTCCCGGTGGGCGACGCACTTTGGGGCCAATCAGGGGCGGACTGGCCATCGGGAGTACCGAGCGGGCCAGAGGGTCAGCTGAGCAATGTGCCGAATGGGCCGTGATAACCTAAAATGTGCCACTGCGTTATGCAGAACGGACCATAAAACAGTGCCGCGATATGCAGAAAAGGACAGTAAACCCCCCCCCGCTCAACTTTTGGGCCAGCTGCTATGTAAAATCCCGGGCTGATTTCTCTTCCCAGTCCAGCCCTGTCTGAACCGATAGGTTGCTGTAGTTTACAGCAACAGTAATCTCTTTAAAATAAATTTAAGAACTAAATTAATTTAATACTTTCACTCAAGAATCTTCACATACATATGCAGACTAATTATTCTCTCTTTCTGTAGTGAGTTGGAGTACTATGACTCACCCAGCGTAAATGCTCGCTGTCAGCAGATCTGTGATCAGTGGGACTCACTGGGTGTTTTGACTCAGAAACGCAGTGAGGCCTTGCAGGTAAACATCTATTAAAAATACACCCCATTAACTCACACAAACACTTTTCATATACATGCTTGAAAATGATGTTTTTCCATGCATTGCATTCTTGCCTGCTGCAACATTTCCCGCCTATGTGGTGACATGCTGTGACTGACTCCGCTCACTCTGTCTCTTTCCTCAGAGGACTGAAAAACTGTTGGAAACGATTGATCAGCTGTACCTGGAGTTTGCTAAAAGGGCGGCGCCCTTTAACAACTGGATGGAGGGAGCCATGGAGGATCTGCAGGACACTTTTATCGTCCACACCATTGATGAGATACAGGTATTGAACATTCATCTCTCATCCATCTCATTGTATCAATTCATGTATCCTTCTACCCATTGATTTATTCATCCATCTACTCATCAACTTATTTATTCATTCTGGGGCCTTTTATGCAAAAGTTTAAAAGGAGTTTAACATTTTCAGAGAGGAAATATTTCTGAAAATTTGAACGCAACTTCTGTGTTTGTGTGTGTATATCAGGGTCTCAGCACAGCCCATGAGCAGTTTAAAGCAACACTGCCTGATGCAGATAAGGAACGACAGGCCATTCTGGGCATCCATAATGAAATTGCTAAAATTGTGCAGACATACCACGTCAACATGGCTGGTACCAACCCCTACACCACCATCAACCCACAGGAAATCAATGGCAAATGGGATAAGGTTTGAGCTCAGTTCCACTCAGAACATACAGCTGTGCTGGCGATAGGAAGAAAATAAACATATATTCGGTCGACCTTAAATGTGTAAATATGTTTTACTATATATATTTATTAAAGTTGTCATATTTAATATGTTAATGTATATGATCAATAAAATATCCATATATATATATATATATATATATATATATATATACACTAGCAAAAGGCCATATACAGGCAGGCAGACAGATAGATAACTGTGCCTTTAAGCAGCTTGGAAAATTCCAGAAAATTATGTCAAGCCTTTAGGCAATTAGCCAATTAGCTTCTGATTGGCTAAATGGAGTCAGTTTGAGGTGGACCTGTTGAAGTATAAGGCCTGTACCTGCAAACTCAGTGCCTCTTTGCTTGACATCATGGAAAAAAAATCTAAAGAAATCAGTCAAGACTTCAGAAAAAAAATTGTGGACCTCCACAAGTCTGGTTCATCCTTGTCTAAAGGATGTCAAAATGCCTAAAGGTACCACATTTATCTGTACAAACAATAGTACGCAAGTATAAAAACCATGGGACCACACAGCCATCATACCACTCAGGAAAGAGATGCATTCTGTCTCATAGAGATGAATGTAGTTTAGTGTGATGTTAGGAATTGTGAAAAACTGAGTTCTAACGAATTGGGCTAAATTATATATATATATATATATATATATATATATATATATATATATATATATATAAAGACAATGGGAAAAATGGAGACTGGAAGAGACTCTTAATTCACATCAACTTTGCTTTCTTTTTTGCTTCTCTGTCTCTCTTTCTCCTCTTAGGTGAGGCAGTTAGTACCCCAGAGAGATCAGGCCCTGATAGAGGAACACGCCCGTCAGCAAAACAATGAGAGACTGCGCAGACAGTTTGCTAATCAGGCGAACGTCATTGGGCCCTGGATCCAGACCAAGATGGAGGTTGGACATGAGAACTATAAGAAAAAAATAAACTAACTGTAAAGCAGAGATTCAAGAAGATCTGTGGTTGTCCTATTATTTTACAGTGGTCTTTTAATTTTCTGTGTTTAGGAAATTGGCAGAATCTCTATCGAGATGCACGGGACCCTGGAGGATCAGCTGACCCATCTGCGTCAGTATGAGAAGAGCATCGTAAACTACAAACCAAAGATTGACCAACTCGAGGGAGACCACCAACTAATACAGGAAGCACTTATATTCGACAACAAACACACTAACTACACCATGGAGGTACACATACAAACTCTCAGTTGGATGCTTGCATAATGAACAAAGCACATTATTGCTTCGGTTTGTTCCTGACGTCTCTTTTTTTCTCTCTAGCACATCCGTGTGGGTTGGGAGCAGCTTCTCACCACCATTGCTCGCACCATTAATGAAATTGAGAACCAGATTCTGACCCGTGACGCCAAAGGCATCAGCCAGGACCAAATGAATGAATTTAGAGCCTCATTCAATCACTTCGATCGAGTCAGTATCCCACTACACAGTCAAGTACTACACAGCAGTTTAACATCATTCAGAACTGTAGGACTTCTGAGACTGTAACTCAGTCACTTCATATTCAACCATATAACTGCCCATCACATAGAAGTGTACAAGACAGAGGAGTACTACTGAGTGTGGTACTCCTGCTCAGAGTCTTCAAAAACAGCTTGGTGGAGCACATCAAATATATGGAATACAACACAGTAGTCTTGAAACACATTTTTAAAGTTTAACTATTCCTAACTCGACATGCTCTCTTAAATTATTATAATGCAAGAAACATTGCAAAACCAGTTTGACAATGTAAGAGCAAAGGCATCTGTCTGACACATTTGTACATTGACCAACATTTAAAAAATAGCACAGACACTATTCACTCTTATAATCCTCTGACCCACAGCTGATTTATTGAAAACTCGAGCAGTTAAAACTAACAAAAGACACATCCCTAATGTGTGGTTTTTATGCTTCTGAGTTTTTACTTTCATGGTAATGGGATTGTTTAATTGACCTTATGTGATTGGAATGGAATTCTGCAATATTTCTCCCACACAAGCCCCAGATTCCAGGCTGCCGTGCTGACACCTAATGCTGCACTAAAAGCCCACACCACACCATACAAGACACTGAAGCACCTTAACATTGTTAAAACAACACAATAGAGTTTAAAGAGCCCTACAAGACAGCACTGCACAGCCCAGAACAGCACATGTCAGATCTATTCTCAATGTCACTCTCCCCCTCACCCCCACTCACAGCACAATACTGCACAGTTTGTCCTAATGTTTGTGCACTGTTCTTTTCTTTTGTCTTCTTGTTTTTCACTTCTGCATGGATCAACACACTCTTCTACCCTTCCACACGTCTGCATGACATTCCCCCACCAATCCCCCCATGTGTGTGCTGCATGTCCACGCTGCTGACCTTTGACCCTGCCCACGGCTCTGACGCCCAGGACCACTCGGGCAAACTGGGCGCTGAGGAGTTCAAAGCCTGCCTTATCAGTCTGGGCTACGATATCGGGAATGACGCACAGGTACATATACACCAACACCAGTCAGTGAGTCTTGTCATTAACCACAGTCTTTTTGTTTTGTTTTTTTCCACTCTTTCTCCTTTTTTTCCTCTTTTGTTATCTATATTCCTTTTCCTCTCTTTCTTTCATTATTTCCACCTCCCAAACACTTTCTCTCAACATTTACTCTAAAATTATTTTCCTACACCTCCTCTATTCTCCTCCCAAATTTCTTTCCACTACCACCTGGTTCTGTGTGTCCCTCGTGGCTTCCTGTAGAAGAGAACAGGCATGATGGATGCAGAGGACTTCCGAGCCTGCCTCATCTCCATGGGTTATAATATGGTAAAAAGAGAGTTAAAATCTCCATGGGTTGAAATCAGGTTGAACTGAACGTTATAATCTCCATGGATCATGAACTGGTAAAATGGAGAGTTGTATACTCCATGGATTATAATCTGGTAAACCAGAAAGCTAAATAATTCAAGGATTATAATATGGTAAAGCAGCCGGTAATAATCTACATGGGGTATAATATGGTAAAATACAGGGTTTTAATCTACATGGTAGATGGTAAAGCACAGAGTTTTAATTTACATGGGGTATAATCTGTTAAATTATAAACTTGTAATCTACCTGGGGTATAATCTGGTGAAACACAGGATTTTAATCAACATGGGGTATAATATGGGTTAACAAAGTGTTTTAATATACATGGGGTATAATCTGGTAAAGCACAGTGTTTTAATAAACATGGGATATAATCTGGTAAAGCACACGGTTTTAATAAACATGGGATTTAATCTGGTGAAGTAGTGAGTTTTAATATACATGGGGTATAATCTGGTAAAACACAGGGTTTTAATATACATGGGGTATAATCTGGTAAAGTGGCGACCGTTAATCTACATGGGGTATAATCTGGTAAAACACAGGGTTTTAATATACATGGGATATAATCTGGTAAAACACAGGGTTTTAATATACATGGGGTATAATCTGGTAAAACACAGGGTTTTAATATACATGGGGTATAATCTGGTAAAACACAGGGTTTTAATATACATGGGATATAATCTGGTAAAGCACAGGGTTTTAATATACATGGGGTATAATCTGGTAAAACACAGGGTTTTAATATACATGGGGTATAATCTGGTAAAGTGGCGACCGTTAATCTACATGGGGTATAATCTGGTAAAACACAGGGTTTTAATATACATGGGATATAATCTGGTAAAACACAGGGTTTTAATATACATGGGGTATAATCTGGTAAAACACAGGGTTTTAATATACATGGGGTATAATCTGGTAAAACACAGGGTTTTAATATACATGGGATATAATCTGGTAAAGTGGCGACTGTTAATCTACATGGGGTATAATCTGGTAAAGCACAGGGTTTTAATATACATGGGGTATAATCTGGTAAAACACAGGGTTTTAATATACATGGGGTATAATCTGGTAAAGCACAGGGTTTTAATATACATGGGGTATAATCTGGTAAAGCACAGGGTTTTAATATACATGGGGTATAATCTGGTAAAGCACAGGGTTTTAATATACATGGGGTATAATCTGGTAAAACACCGCGTTTTAATAAACATGGGATTTAATCTGGTGAAGTAGTGAGTTTTAATATACATGGGGTATAATCTGGTAAAACACAGGGTTTTAATATACATGGGGTATAATCTGGTAAAGCACAGGGTTTTAATATACATGGGGTATAAATCTGGTAAAACACAGGGTTTTAATATACATGGGGTATAATCTGGTAAAGCACAGGGTTTTAATATACATGGGGTATAATCTGGTAAAGCACAGGGTTTTAATATACATGGGGTATAATCTGGTAAAGCAGAGGGTTTTTAATATACATGGGGTATAATCTGGTAAAGCACAGGGTTTTAATATACATGGGGTATAATCTGGTAAAGCACAGGGTTTTAATATACATGGGGTATAATCTGGTAAAGCACAGGGTTTTAATATACATGGGGTATAATCTGGTAAAGTGGCGACTGTTAGTCTACATGGGGTATAATCTGGTAAAGCACAGGGTTTTAATATACATGGGGTATAATCTGGTAAAGCACAGGGTTTTAATATACATGGGGTATAATCTGGTAAAGCAGAGGGTTTTTAATATACATGGGGTATAATCTGGTAAAGCACAGGGTTTTAATATACATGGGGTATAATCTGGTAAAGCACAGGGTTTTAATATACATGGGGTATAATCTGGTAAAGCACAGGGTTTTAATATACATGGGGTATAATCTGGTAAAGCACAGGGTTTTAATATACATGGGATATAATCTGGTAAAGTGGCGACTGTTAATCTACATGGGGTATAATCTGGTAAAACACAGGGTTTTAATATACATGGGGTATAATCTGGTAAAGCACAGGGTTTTAATATACATGGGGTATAATCTGGTAAAGTGGTGACTGTTAATCTACATGGGATATAATCTGGTAAAGCACAGGGTTTTAATATACATGGGGTATAATCTGGTGAAGTAGCTAATTTTAATATACATGGGCTATTATCTGGAAAAGCACAGGGTTTAATATACATAGGATATAATCTAGGAAAGCACATGGTTTTAATATACATGGGATTTAATCTGGTGAACTAGCGAGTTTTAATATACATGGGGTATAATCTGGTAAAGGAGAGCATTTGAGTCTACATCAGGTATAAACTGGCAAAGCAGACAATGGCAAATTGTCAATTTCTGAGACCCATTCCACTATTTTGTAGGGAGAGGCGGAGTTTGCCCGCATCATGAGCATTGTGGATCCTAACAGACTGGGAGTGGTCACATTCCAGGCCTTCATTGACTTTATGTCTCGTGAGACGGCCGACACAGACACTGCTGATCAGGTCATGGCCTCCTTTAAAGTCCTTGCTGGAGACAAGGTACAACACCTTTACAACATCCAGAGTGATTTTACTTGGTCTTTTCTAAGTGAATAACAAATACGTGGATAGTATATCAAAAATAAAAACTCAGTCATCATTTACTCACCCTTATGTTGTTCCATGCCTGTATGATTTTCGATCTTTCATGGAACTCTTAAAAGAGATGCTAGGCAGAATGAAAGCCACAGTCACCCTCCACTTTCACTGTGTGGAAAAAAAGAAATGTAATATTTTTTAAATGGCGACTGAGACTAACATGCTGCTTAATGTCTTCTTTTGTGTTTCCTGTAAGTAAGGCATACAATTAAGATTTATTTATATATATTAATTGCAACTCTCTCTGCGTAGAACTATATCCTTGCAGATGAGTTGAGACGTGAGCTTCCCCCTGATCAGGCAGAATATTGCATCGCCCGCATGACGCCTTACGCCGGTCCTGATGCCATCCCAGGAGCTCTCGACTACATGTCCTTCTCCACTGCCCTGTACGGGGAGAGTGACCTCTGAACCATAACCCCTCAATGTGGGGTTAACTTGCCTTCTGATGCAAACACAAAATCTCATATTCATGCACACACATTGCACGCACACAAATGGCTCTTCGGTGCTGATCTAGCACCAACAAGCAGAGACGCAGAACTGGTCCCAGATCAGCCCATCAGAGCAGCTTCCATCAGAAACACTCAATGATGTTAATTATTTTTGTATCCTCCTGTCAGCCTAGGCCCTGCCTGTGTGTTATATACAACTTCCTGCTTTTTCTCCAGCATTTTTCTTAAAGTCTGTTTAGCCTATCTTGGAGATTATTGATCCAGAGAGGGTAAATCTCTCACCCATCTTTGCTCAAGACACAAAAATGCAGTTTAAGAGCTTCACGTCACCAGTGTGACCCATGTGAAACTGCATGACTATGTGGTTCCAATTGTTTAACCTTTTTACATAAATGCATTTTTTAACTTCCTATTGCGATGGTGAGTCAGACTTCATGAACAAACCTTCCCCCTTCTGCTTCCAGGTGCAAAATTCCCCCAGGGAGAAATGTATTCTGTATTTTTACATCTTATTTTGTTTGTTTGTTTCCTCGTCATAAAGGAATACAGTTAACATATTTTATTATACAGAACAGAAAAGGTATTTTTCTTCACCTGATTAAAAAATTAAACAAATTATGAAAGTTTAAATAAAGAAACAAATCACAGTTGTGTGTGTTTTTGTTTTTAATTGCCTGGCTTAATGTATGGATGAATGTTTACTGATTGAATATCATCATCTTATATAATGTGCGCGATTACTCATGAGATTAATTTATTTTATATGAAAAAAAGGCAGTTGAAAAATCACGTTATTTTGTTTATTTTACAATATGAAGAAAATATTTTATGTTTGTCATGTGATGTGGATTTTAAGGTGTTATATAATTCAAACGAACAACTAAAAAACATACTAATATATATATATATATATATATTTAGGATAATGACGTATATTATCTGGTCCAAAGATCCTTTTAATATTTGTCGCAATATTTTGTTATTAAAATCTCTTCAACAGATTCTAGAGTCAGTTTCTGCTGTAAAAGATAAAACACGTGATCGTTTACAATTTAAAGAGGAAGTAAAATTGAGAAGGTGATTTTAACTGCTGATGGCACCGTCATCTCAGTAATTTATTATTATATTTTTTTTTATTATTATTTTATATTCAACAGAAATAAGATACAAACATTTATGGCATAATTCAATAATCATACATATGTTTTCCGTGTTGATACAGCATATGTAAAACAAACCACACACAATAAAATAAATAAAATACAAAATAATAATGATTAAAAAAAAAAAAAATTAAAGAGTGAGGATCTTAATCTATTAACATAAACAAGCTCAAGGCAGAAAAAAGTTTCAGGGCATTTCTGTCTGTCATCCATTGAAGAGATTTAGCAAATAGCTTCAGATCATTCTTCCATCCGTTGAAATGGGGTTTAATCTTTAAGTATTTGCATCTGTGTATAAAGTGTTTACCTAAAACAATCGGGTTATTTATAAAAAAAATTCTAGGTTTTTATCATTCAAAAACACTCCAACTTTAATTAAGACCACATTCAAAGGATGTATCGATATACCTTTAGATTGAATCCAAATTTGAAATGAAAGCCAAAATTCGTGCACCAATTCACAATGAAAGAAAATATGTTCTACCGTTTCGATTTCTTTCTCACAAAATCCACAAGAATTGTTATGACTGTCATCTCACTACAGTTTCGTTTGTTTCTTACGGAAGAAATATAAAGTTGCACGACGCCGCCGCTGGGGATTGTGGGTTTACATGGCGGCACCCTTCGGAGTCATGTTGGATACTTCTTTTCTACATCTCTCTGATTAATGCGAAATTGTAGGATGTTGTACATGCGCTAAACATGTGGAATCAGGTTCGTAAACTGCAAAAGAACAGGACTGTGAGATATGGCATTCCGATGCTGGTGAGTGCTTTAAAATCATTGTTGTGTCTTGAATGAACTGCCAATATCATCTACTAATGGAGTGAATCTCTGATAGTGTTTGCATAAATAATATGGGCTTCAGTAGTCCTTAATTTGAAACAAAAGTGGCTACAGCCCGTTTTAAATATCCTGTCTGTTGATAGATATGAAACTTCACAAGAGGTATTCTGTATATGTAGAAACTTTTTAATGTCGTACTTGTATAATGTTAGCGCTATGTTGTTTGATTAATGTTTTTTTTTTATTATTTACTCAAAAATGAAGATTCTATCATCATTTACTCACTCGCGTTCCATCACTGATGTGGATGACTTGCCTTCTTCTGCTGACAAACTAAGATTTTTAGAAGAATATTTAAGCTTTGTAGGTCCTCACAATGCAAGTGAATGGTAGCCAGAACATTGAAGGTTAAAAAAAGCAGCATAAAAATTATCCATAAGACTCCAGTTTACATCCACATCTTCAGAAGTGCTATTGGTGTGGGTGAGAATCCGTTCAATATTAAGTTCTTTTTTTACCATAAATTCTCCCCCCTGACAAGTAGGTGGCGATATGCATGAAGAGAATCAAAAAGAAGAATGTGAAAGTGAATTTGGAGATTTAGCCTATAGTAAAAATTACTTTATAATAATATTTATACTAAATATTGATCTGTTTCTCACCCAAACCCATCATACCACTTCTGAAGATGTTGATTTAACCACGGGAGTCATATAGATTACTTTTATGCTGCATTTTTGTGCTTTAGGAGCATCAACATTTTGGTTCCCATTCATTTGCATTGAGAGGACCAAGAGAGCTGAAGAAAGACAGTCATACACATCTGGGATGGAATAAGGGTGAGTAAAGGATGAGAATTTTAACTTTTGGGTGAACTATCCCTTTTAAAGTCTTAAAATATACTGCAAGAAATAAATGAACAGTTCAGTAAAAATAAAAATACATAGTGCAAATCAAGTCATTGATGTATAATGAAGGAATAAAAATAAAGTGTCACACTCTCAGTATATGGATAATTGAATATAGAAACTTTTTTTTAATTTTTTATATATATAAATGAATGCTAGTCTGTTACAATGTCAGGTAATTCAGCACTGAGGTACAGATTTTATTTCTTAGCAAATCACAATTTTTGTGCAAGGTTTCTAAAATGTTGGAGTTGAGGTTTCTACATAAAAAAAATAAAACAAAATAGATTCAATAGTAACATACAGTACATAATGAGACTAATTTTATTTGCATAATGTTTATGTTCTGTTTGTCTAAAGCTGCTGATCGTGGGAGGGTCGTTTGGATTGAGAGAATTCACACAGATTCGATATGATGCACAGAAGATAAGAAAAAAGGTAAGTAAAGCATCACAGACTTGCTCTTGTAACTTTATAATAGATTCCATTATCCATAATAACAGAGCCGATTCCCTGCAAGCATGACAAAGTTCTGCAATTGTTTCCCTTTTACTGTTTGAGATGCATTTACTGTCAAGCAGTTGTGTAAGAGATAAAGTGTAAGACCTCTGCAAGAATATGAAGGTGGATGTTGTGAAAGTGTCTGAAAATTAATCTTTCTGTTGTTCTGTTCTCTTGAGCGAACAGTTGAATACTTGCACATCTCGCGCACTCCTGCTTCTCTCCTGTTTATTACCTTGTGTTTTTGTTGTGTGTGCTCTAGCTGGATCCTGCACTGGAAGCCAGAGTGAATTCTCAAAAACAGTCTGTCATCCTTGAAGAAGAGTATGAGGTAATAAAAGAGAGAGTGATGCTGAATAGGCAAAAGATTCTATCTATAATAGCCATCTGACCTCCACGTTTGAATGGAAGCTGTGTATGCTCTGTAGTGAGGTTGTGAAAGCCTGATGGTTAGAAATCTGGCTTGCTACATTTAATTAATGTGCTCCACATCATTTAAATGGAAAGTGTCTATTTAGCTGTTTAGTCCCAGCTAAGTGCACTTGATGGCACTCAGTTCATCAATCTGTGGGTGGTTGAATCCATCCTCGGCACTGCAAAAACAGACACTATCAGGCTGTCTTTATACTGCACTGGTGACTCGCTCTGTCCTTAAAAGCTATATTTTTCTGCCCAGAGCCATTTTCAGGGAATTGCAGTGACTGAGCTTCCACAACAAATGATTGTGCTTTTACATTTTATCTGTCAGTACCAGACAATTAGTAGAAGAGTGCCCTCTAGTGGAACCAGAGAAGTTCAGTCATTAAAAATGAATGGCAATCTAATTGGTTTTAGGTAAGAATAAACTAATATTGGATGCAACTCCTTTTTCACTATTCATCTTGCCATTGCATTCTCAAGGCACGATCATGATTTCAAGCTCAGTTACGCTTCCTAGTGCCTGAAGCATGCGCAGAGCACGAGATGGTGCTAGGAAGTGTAAACGAGCTTGAAATCACATTCACCAAGGAGACTTCTGATGTCAAGATTTATTGTTAAAAAGGAGTTACATTTTGGTCTCTTTTGAGCCAAAATCAATTAGATCACTTTAGAAGACCACTAGAGTCTTATGGATTACTTTAAGTTGCATTATGTGCTTTTTGGAGCTTCAAAGTTTTGGTCACCATTCACTTGCATTGTGAGATCCAACAGAGCTGATATGTATTCTTTTAAAACTCTTTGTTTGAGTTCAGCAGAAGGAAAAAAATTAATGAGGGTGAGAAAATAATGAATTTAAATTTTTGGGTGCACTATTCCTTTTATGCAGAAACGATTATATGTAAGCCTTTCATCGATTGATTTCCTCTAAAAGAGTAATAACTGTGGCTCTGGTGCTATCAAAACATTGCTCTGTTTGAGCATAATGACCAGCCTCACATTGCAACATTGGCTCAAACAAGAGCATGAATTTGGGGGCAGGACTATATGTTTGGTCACCAATGACAGACAGAGGGACTCTAGGAAACTTGTTTGAAAATAATTATCATTTTCCAAGTTGCACTAGCTGATGCCATTGTAACAGAAATAACACTTAAACTACAAGCCACTACACAGCTGCTTATTAGATTGTAAATATTCAGTTGGGCCATGTGTCATTCGAATTCAAATCCACCTAATATGAATAAGACACCTGCACTTCAGCTGACCTGCTTTATTTGTATGACACTTTAGGGACTCATCTGCAGCAACTATAAGTTGTGCCGTATCATCCAAGCCATTTGTTAGTTTAGCATTGCCATCGTTAGAAATTAATGATTTTGCTGTTGCAATGGATTTACTGTTGGCTGTTGTGGCCAAACTTGGCAAGTGTTTTGTATTCTCAGCGGTCTGATCTTGTTGTTAGCATTAAAAGAATGGTTCACCAAAAAAAACAATTATTATATTCTGTGATTTGCCCCTGTTGTTCCAAAACCATTTGTTGTTATTTTGTGTTTGAAACATAAAAGGAGAAATTCTGTAGAGTTTAAAAAAAAAAAAAAAACACACCACAATGCATAATTCAAGTTGTTGAAACAATTTATAAGCTATTTTATGCCTTCTGAAACCATACAATCTCTTTGAATTTTATACATGTTTTAATAGAAGGTGACATGCCAGTTTGATATGCAGAACAGAGAATAAAGTTTGAGTGTTGCATGCAGAAAGGAAGGTTTTCAGGAAGTAAAAATATAATTTTTTTTTCCTCACACAAAGAAATCTTATGTCTTGGACTCAGAAAACAGTACAAGTCATCAGATAAACTCATTTTATCATACATTTATGTTGTGTGTGCATTTTTTATTTTATTTTTTTAAGCTTGAAAGCCATTGTCACTATAAACTGTTTTTGAATGGCAAAGAGCTGTGAGAAGATTATTCTGTTGAAAAAATAACAGTATTCAGGTTTGGAATTAAAAACCATTTTTGGGGGTTAACAGTTCCTTTAACATGAGTCATGTGGCATCTGGTCAGAAAACATAATGTATTGTAATTTCCTGTGCTGTTACAGAAACTGAAGGATCTGAAATTGGAGGGATGGAAGAACATTCGTGGCCCACGTCCCTGGGAGGATTCCAAAGAGTACCAGGAGCAACAGCGAGCTCGGTTTAATAAAGGCACATAGAACTATAAAAATGGTTCCCCCCCCCCCACCCACCACTGGCGTAGAGGTGTAAGACATTCATCAAATTTGTTGAGTGTGTTTAAGTTATGTTAAAAAATGAAGTGTGTAATTTGTTTTCTCCCTTCCTGGCAAAATATGAAAACTATAAATAAGCAATTTGTCGATTGACTTTCTCAAAAGGTGTAAACAATGTGCCTCTTAGATTACTGTAGATTATAAACTAATGTTGAGAAATGAATGAGGTTTTATGAATGAAATTTAAACATAAATCTGGTCTTTCACTCAGGTGTATTGTGCAGTGTGCCAAGTGGCTATGTTTTGAATAGCATTCTACCCATATAGGCTGCAGTAAGAGTAGTATGGTAGTGTGCTATTCCAAATATAGTTTGTGTGGATGAGGCACTTTTAAAGGGATAGTTCGCCCCAAAATGAAATGAATCCCCACTTAAACTCAGATGGGAAAGTGAAACTAAACGGTCCCCATATGTGACTTTTAGATGTGAAAGTGGAGATTTAGAGTAAAAAAAAGAAAAGAAATATTTATCTGTTTCTCACCCACACATTTCATGTTGTGTCTGAAAATTTGGATTTAACCACTGCAAACTTAACACTGAAGATTTATTTTATGCTGTATTTGTGATTTTTGGACCTTAAAAGGTTTGCTAACCATTCACTTGCATTGTATGAATCTACAGAACTGAGATATTCTTCTAAAAATCTTTGTTTGTGTTCTGCTGAAAAAAGAAAGTCATACACATCTGGAATGGAGTAAATTATGAGGATTTTCATTTTTGGGTGTACTATCCCTTTAATGCAAGTTAGCTTTGATATGTTTTGTGATCTTTTTGTCATGACACACATCCTTCTTCCTAAATGAAATGCTACAAAACACCATACTGAAACACTAATGCTAACTCATTGGCTGTGTGTAAAAATTTCACCTACCACTGCTTTAATCAATGCTACATCCATGGCTGTGTGGTTTAAAGGGTTTGATCTCTCGGATACACTTTGTCCAACTGTGAAGCTGCAGACTGCTTTGATTCAGTCCTGGAGTGTATGTGCATTACCAACAGGAAGAGGGCACAGACCGCCACTCTCAGTCAAATGTTAACACCAGCACTGACTCATCTATGTGATGTGAAGCTTTTGTTCCGAGGCACATTTTAACAAGCCCCTGCTGACTCTCACTCCCTTGTCACTCTCCTGCTGGAAATTCCAGCACTGTCATATCATGTGTTCTGTCTCTTAAATTGCTCAAGTGGGAATGACCCTGCAGGGCTGAAAGGGGACATGTCAACAAAACTGGCTTCAGGACTCCAGATATCATCAGGGGCATCATTCACATCCACTACTGTGTCCAGTTCAAATAAAACCGATTGGACAGGGAAATCCTTGTTAATTTGTCACAAGTAAAAAGTGCTTTAATTCCCATGAATTTTCTCCCAAGTTGCCGTATCAGTGTTGGTTGGATGTGTTCGGTATATTATTAATTTGCTATTAGTTAATTATTAATTTGAGGTCTTAATTTAGTAGTATAATGAGGTGTTTGTTTTGTAGTTTGCAAAGTAACTAAGTGTTTTCCATGTTATAGGCTTTGTACAAGGCACAATACCACAGGTGAATAATATTACTGGACAGATTTCATTGAAATGTGTATCCTGAGAAATCACACTGTCTTTTTGACAGCTGAAGACTCTGTAAACAGCAAACAAAATACTCAAGGGAACAGCTTACACTTTTATAGCCAACAGCTAAAATACAGTACCCTGGTAAAGGTTCCTAATGTGCAGCCCCTTAGAGGACAGGGATGGACTTTATTTTCTGGACATTTATCCATCCCATATGAACATTAACCATGATTTTTCTGCAGTATCCATATTTGAACCACGACATTCATGATGAAATCTTGAACAAAAAATATGATAAAAATCATAATCATTCTGCAACAAATGGAAATACTATAGTAACACAATAGTTTATTTATGGTACATGTATCTTATCACAAAAAATGGTTACATAGTCATAAACCATGGTTAAGTTTTGTAAGGGTATTGCTTTTTGGAAGAAAAACCACGCTTGTACCACAAATTATTATCATAACCACGGTGTCAGACTTACTTTAGTAGAACTGTTGTAACAATGTTTTTGACAGAATGATTATTTCGCAAAATGATTTTTATTTGCAAAGTTTTGGTTTTCCATTAATATAACTTGTTTTAGCATAGTTCATGAATGGGTGTCGGGGTCCGGGGTAGCTCAGCAAGTAAAGAAGCTGACTACCACACGTGGAGTCGCAAGTTCGAATCCAGGGCGTGCTGAGTGACTCAAGTCAGGCTTCCCAAGCAACCAATTGGCCCGGTTGCTAGGGTGGGCAAACTCACATTGGGTTAACCTCATTGTGGGCTATAATGTGGTTCTTGATCTTGGTGGGGCGCATGGTGAGTTGTGCGTGGATGCCGCAGAGAATGGCATGAAGCCTCCACACGCGCTAGGTCACAGTGGTAACACGCTCAACAAGCCATGTGATAAGATGCGCAGATTGGCGGTATTGGATGCAGAGGCAACTGAGATTTGTCCTCCACCTCCACTACGCCACCATGAGGACTTAGAGCGCATTGGGAATTGGGCATTCAAATTGGAGAGAAAAGGGTAGAAAATAGAATGGCTGCAGTAGTAAAACCACGGTTAACAGAATATTCCAGGTTCATTAGAAGCTGAATCAAAAGCATTTGTGCATAATTTCAACTCGTCCCTCATTGTCTTATAAAAATAATAGCAGAAATCGAGGTTACAGTGAGGCACTTACAATGGAAGTGAATGGGGCCAATTTTTGGAGAGTTTAAAGGCAGAAATGTGAATTTGTATGAGACCAGTTTTTTTTTTTTTTTTTTTAATCGGGGATTAGTCGAAATTTGTTTTTGCGGTAATCAATATTATGCCAGAAATTCTGTCGATTGAGCTTAACTGGTTTTGAACCCAGAATATTTGTTTCATTTTCATAAATGATGTAAACCAGTTGCGAGGGAATTTAAATTATTACAAGGCAAAGCAAAACTTTCTTTCTCTCTCTCTCTCTCTCTCCCTCTCTCTCTCTCTCTCTCTCTCTCTCTCTCTCTCTATATATATATATATATATACTACTACTCTGTAGTAGTGCTTAATTTCTCAGGCATGTTGCCTGAACACTACCCCGTCTCCCATAGGTCGAAAAAAAGATAGTTCTCCTGCCCCAAACTCATGCCATAGATTGAGCCAGTGTTGCTTCAAATAAAGGCCAATGTTTTGATTAATAGTGCCAAAGAGTTTACAGTTTTAGGGGGAAGATTAAGGACAAGACCCTTAACCATAAGATTAACAACCCACCAGCAGATTTATGTGGAAAACTTTCTTTACTGCAGTGTGAGGAAGCCTTTTCTGACAGAAACACTGAGCAGTATATATGATACAAAGGGTTGCACTTGGATTTGAATGAAGAGTTATACCCGGTTTGGTGTTAGTAAAAATTTCTATTTTTAGTTTTCATTGCAGAGATCAGATGAACATTAGAGACTAATTCATTCCACTCTCACTACCGCAGCGCAACATGAAGGTCTTGGATTTTTTAAATGTATGATGTTGCCTGCTGGGCTTGTGTATGTGTGAATGTTTGTGCTTTTAAGATTAGATTTGCAGATGAAATCTTTAAAACAAAGGTTTTAGAAATCTCCTAGAAATAATAGTAACTTGATTTACAATTTCCAAAGAAAATGGTGATTGCCCATGCAAAGCTTACAGCAACAATGCTAGGGTGTTCTGGGTGATTGCTCAGTGGTTGTTGCCAAGTTTTGATAGATAGACAGATAGAGATATAGATAGATAGATAGACA
The DNA here is from genome assembly GCA_032164185.1 of Moxostoma hubbsi. Taxonomy (NCBI): domain Eukaryota; kingdom Metazoa; phylum Chordata; class Actinopteri; order Cypriniformes; family Catostomidae; genus Moxostoma; species Moxostoma hubbsi. The sequence continues at coordinate 10,691,121 of JAVLUX010000021.1, forward strand.
TACAGACAGACTTAAAGTAGATTACAGGCCTTGAGTGGGTTTGTTTACATTTGAATTTTTTAGGAGTTTGAATAGTCTTGCCCTGTTTGGACATTCCATCAATGGGATTCCAATCAATGGATATTTGATCATCCGCTGTGCAATAACAGTAATTTTGATCTGCTAGAGAAGTCATAGCAACCTGAGTCAGAACAGTCTGAAGGTCTGTGCCGAGTTTGGTGGATGTAGCTTGAAAGTTTTGGAGACGTTACCATTGGAATTGTGGAAAAACCATGTCTGTGCAGCATAACAGTAACTCACAAACTGCCTCCTGCAAGTAAACATGCCTAAATGTGGCATTTAAGTGAAGGTTACTGTATTGTTTGCTGGTCAATATCACACAATAAACTTAGTTAAAGGTTAAAACTAAGTGGCTGAGTTTTTACATCCCACTACTTACCAAAATAAAAAAATGGACATTAAATATTAATTTGTGTTATTTTGAATATAATTATTTATTTTTGTGAAAAAGAGACTATTGTATAGTCTTTATAGAATATGAGAGACATAAATCTAGAACAACTATGAAAAATTGGGTGACTGTCTGGGTTAATTGCTAAGCGATAATTATACAGAAATATATGACCACAGATTGTGACTGTCCAATCAGAATCAAGGATTCAAGGGAGTCATGTACTTGGCATGTACAGTGTGTTTGCAATGGAGTGTGTTTAAAAGCATTTCATAGTTGTGAGTGTGGTGGTTTGGGACTCCCTCACACGTGTGCTTCAATTTTTCATCACAAACTGCAAGAAAACTGCATCAATTATATATCACAGCACTAAGAAAAGAAGAAATCAAATTCAATATTTACTGCGTACTTCCTGAGCTGGCAAATCACAGGGTAGAGAGGAGAGAAAGGTGTGTGTGTGTGTAGGTTACACAAGGGGCCCAACTGTGAAAAACAACGTTTAGAGAAACCCTTCAAGAACACCCCCCCCATACATGAAATGTAATGATATTTTAGAAATTATACCATGAAATTAACATGACATGCACAGCTCCATGCTGGAACTCCAAACTGTTTTGCAAGACTTCGGCATTATACCATCAGTATCTGCCTACTGTCACACACACACACACACACACACACACACACAAACTTTTCTATTCCACAAAATGATACTCACACTGCACCATTAGTGACTGCTAACCCTTTTTGTGTGTGTGTGTGTGTGTGTGTGTGTGTGTATTGCCGTATATGCGTTGCTTTTTGTTTTTCTTTGTCATAATTCCCTGTTCTATAAATATCCTGATGCTCTGCAGCAGAAGGACTATTCAGGCGGAAAATACACACACTCTGTCAGAGCTACTACACAGTACACACACAAATGCATGATCTCGTGGACACAATTTCATATTCATTCATACTTCAGCACGCACACAAACACTGTGAGAGAGAGAGAGCAAGAGCGAGAGAGAGAGCTTAAATTGAATTTAGATCCCAATGTGGTGATATGGTAAAATAAATAATAATGGTAATTTATATATTATTGTTATTTATATATTACTAATTATTATATTATATACTGTCAAAGTTATTGGACAAAATGTATTTAGCTTTCATTTTATTATGCTTTTGCAACATTGTTTTTGAAACTTTCATGCCAATAAACCCCATTGAATTGAATAGAATTGAGAGCTGCCAATCATGTTTGCACACACAAACATACAGGCACTAACAAGCCAGCTGGGCATCCACACATACTGACCATCGACACTCCATCCCTTTACGCTCTGACATCACTACACAGATGCACAATATTGTGGTGGTTACAGCACAAATGCACAGGGATGTTGTGTATGCATTGTGCTCTTTTGCAAGTTTTGTTTCTTACTTTCTTTAAGGTATAGTTCACGCCAAAATTCTGTCATCATTTACTCACCTCGTTGTTCCAAACCTGTATGACCTTCTTTCCTCTGAGGAAAACAAAAGGAGAATTTGAGAGTGACAAACGACTTAAAACCAAAGTACTTTCTCCTATCCCGGCATTATACATTTATATATAAATAAGACATTCATATATTTATTTTCTCAAAAACTGTAAGCACTGTTTGTGATACGCTTAGACCCGCCCCTGCAACATTACTCAACCAATGGTGTGAGTTGGGGGCAGGACTATCTCTTTGTTTGACCAACATTTCAACTGTTTTGAAAACAAAGCAATTCCATTTGGTGGCACTATAGTGTCACAGAAATGACATAGTTCAGCTTTAAATGACAGTCTGTTCATTGTACAATGTGACCGTAAGCCTCCAGAAGACTTGGTATATGACGTACGAGTTGCATGGACTACTTTTCTGACAGTTTTAGGTACTTTATTAATCGAGCCACTATGTACTGCCATTGTATTAAATTAATCTGAGAATTCATTAAAGTATTTATTTTTGTGTTCCGCATAAGGAAGAAAGGCCACTTTTCCACCATTAGGCCGAGTGGCTCTGAGCACATTTCCACATGAGCTTATAGCTTATAGCGCTTTTAGCTGTTTCTAGCTAGGTGAAGTTAATAAGAATTTTTAAGAAAAGTTATTTAAAAATAGTGTAAATTTAGTGTATATTCATGAATTTATGATGATGGTTTAACTAGCCTACATTTATGTTTCTACATGCCTTTTTTGTCAGGGAAGTAGATTACTAGCTTATTAACACTCAGAATATATCAATATATTCTCATTTACTATTTTTATATAATACTATAACATATTTTGCCAATTGATATCATTTTAAGCTAGTTTAGAAACTATTACCTTTCTACATATTCATGTCTGTTGGTATACACAAGCCCTCAGCAAATAAACCACTTGCCTTTTTATCTTTGCTTTCATTTTTGCAGCATGGGACATGACTTTCCTGTGTATTAGCAGCGTAAATACAGAAAAGCAGTTCTAAAAACTGGAATATGCATTAATTTCGCAGTCAACAACATGAGGATGAGTACTGTAAGGACGACAGGAAAGCACCCATCTGTTGACGCTGGTATGAATTTAGGCTCCTTTGTGTTAACACTGTCCAAGGCTAGTAGATGATCTCATATCTTCTGTTTACAAGTGAAAATCTAAAAGGCCTTTACTGACAAACCTGTAAAATATCAGTCATGCAATTTCTAATTATTGACTGTGTTTACATGCACAGTACAGCAAAATGCTCATTACCCATATCGGTGTAATCTGAAAACAAATTAATTACTTACTCTAATATTATTAGAGTAATTATTATTTTAAAGGAAGAAAATAACATCAGCATAACACATTACGTTTTAAATTATTGTAATTAGATTACAGTTACAAATATTTCTAAAATAATTAATATACAATTAAATAATTGTATTTATGTTGAATACATTCAAAACATGAATGATGTCATTATGTATCTGAATATGTTTGCGTTTCTGTGACAGCTGAAGTGTGTGTACTTGGGTAAGTACACTGTAAGTATACTGAAAGTACACATACTGTAAAATAAAGTGCAACCATGATGTGATTACCAATGAAGTAATCAGTAAAGTAATCTGGTTACAATTTTTAGAGAAGTGATTAGTAATTTGTAGTGATTTACTTTGAGTGACTTGACCAACATTTTAACTTGTTATATATAAAAACCCAACAAGACAAGAAATAATTACCAGAGATTTTGAAATAGTCAAAATGTAAACAGACGTGCATATTGAATAAGCCGACAGAATGTCTAGGTTACTGTTGTAACCTCCGTTCCCTGATGGAGGGAATGAGACATTGTGTCGATGAAGTGACACTAGGGGTCTCTCTTGAGAGCCTCGCACATCTCTGAACTTGAGAAAAGGCCAATGGGTAATTGCCAGACAGAATTTGCATGTCCCTCCCCCGGACATACAGGTATAAAGGGAGGGAAATATGCATCTGTCCATTCAGGTTTTGCACTGAGGAGCCGAGAATGAGGTTCGGCCATAACAGTGGCTCGGTTCAGCGTTGTGGCCAGGAGGACACAATCTCTCATTCTCTCCATCAGGGAACAGAGGTTACAACAGTAACCTAGACGTTCCCCGTCTGTTGCTCACTTCAACGTTGTGTCAAAGAAGCGACACTAGGGGTCTATATTCAATCACGCCATGCGCTGAACCGTGTTCATGCGCTGCTGATGCCAAAGTGACAGGCTGCGTCAGACTACATGTACCCTTCCCCAACGACCAATAAAATAGTCATAAACTTTTTAGGTTCCCGGCACCCTGAAGAGGAGAACAAAGCGAAGTGCCAAGCATGGGAGCAGGCCGACCAGCCGCGCCATCTTAACGCTATCACACACATCGGGGAAGGAGTTCCTTTCCAACTTTTATTCTTTCAGGGGGAAAAGGGGCAGCACTTGCAGGTTCCCTACTTGGTCCCTGAAGGGAGTCGTAGGAACCTTGGGCACGTAGCCTGGTCGCAGTCTTAGGACGACATGACTGTCTGCTGGACCAAACTTCAGGCAGGTGTCGCTTACAGAGAACGCTTGCAGGTCTCCAAACCTCTTGATGGAAGCGAGTGCGATCAGGAGGGCCGTCTTCAAGGAGAGGCCTTTGAGCTAAACTGACTCCAGGGCTCTGAAGGCCCAAGAGGACCACTGAGAGATACCAGGAAGGGAACAGTCTTGGCCGGTGAGGTTTCAACCTCCAGGTGCCTCTAAGGAATCTGATAATCAAGTCGTGCTTATCCAAGGACTTGCTGTCCACTGCGTCGTGGTGGGCTGCGATAGTGGCTACATACACCTTCAAGGTGGAGGGGGACAGCCTCCCTTCCAACCTCTCCTGCAGAAATGAGAGCACTGACCCGACTGCACACCTCTGCATGTCTTCAGACTGGGAAGAACACCAATTTGTGAACAAGGGGCACTGTAGGGCGTAAAGTTGCCTGGTAGAGGGAGCTCTAGATTGGTCGATCATGTCTGCGACAGCAGGTGGTAGGCCACTTAGATCTTCTGCATCCCATTCAGGGGCCAGACATGGAGGTTCCAGAGGTCTGGGCACGGATGCCAGAGGGTGCCCCATCCCTGAGAACGAAGGTCCTTCCTCAGGAGAATTAGCCAGTGAGGGACTGTCACGAGGAGCACGAAATCTGAGAACCAAGTACGTGTGGGCCAGTAGGGGGCCACCAGAGTGACTTGTTCCTCGTCCTCCCTGACCTTGCACAGCACCTGTGCAAGAAGGCTCACTGGGGGAAATGCGTACTTGCACAGCCCCCAGGGTCAGCTGTGTGCCAGCACGACTGTCCCGAGGGGAGCCTCTGTTAGAGAGTACCAGAGCGGGCAATGGAAGGTCTCCTGGGAAGCGAACAGGTCTATCTGTGCCTTGGTGAACCATTCCCAAATCAGCTGGACCGCCTGGGGGTGGAGCCTCCACTCTCAACTGAGTGTACCTTGTCGCGACACCGCGTCCGCTGCCGTGTTGAGGTTGCCCAGGATGTGAATGTCACATAGCGACCTGAGTCACTGCTGGCTCCAAAGGAGGAGATTTGTTTGGGCAAGATATGACAAATGAGCGCACGCTACCTTTGCGGTGCTGTCTGAGCGTATCAAGACGTGCTTGTCCTGAATAAGTGGGAGAAACCTCTGCAGGGCAAGGAATATAGCCAGCAACTCTAGGCAGTTGATGTGCCAATGCAGTGGGGGCCCTTTCCAGGAGCCAGTGGCTGCGTGCCTGTTGCACACGGTGCCCCAACCCTGTTTGGAGGCATCTGTGGTGACCAGACCGCGTCGGGACACCTGCTGTAGGGGGACTCCTGTCCATAGAAAACAGAGGTCTGTCCAGGGGTTGAAAGTCTGGTGGCAGGCAGGGGTGATGAACACATGGTGCATGCCGCGGTGCCATGCCCATCTCGTGACTCGAGTCTAGAGCCAGTGCTGATGTGGTCTCATATGGATCAACCCCAGGGGCGCAACCGCCGCGGAGGATGCCATATGCCCCAGGAGCCTCTGGAATTGTTTTAGAGGAACCGCTGTGCCTGGCTTGAACAAGGTGAGGCATTTCAGCACTGACTGTGTGCACTCGTTGGTGAGGCACGCTATCATAAAGACTGAGTCTAACTCCATGCAGAGAAAAGAGGTACGATGAAATAAGGGCTGTAGAAACCCTTCTTCATCTCGGCAGGAGGGACAGGCTCTATCGCAACTGCAGCGTGCACCAAGGTAAAGCGGACACCACCGAAAGGGGGCGGGGCCAGGCGAACTAAATCGCGTAGCCAAGTCGGATGGTCCTGGCCAACCAGTGCGACGGGTTGGGAAGTGAAACCCATGCGTCCAAACTAATGGGACGATCGTTTTCGACGTACCTGGCGAGGCTTTGCAGCGGGGCAGGGCAGGTATTGTTGTATTGGGAGGCAAAAGCACGTCCTGATGCTCTAGTGCTGAGAGAAGACTCAAAGCACTTTTCTTGCTCTGCACACCCAGTAGGGGGCGGGTTAGTGACTGAGGAGGAGGTCCCATGAAGGAAGGCAGCATCTGTGACCGTCATGAGCGGAGAGATCTCGACCGCATCCAAGAGCTACACTGGGGTGGAAGGGCATCTATATAAAGATGCGTCCCTAGAAGGATGTTCAACGCCGCTGTGTATTGCTCTTTAAGAGAAAATAAACTCTTTTAGGGATATATTCTCTTTTTAGAAGCGCTGTCGAAGCGCCCAGAAAGCTGCTGATATGCGCCGTAGATCCAACAGCATACGCTCTACAGAGATGAGTGGAACAGTAAGTGACTGCAGCATGGCTCCGAAGAAAAAATCTGAATGGACAGATGCATATTTCCCTCCCTTTATACCTGTATGTCCGGGGGAGGGACATGCAAATTCTGTCTGCCAATTTCTCATTGGCCTTTTCTCAAGTTCAGAGATGCGCGAGGCTCTCAAGAGAGACCCCTAGTGTTGCTTCTTCGACACAACGTTGAAGTGAGTGACAGACGGGGAACAAGTGTTTACATGCAGTGCATAATCAATGTAATAGTCAAAAATCTGAGTGTGCATATCAGGTGTTGCTTAAATTGGGTGTGACCTTTACTTGATAACGGAACACTGTTTAAGGCGTTTACATGGCGTTGTCGGGTGTAAGATTGTGCATATAAATGCACTCATTAATGCTGATAATATCAGGCTTGGCTCCAGTCAAGAAAGGTGTGAGTGTGTGTGTGTGCAAGAGAAAAATATTGAGTGTGGTGTGTGAGCACTGCAGCCCAGTGTAATCACCCCACTGTACCAACCTCTTCTAATTATGGCTGCCCTTCACATGACCAAATAATTTATCACATATAACATAGCTAACATAAATGACCACTGACACGCATACACATAATGACCTGTTAACACACACAGCAGCTGTTCTGTTGAGGAGGACTGTGTGTATTTACAGTGAAGGACACAACGCCGCTCAACGCCGTTGTGTCTGAGGAGTGAAGAATTAATCGGCCCGTCACCTCCGTTGTGAGCTGAGAGCCAGCCATCTCCCTTGCGTGTGGCAATACAGCGGGCAGACTCTGTGCCCATGGCAATGGAGGAGTGGCTGATGCAGTGAGAGCCAGGGAACAACAGATATAGACATTGGCTGTCTGTCTTGTTTTGCAGTGAGACAGGCGTGTGGCAGGCGAAAGGTCCATCAGCTGAATCAGCGTGTCTGTCCACCCTCACCCGACTTACCTTATAGGGCCGAAACATAAGTAGTCAGCTCTAAAGCATATTGATGGAAAATTACTGTAAAAATTACCACACAACAGATGACGGCACATTTACCTCTTCTATCATCTTTTGAAGCCAAACTGTGTGTGTATTCTTGCCCTCTCCCCTGACCTTTCAAAACCGCAGCTGCTCCAAAGCTCCAAAGAACAGCAGTTGTGGAGCAGCCTTCAATGAATCACACAATGGACCACATGCACAAACACTGTTTAAAGGAATATTCCAGGTTCAATACCAGTTATGTTTACCACAAAAATTAATTTCAACTTGTCCCTGCTTTTCTTAAAAAAAAAAAAAAAGAACAAGGCACTTACAATGGAAGTGAATGGTACATATCTTGACATGTTAAAATACTTACTGTTTCAAAAGTATAGCCACAAGACATAATGTTTGTTAACATGATTTTAGCATGATCAAATTGCTATTCTGTGTATATTTATGTCCAATTTTATAATTTTGTTGCCATGATGACATAACATTGTAAACCCTAAAACCCTAAAACAATGATTAAAACAACTTTACATCTTAATTAATACACCAGTTTTAACAGAATAATTAAAGTTAGTGCATTACTATAGGAAGTAGCTTCAAATATCTGTCTTTAAACCGTCCAAAAATTGGTCCCGTTCACTTTTAAGTGCTTCACTGTTACCTTGATTTTTTTCTTTTCTTTTCGAAGAAAAGGAGGGACAAGTGGAAATTAAAAAATAATGAAAATGGTAATCATAATTATGCCGCAAATGCTGTCAATTGAGCATAAATCCTCTTTTAAAAGTTTGATTTAAGGTATAGTTTGGGGGCAATCGAGACGTCTTCAATTTGTCTTTTTAAATTCATGTTTTCTCGATGGAAGTTTAGGGTTAGTCTAGTATAATTATAATTAGCTTTATGTAAAAAACATTAAAAGTCTATGGCATCTAGAGTTTTGGGGTTTAGATGTAGCTAGTAAGTGTGTGTGTATGTTTGAGGATGGTAAATACAATTGCAATGAGAGATGAAAATTAAACTTTGCTTCAGTAATATGACACAGCATTTCTGAGTAAAACAGGATATTCAATGAGAGAGAGAAAAGAAGAGCGGGACTTTATTCATCAGAATTTATTAGAAATGAAATGTTGTTTGGGTGCGTTCCATTCAGAAGTCCTATTCCTTATTCCGTTCGAAGACTTTACCATTCACAGGGAGAGCTTTTGAGGGCAGAAAGGTGTGTGACTCAAAAACAACATTCATTAGGAACTCATTTTCAAAATCATTTTTATTGGAAATTCTGTTGTAAACAATCTTACAGAATCACTATCATGATTTGTATTCCCTCAAATTGCCCCCCAAAGGCATAATTTGTGCCATTTGGAATGCAAGGGAGAAAAAAGAGCGCTTGGTGATTTTTCGTAAAGATTACTAATGCACTAATTAATCATTTACACTAAGTTTAGGAATGTCTAAATAGGGTCAATTCTAAATACATGTTGATTTTAAAGTGGCAGCTTTTCACCAGTTAAAAGAATATTCAGTAAAACTGGTGAAAAGCTTGAATAAGGAGAGAGAAAGCAGCCAGGATTCTCTCAGAAACACAATGTTTAACAGGTGTGTCTCACTCTTTACAAATATGATGTAATATCTGTGCATGCAGAATGTGCTATTAAATGAGATTAGGATTATGCTACTCCTCGAAATGTGTATGATCTTATGTGAACAGGACAACACTATTCAGTCTTTGACAGCGCGTATGCAGAACTGTACAGTCTTTATGCTTTATGGTCCATAAAGAGATATTTTTTGACCTCCTGATTCAAACGATCAACCCCTATATGGTCATTCGTGGTATTTAAGCAGCATCGCGCATCATCCGGATTCCACGCGCGCAGATGTGATATTACATGCACATGAATTATGGTGTATCTTCTCGGTCCCAGCTGATGCGATGACGTAGACGCTTGTGTCCGCGTGTGTTCGGCGGAGGGTGTGTTTCCAAGGCGAAATCTGGAGAAGGGAGGCGGGGATAGAGAGGGGAGAATAGCGAATTTGCGAGACGACTTTAATTCTCAATATTTGAACATCTCAAAATCCCCCCTTTCATGATGCCATCCTGGCGCACGGAGCGACTCTACTACATAAGCAAGAAAGCGGGTTTGCTCGCGCTGTGTGATGCGCGCGGGTGAAATCTGCAGATGTTGGAAACACAGAGGATTCCGTTACGGTTTCAGCTTAATCGGGATGCTTGGTCATGAAATGAAACGAGGCCCATTCGGTTGTGATAACTCCAACTTGTTTACTCCTGCGCTATAAGACGGTTGGAGAGATAGAGAGAGAGAGCGCGAGAGGAGGGGGCGCGAGCGTTCGCCGCTGTTGCTCGGGGCTCGCGAAAAAAACGCTCACATGGATTCCAGTGTTCCATTTTTCAACGGCGCTTCGATCTGAGCGCGCGCTGACAGCCCCCGGTGACCGGCGCATCCATCAGACCCGGCGAGGGAAAGAGGCATCACTTCGCCGGTTCCATCGATCTGCCGGAACTGGCCAGGCACCGTTTCGTGTGTGTGTGTGTGTGTGTGTGTGTGTGCGAGCGAGGAGGGCGAAAGCGGCCCTGAGGTATTTCTGCGACCTAACAGCAGCCTGCCGCACGCTTAACGGAGAGCCAGTGAGACGCTAGGGAAATAAAATCCTCAAAAACATCCGAGGGAACCTGCCTGGCTGGAATATTTCATCGCTTAGGAGGAAAGCGGTCCTCTCTTGCTCAGACCACAGGTACGTACCTGCCGTTCAATGCGTTTGTGCGTCGCTATTGGTTAGTCAGCGATAATTAGTGCAGTTTGAGGCGCCACCGGCTTTATTTAGGGATAGTTGGAATGGGGAAACGTTTGACGCTGCTCTGAGTGGAATGGAAATGACCAGCGCTTTGAAATTACAGTGGATGTCTCCAAATTTGCGTCACAGGTCTCCGATCATTTCCACGATAATACGGAGAATAATAACTGCCACTGCTGAATTAATCATTATAATGATTACAAAAATGATGCAAAGCGATGTCTTAAATTATTTCTTTTAATGTCAGGCTGTTTGATCTGAATTTAGTTGATGCTGATGTCGTGTGAGACTCATGTATACTTCATTCATCAAGAGAAGTGTCAGTCGGGGCGGGGGTGAGATAATTTATGATCAGAGGCTGCGATTAGCGCGATTAGTTTTTTTTCTTTTTTCTTTTTTTTTTTTTTTTTTTTTTTTGACGATTACTCCTCCGTTTGCTGTTTAACGGAGGATGTGTGATTCTCTTGATCCTGCCCATCACTTGCGTTTCTATACATACGTATCTGAACGTCTCGTTGGCCCTGCCGAAACACTGGATGCTCGGGCAAGGATTGAAATTGACGCCAATGCATGGTTCCCATTTGGTTCTTTTTTAGGAACCAGATTGTAACGTTCTAGAAACCTTCTTTTTGGGGGTTTTATAACCTCAAATTAACATTCTCATAACGTTGCAAGGATGATTTTGTGTGACAACCTAAAAAGAACTTATAAAAAACATATACTATAATTAAAGCAAGACATGGCTTGTAGACTGACTATCAGTATAATGTTGCGGTTTGGTTGCAGAAAGGTCCCCAGAATTTGGAGGGATAGATCACCTAAAATTGAAAATTCTCTCATCATTTACTCACACCCTCATGCCATCCCAGATGTAAATGAGTTTCTTTCTTCTGCAGAATATCTCTGCTCTGTATGTCCATACAATGCAAGTGAATTGTTACCAGAACTTTGAATCTCAAAAAAGCATATAAAGGCAGCATAAATGTATTTAATACGACTCTAATTGTTAAATCCTTGACTTCTGGAGTGATATGATTGTTGTGGGTGAGAAACAGATCAATATTTAAGTCCTTTTTTACTATAAGTTCTCCTTCCTGCCTATTAGGTGGTGATATGCACAAATAGTGTGAATTTCTAACAAAAACAAAAGAATGTATAAGTGAAAGTGGAGATTTATAGTACAAAATGACTTAAATATGAATCTGTTTCACAGCCACTCCTATCATGTCGCTTCTGAAGACATGAATTACTTCTATGCTACCTTTATGTGCTTTTTGGAGCTTCAAATTCACTTTCATTGTAAACCAACAGAGCTGAAATATTCTTCTAAAAACCTCAATTTGTGGTCAGCAGAAAAAAGAAAGTCATACACATCTGCGATAGCATGATGGTGTGAGTAAATTATTAGAGAATTATAATTTTTGGGTGAACTAAGGGAATGTCTAAGGGAACCATTACACAATCTAAAGGAAACAGTGCTAACCAAAAAAAGAAGAACATTAAAACTCTTTTCTGCGAAGCAAAACAATTTAGTTGGGCTGCCACAATATCAGTATCCTTTACTTGGTAGATTTAGTATTTTCTGTCATCTAACAGTCTTATGATGGTAAACGTGGGTGTGTGTTTTTTTTGTTTGTAATGATGGTAATTTGGGCAGGTAGATTGATTTAGTTATATGATGATTGTTTCTGATGTTCTTGTGGTTCCTCTTTGAACAGGTAAAGGAGCCTTTGCTGAGATAGGTGATTAATTTAGGACAGCTGACACCTGCCACACTCTCCTACACACTGTTTATAACCCTGTCTGGTGCCGCCCCACTGGGCATTTCTTAAAATAGGATGGGGGCGGCAGGAGCTCATCTCGTGTTTGTGGGCGTCTTTAGTTTGCCCTGTCTCCTGTTACCCCGAAAGATGTCCAACACTTCTTTTTCAGCAGGCCAGAGAGATTCATGACTCTGGGAAACAGATATTGCTGCTGGCAGCAAACTTGCTGGCTCTGGAGTTGTTGTGTTTTCGTCTGGTATTCAGCTTGATTTTGTTTTACAGTGGCATGATGTTTGTGCTCCCTCTAACTCGTCTCCTTTTGTGCACGTGTACAACAAAATGTGTTAGTACAACAAAATACATAAAAATGCATAGACACTCACAGCTCTGATTGGCTGACTCTAATTTCTTTCTCTAATGAATACCCGCAATTCATTTGCTCAAAGGCCTCATTAGTATGTTAATTAGCCTGTGTTTTTCATGGGCCTTGTGTGTAGACAACTAAGATGCCTCTTAGCAGCATTTGTCAACAGTTGCATATGAACGGATTCGCTGAGGGTTCTGGTATGCTAGCTGAGGTGTGATATATACGAGAGGGGAAAGAGAGTAGGTGCGATTAGGAAAGTTTCCATAACTTACTTTTCCCCACATTTTACACCCAACTTGTTACCTGTAAACAACTCTATACTATATCTTGAGGGGTTACAGTTAAAGGGGTAGTGCACCAAAAAAACAAAAAAAACAAATTCTGTCAATGATCGTGTTGACATGCACAGTCTTGCACCAATTATGCTTAAAAAGCTGACAACATGTAAGGTCATGTAAAAACCTTAAACTGGTTTCTATTATCGGGTATGGTCAAAAACAGGGATAGAATCTGGTAGATTTTTCCTCATTACCACGATTACCGGTTTTCTTACCAGCTTATCCAGTGTGGACAATTGTTGTGCCATTTTATGTTCAAGTCTCATGTAACACCTTTTTCTTGCATTGTCAGATTTGTAAATAAGCGGAGGATTGGTAGTTATCAGCGTATTGGTGTGCGATTACTCCCCCACGTGTTGTTCCAAACATGTATGACTTTGTTTCTTCCATGAAACACAAAATGAGATGTTAGACAGAATGTCAGTCCCCATTGTATGGAAAAATTCCTTAAAATTTCTCCTCTTTTGTTCCAAGGAATAAAGAAAGTCAAACTGGTTTTAAAACGGCATAAGAGTGAGTAAATTACAAATTGTCATTTTTGGGTGAACTATCCATGTAAAAAGTTCTGAGTAAATATAAGACAGCTATTTGCGTCGCTTATAGATGCCAAAAAGGGACTTTAATGCTTGCGGAGATCAACATGATCGTATTAGCCTGCAACCCACAGGCATCTATCTCATTGCCATGGGAACACCTCTGAGGTGGTGGTAAGGAGGTTACCCATGATTGGCTCACCACAATGAAACATTGCAAGTTAAGTTTCATGAGAGGTCTGACCTGATCGTAGTATGACTGAGATTCAAACCCACCGTCTGTGTGATGGGATCCACTATGCTTCCAGAAGGCTCTGACCTACTGATTTACTTGGAATCCTCCACCCACTCAATACATGAATTCAGCCCCAAATAATCAAGAGTTAATCTTATGTGAACAACAGAGAAATCAAATTCTCATCTGGCCGAGGAGTTCTCTTTCCATAAGATTATGCAAGATAATTTTTTGACAGATATTGAGATCTGCCACCCGACAAACAGTTCATGTCTGGGAAAAAAAACACTAAAAACACACTAAAAACTATATTTTTTAAAGGTGCGCTCAGTAGTTTTTTACAATTAAAATAAAGTTTTACCCCTACAGAAATAAATACTATTTTTGAAAAATATGTTTAAATAATGTAGACTCAAATAAGCTTTTCTATTTTACATGGATTGGGCTGCCTCATGGTGACCACCATGTTTAGGTCACATGACCAACTGAATACCACTAATTGTATCCCTGTAACTGCCACATTATCAGACGCGTTTGCTCAGAATAAAATTAATCTTGGCTGACAACGAATAGCACATTTCTACAGTGGCATCGGTAGCCAAAAAATATATATATTAAACAACAAAAACAATATTGTTTTGTGTGATGTTGCATCCAAATGGTGAATCAATTTATGACCAGTAACAGCCACCCCAAAAGACATATGGAACACTGATAGTCTTTGATAAGCAATGCTGAATGAGGATCAACCAGTCAAATCATTTTAGAACTATGAATCTGCATTTGACTTTTCAAACGCTCAGCTGAGAATCTGATCTGATGATTCATAGCTGAAAAGAGAAACAGAGAGAAAAACAGAGTAAGAGCGAGAGGAGAATGAAAGGAGAAATATGTAATTGAAGGAATGGAAGCATTCCTCATTCTCCAGCCTTCCTCTGTGTGGGCTTTCTGAGGAACAGAGGCAGTGTAAGAGAGTGTTTTTCTCCTATCATCTCTGTTCTACTGTATTTTTTAGTACATACTTTTTCATGCTGGCATTGCCTCTATGCTGAGAGTGTGAGTGAAAGAAACTGTGTGTGTGTTGTCCTCTCAGTCAGCACTCCACCGTCTCAAGGGTGTATTTGGAATAATGTATAAGATCTTTTTCATGTTCTGAAGTATGTTTACTTTCCTCCAGGAATTTATCACACGCACACACACACACTCAGGAGACCTGCTACACAGTTCTGGAGAATGAAATTGTAGCTTTATTACACAGTGCTTCTGGAGGGTTATATTGGGATTACGCGGTTACACACACACACACACACACACACACACACACACACACACACACACACACACACACACTGCGTGCCGGGCCTCAGACCACAGAGCAGCAGATCTCCTGAGGTCTCCTGTGGGTGTGTGACAGTGAGATCTTTCTCTACATTGCTCTGAGCAGATAATGACTCCTAACACACCATGATTTGAGGATTATCAGCGGATTACTCTTTACTAATAAAGATGCAGTTTAATTCTAACCTGGATTCCAAAGTTTTAGCTTTGACCTTAAAGCATATAATGTGATAGTAAAGAGAAACTCGGTTGAGTGAATGCTGCCTTCTTCACTGTTCACTATTGTATGAAATTTATTGGTCCACTTTATTGTCGTTAAAACAAAGAAGATAATATGAAAAGATTCTGTAAAATTGTCAATGTTTTAATTAAAACATCAAAATGGCTTGACCAACAGTTTTAAATGTGAATGAGAAAACGTCATGGTTACTGTTGTAACCTCCGTTCCCTGATGGAGGGAACGAGATGCTGTGTCAAATGTAGTGACACAAGGGGTCTTTCTTGAGAGCCTCGCATACCTCTGAAATTGAGAATAGGCCAACGAGAAATTAGCAGACAGAATTTGCATGTCCCCCCCCCTGGACATATGGGTATAAAGGGAAGCGGGCGTACGTATGCCAGTCAGGTTTTTGGAGGAGCCGAGAATAAGGTACGGCCATTTACAGTGGTAGGTTTAGTGTCATGGCAAGGGGGACACAAAGTCTTGTTCCCTCCATCAGGGAACGGAGGTTACAATAGTAACCATGACGTTCCCCTTCTGTCACGTTGTGTCGAATGTAGTGACACAAGGGGTCCCATTTAAAAGCAGGCTGCTGTGTGCTAGAAGCAACTGTATTGGCCGCACATAACTCTCCCCAACGCCCCCAGAAAAAAGTGTCATATACAGACCTTAGGTTCCCAGCACCCCAAGGGGGGAACAGGCGACATGACCATAATGGGAGCACACCAGCCAGCCACAGCCTTTTCTCTCTCTATGTTTCTCGCATAGAGCGTAAAATGGCTGGGGCTATCTTAACGCTATGAAATGTGTTGGGGAAGGCAATCTTTCCGGATCCTATTCTTTCAGGGGGAAAAGACCCTGAGGAGACCACATCCTGCCCAGACTAGAGGGAGTGTGATATGTGGCCAATACAGGGAGAGAATGCGCACTGGATCAGCTTGGTGAAGGGCGCTAGGTGCAAGCGGAACACCCGGTCGGCTGTTCCATTTACCAAGTTCTACCGGTTCGGACCTGACTTAACATGGTATGAGACCGACTCAACCCTGAGATTGTAGAATCTCGCAAAGGCATTGGGTGTTGCCCAGGCCGCTGCTCTGCAGATGTCTGCTAGGCAGGTGCCATTGGCCAGTCCCCACGAGGATGCTACACTTCTCGTCTGTCCAGGTGCCAGCGGCTGCGTGCCCATTTCACACGGAGACCCAATCCCATTTAGAGGCATCTGTGGTGATTACAACACGTCTGGACACCTGCTGTAGGGGGACTCCAGTCTGCAGAAAACAGAGGTCTGTCCAAGGGTTTAAAGTCTGATGGCAGGAAGGGGTGATTAACACATGGTATGTGCCATGGTGCTATGCCCATCTTGGGACTCAAGTCTGAAGCCAGTGCTGAAGCGGCCTCATATGCATCAACCCGAGCGTTGCGACCACGGCCAAGGATGCCATATGCCCCAGGAGCCTCTGGAACTGTTTTAGAGGAACTGCTGTGCCGGGCTCAAAGAGAGCGAGGCACCAGAGCACCGACTGCGCGTGCTCGTTGGTGAGGTATGCTGTCATGTAACTCCATGCCGAGAAAAGAGATGCTCTGAACTGGGGCGAGCTTGCTCTTTTCCCAATTGACCTGAAGCCCTAGACGGCTGAGTTGCCTGAGCACCTGGTCCCTTTGAGCGCATAGTTACTCCCGAGAGTGAGCTAGAATGAGCCAGTCATCGAGGAAGTTGAGTATGTGGATGCCCACTTCCCGTAGCGGGCATGGGCTGCCTCTGCGACCTTCATGAAGACACGAGAGGACAGGGACAGGCCGAAGGGGAGGACCTTGCACTGATACACCTGGCCATCAAACGCAAACCCTAGGAAGGGTTGTGTCGAAGCAAGATGAAGACGTGGATGTACTCGTCCTTCAGGTCTACCGCCACAAACTAATCTTGATGCCGAACAGAGGTTAGAATCTGTTTCTTCGTGAGCATTTTGAATGGGAGTTGTGTAAAGCCTGGTTGAGAACTCACAAGTCCAAGATTGGCCGCAACCGACCGCCTTTCTTGGATATGATGAAGTAAGTGTTGTAGAAACCCTTCTTCATCTCGGATGGAGGGATGGGCTCTATCGCGTCCTTGAGTAGCAGAGTTGTAATCTTGCATAGAGGTGGAGCAAATACTGCTGAAACGAGGCGGGAGCCTGGCAAATTGAATCGCGTAGCCAAGTTGGATGGTCCTGGTCAGCCAATGCGACGGGTTGGATGACGAAAGCCATGCATCCAAGCTCCGCGCGAGGGGCACTAGAGGGACGATCGTTTTTGACGTACCGGGTGAGGCTTTGCAGCGGGGGGGAGCAGGTAATAGTGCGACGGTAGGCAAAAGCGCGTCCTGAAGCTTAGGTGCTGAGAAAAGACTCAAAGTACTTACCTTGTTTCCGCATACCTGGCAGGGGGCAGGTTAGAGACTGAGGAAGAGGTCCTGGAGAGGCATCTTCGGAAATCGTCAGCGACGTCCTGCTGAGGATTGGAAGTCGCGGGTCCGGAGGCAAGGTGACTGCGTCTGAGGAACCGGGACTGTAGGATTTTGGAGCTGGGGCGCCGTTAGAATAGCACGAACCGGCTGGATGACCCAGGGAGTGAGGAAATCGCTCTTTTATTGACAATGTGGGTACCACAGCCCAAAGGGGGTACGGCAAAGGAAAATAAGCAAAATAAGGATATTCCTCCCGGCCTTCCACTGGGGGACGGAATGGTCCTGATACCAGCTCTGTCTCATTCTGTCTGTAGGAGACACATTCTGTCTCCTATAGATGAACGTAGTATAGTGCAAAAAGTGTGAAGCATGGGGGTGGCAGCATCATGTTGTGGGTATGCTTTGCTGCAGGAAGGACTGGTGCACTTCACAAAATAGATGCCATAATGAGGAAGGAAACTTTTGTGGATATATTGAAGCAACATCTCAAGACATCAGCCAGGAAGTTGAAGCTGAAGCTTTGTCACAAAAGGATCTTCCAAATGGACAATGACCCCGAGCATACCTCCAAAGTTGTGGAAAAATGACAACAAAGTCAAGGTATTGGAGTGGCCATCACAAAGCCCTGACCTCAATCTAATAGTAAATACAGTAAGTGGGCAGATCTGAAAAAGCGTGTGCGAGCAAGAAGGTCTACAAACCTGACTCTATTACACCAGTTCTGTCTGAAGGAATGGGCCAAAATTCCAGCAATTTATTGTGAGAAGCTTGTGGATGGCTACCCAAAATGATTGACCCAAGTTAAACAATCTAAAGGTAATGCTACCAAATACTAACAAAGTGTCTGTAAACTTTTGAGCCACTGGGGATGTGATGAAAGAAATATAAGCTGAAATAAATCATTCTCTCTACTATTATTTTGACATTTCACATTCTCCAAATAAAGCAGTGATCCTAACTGACCTAAGACAGGGAATGTTTTCTACGATTAAATGTCAGGAATTGTGAAAAATTGAGCTTAAATGTATTTTGCTAAGGTGTATTGTATGTAAACTTCTGACTTCAACTGTAGTTGACTGCATATTAAGATACAGTAGGATATGAAAAATAATTTTATCATGGCAAAAAATTACACATTAAAGCTTTAATCCAGCAGTCCTGTTGAAATAGCAATAGATTTACATCCATGTGGCAGTGAACTGCATGTGACTCTCACCATGCTGTGATGTTAATGTTGTGTGATGCTTTGGCTCTTTGGCAGTAAATAAACCGTCTGGTCGCTATGGTCCAGTGGATCAAATTTAGTTTCTCATACAAACCTGCACTGATCCCAAACCACGCATACACAGCTCTGTTTGATTTTTATGTGCCTGATTTCAACGACTCTGAAAATATTCCTGTCCCACGCGTTCCAGAGTGTTGCTATGGTAACAAGTGCTGACTCCATGTGCAGGGATAAGACAGATCTTTAGCTTCAGACACTCAGTGGCTATTCAGATATAATTCTACCCAGTGTCACCTCATAACACACACACTAATGTTCATTTGATTTTCTATCATGATTGGACTTCCCATCAACTTCTATTGTGTGTACATGAAAGTGTGTTGCTCTAAATTAGAGTTATGCCAAGCTATCACCCACATCACCCACACGTCCTGCTGCCGTGAGTCATTTTCCCCACAGCCTCAAACTTATCATATCAATAGTGGATTTCACAGAGACAAAACAAGACGACAACAAAACATCAATTTAGTAGTGGCTATGGACAATTTGTAAACAGATGACATCTAAAATCAATCAACTTGCTACTTACATAACTTCTACTCAGTGAAGCTGGAGTGCTGTGTTCTGCCTCCTTACAGACATACACACACACATTTTGGTATACCTATCATTATGAGGACTTTCCATAGACATAATGATTTTTATACTGTACAAACTATAGATTCTATCCCCTAAACCTAACACAACCTCTAAACCTAACCCTCACAGAAAACTTTCTGCATTTTTACATTTTCAACAAAACATTGTTTAATATGTTTTTTAAGCTATTTAAATTATGGGGACACTAGAAATGTCCTCATAAACCACATTTATAGCATAATACCCTTGTAATTACCAGTTTGTAACATAAAAAATTGTCCTCGTAAACCACATAAACATGCCCACACCCACACACACATACACACACACACACACACACACACACACACATGTTGGTGTGTCTATCCTTATGATGACACACCATAGACATAATGATTTTTTACTGTACGATCTTTAGATTCTATCCCCTATCCCTACCCCTAAACCTAACCCTCAAATAAAAACTTTCTTCATTTTTACATTTTCAAAAGCAACATTTTTGAATGTTGTTTATTCGGTTTTTTAAGTGATTTGAATAATGGGAACACTAGAAATGTCCTCATTAACCACATTTATAGCATAATACCCTTGTAATTACCAGTTTGTAACCACTCAAACCACATACACACACACAGAAGAGAGGATATCCTGCTCAGCTTTATAGCAGACCACTGCAGACCAGTGAGTTAAAGTAACTCTGTACCCTAGTATCCAAATGTAAATATTTCAGATGAAATAATTATTCTGAGTTCAATACAAGTTAAAATCAATTGACAGCATTTGTAGCATAATTTTTACTTGCCCCTCCTTTTAAAAAAAAAAAGCCAAATTCTGAGGGAGTCAAGTGACACCATTTGAGTATTGGATGTGTTAATGTTTTAATACCTTTTATAACATAAACCAGTGAGAGTCGATACACTCTCCATATCTGTTCTAGGAGGACAATATATAAAATAATTTAAAATCCTTGGGCTCTGGAGACATTAAAAGACACTTACATGCTCAAACTGACACCCCCAAGCAGGCCGCAAGCGTGGGAGTCAATTTAGTTGGGGAAGTGCAGGAAATGCGGCGAGAGATGATGAACATTTTGGCAATGCTTACGAACGTCGTTGCTGACTTGGAGGACCTTTCTGTGATACGTTGATCGATCACTGCCATGGAGGCAAAGTTTACTGATGTGGTCACAAGAGTGGGGGATGTTGAGAAATATATAGATTATCTGGAGTCATCAGAAAGTGAAATATCTGCTAATACGGTAGTGACCAAGGTGGTTTTGGAGCCTGTCTGGGAGAAGTTAGAGGACATGGAGAACCGTAGCTGACGTTCGTATTGTGGGAGTCCCGGAGGGAGTGGTGGGACAGGATATGGTGGAATTCCTGGAGAGGCTCTCTCTGTGTCTGCTCGACATAGCCGGCCATAAACTGGAAATCAAGCGAGCTCACAGGGTTCCGGCTTGGCGATCCGCAGAAGGAGACAGGCCCTGATCAATTCTGGACAAATTTCTGAGATCATTCGATAAACATCTTGTGTTATGCGAGGCAAGGTTTAAAGGAAGGCTTTCTTGGAAGAACACCAGCATTTTCTTGTTCTCAGACTTTGCAAAACTCGACAACAGAGAAACATGATCAATTCAAGAAATGCAAGAAACTTTTACATCAACGAAAGGTCGCTTTTGCACCGATGTTCCCGGCCAAATTCATAGATGCAAAGGATGACCGTAAAACATTCACATGTCCTTCATAAAGTAAATGGAGTGAGTAAGTCATCTTGTTGTACTCACATTGTAGCCAAGTGGACCGGCTCACTGAACATTTGTTGAACACTTGACTGTTTGAAGATTCTGCACGCTCTTTTTGTGCTGGTTCCGCGTAGTGGCTGGAGTTTATTTTGTAGAGCAACAAACCATTGGGATGGTTATGTGGATTAATCTACACGCTCTTTGTGCTTATTCCGCCTATCGGTTGGAGATTTTGTGGAGAATTTCTGGCAAATCACTGGAGTAAGTTATTTGCCTGCACTCATGTTACAGCCAAGTGGACCTGCTCACTGAACATCTGCTTGAAAGTTTGAGGAACCTGCAAGTTTTTTTTTTTGTTTGTTTGGATTTTATCTGCTGGTGCTACCTATCAGCTGGAGTTTATGTTGTGGAGTATTTCTTGCAAAGTCTTTGGAGTAAGTAATTTGCTTGCACTCATGTTGCAGCCGAGTGGACCGGCACACTGAACATTCGCTTGACTGTTTGAAGAATCTGCACGTTTTTTTTTTTTTTTGTGCTGGTGCCACCTATCTGCTGGAGTTAATTTTGTGGAGTATTTCTTGCAAAGTCATTGGAGTGAGTAAATAATTTGCTTGCGCTCATGTTGCAGACAAATGGACTGGCTCACTGAACATTCGCTTGACTGTTTGAAGAATCTGTGCATTCCTTTTGTGCTGGTTCTGCCTAGTGGCTGGAGTTTATTTTGTAGAGTAACACACATTTAGGACAGTTTTATTGATGATGATACACACTCTTTGTGTTTATTCTGCCTATTGGCTGGAGTTTGTTTTATAGATTATCTTTTGATGTGTAATTCTGTCTCACAAAATATATATAGAAACACCAGACTTGAGTAATCCGATGGCAAGATTGTCGCTCTCATACCGTGCGTTCAAACCAGAGGTAGCGAGACCGTCAAAATTCGCTTTGACTGCCCTCCCAACAACGCTATCGAAAATTCGTGGATGCTCTGACGTATTTGAAATAGGTGGCAACGTTCGTTGAGAATGCTTGGTTTTGTGAACTATATTTAAAGGGGCCACAAAACACATATCACATATTTTGACGACATATCACAAGTAGCGTATATCCTCATGAAATATTTTAATATATTATTATATAATATTATATAAACCATAATATCCACTTCATCAACTCACCTGGCACACCAACAATTTCAGACACCTTTGTCCACGCATCGTTTTTTAAATTTTATTTATATCCCTGTAAGCAAACGGGGACAGATCAAATATTACGGGAATACGCCACGGCAATAATAATTTTCTCCTCCATTTTGTCTTCGGAACTAATGTTTGGTGGGAACCAAAGTTTACACGGTGGTGTTCTCTAGACTTCGCTAGAGCGGAGCACTTCTATATTCCAATAGGTTGCCGCCGAACTGCGTCAAAGCTCATTACTATAATGTTGGCTGCACTTTAACTTTCCTCTGACGCCCACACCGCCCAAGACTCGCTGCGCCACTTCTCGCCGCCGAGAGACGCTGGCTGTCATAGAAAATGAATGACTTCCGGTCAATTTGACGCTCTCGCCGCCTCTGGTCTGAATGCATGGATAGGCATTCGTGGACTGTTTGAGTTTAGAAGGGTGGACGCTGGCGCTGTTTTACGTGGGGTTAATGCATAAGTTTTTCTTTTTTCTGTTTTTTGTTGCTAGGGGATGATCGGGGTTTGACTGTTGCACTTATGTTTGAATGTCTTTGTGAAGTGTCTTTGACACTATTTATTTTTTTCTTATTTGTGAAAATGTCCAATGTTAATACGAGTGGATTGTTTGGGGCACCCCATAAATAGAAGGAAGGTTATTTCTCTTCTTAATCATAATAAATATGATATAGTGTTTCTTCAAGAAACACACCTTTCTCCACAGGAAGCTGAAAAATTTGGAAAGATATGGGGTGGGCATTTTTTTTATAGTGCTGGTTCGAGTAAGAGCAGGGGAGTGATTACACTGATAAGTAAACATCTAGTAAATAAGTCTCAAACAGAGTAAAGATAAATTAGGAAGACTCATTATTGTTTAAATTCAGGGACAAAGTCTTATTTTGGCTAATGTTTATACACCTAACGTTGATGATCAGGGCTTTTTTATAGATCTTGAAGGGATGTTACATACTGCTGGCACCCCTCATGATATAATATTGGGAAGAGACTTTAAACTTTTGATGGACTCAGTCCTTGATCATAGTGAAGCAAAAGATTTCAAGCCCCCTAGAGCAACAGTGACGTTCACAGGATGTGTAAAAATCTTTGTCTGGGAGGGAATATACATTTTTTGAATCAGACCATAAGATTTACTCTAGAATAGATTTCATCTATTATATAATAGATTGCTGAATTGGAAACATTTTAGTCTCAGATCACGCAAGATCCCTTTTTCAAAATCATGAATTCAAACAAATGTTAAAGACTGAAATCAGTGTCTATATGGAGACCAACTGGTCTTCAGTATCCTCTGTGGGCGTGACTTGGGAGGCACTTAATGCAGTTCTTTGGGGCCGGATCATACAGTATGTCGCATTCACCAATAAAATCCAAAGCACAAGAACTCGTGGAATTGGAAGGGAATATTTAAAGTTCTGAGGCTGAGCTGAAGCGTCACATGTCATCTAATGGCCTCAGGCAGTTGACCCGATTGAAATACAGATATAATTATATATATTATATTTTGTCACAGAAGGTGTAGTTTTGGCTATTCAGGGCAAGACAGTCATACTTTGAGTCAGGGGACAAGGCAGGGAAACTTGTTTCAGTCTGATTTATAAAAAGGACAAAGATCCAAGTGAGTGTAATTAATAAAATGATTTTGTGCATTCTTGTGCTGTTTGTTTAAATCAATAAATACATTTTAATGACAAAAAAAAAAAAGCAAAATTCTGGGTTACAAAGAGGCACTTACAATTGAAGTGAATGGCGGACAATTTTTTAACATTAAAATACTTACTGTTTCAAAAGTAACCAGAATAAAATAATCTACAGTGTTTTCCAGAGATCTGTTTTCGTTTTCAAAATAAAATATGTCTTTGACACAAAAATCATATTTTAACTTTAACCTGGAAAAACAAAGGTGAGTCAGATCATGCCAAAATGCAGATACATCACAAAGAAAAACATATTATCAAGACTTTCACTATTGTTCCCACAAAAGGTACATGAGTTATTTTCATCAGAATACTTAGATACAAGTAGGTTACAAGGGTAAATTTTGTGCAAGATTTTATAAATGCACTTCTTTGATCTTATTAGTCATGCAATATTTATAAGGCAACAACCATACTTTCCTCCAATTTATGATATTAATTATAGAGTTCCAGAAGAATTTTACTCATGGGGAAATAGAAATTTTTGAGTGTTCACGAATACATATTTTATTGCATGTTTTACTCAGTAAAGAAACTCCTTCACTTTGCCATTACAAACAGGCGTGGGCTTGCGCTTAGGCATGACGTTTACTACAGGTTTTTTGCAAAAATAGTCGCAAACGTCAATGAAAGTGCAGATTGCAACATTCAATTTTTATTTGACAAGTTTTCACATCCAAATATGCAAGATCTCTTTTACTACTGATTTACCTTCATACATAGACTTCCATTATAATTAAATTTTTGCACAAAATGTTGTTTAAACAAACTGAGGAATGAGTCAAAAATATTTTCTGTGGTAATTGACATCATGCTACTGTGTGTTAAACTTGTTTTAAACTTTTCCAAAAATTAATTGAACCATTATTTTTACAATTTGTAATCACACTTACCCCTTAAATCATTTGATCTGTTATAGAATAAATGCATGACTATTAGGCCCTACTTGTGTTATGTGGCAAGATAATAGTTGGCATCAGGACATTTTTTAAATGTGTGCCTGAAAACTATGTTCACACTGACAGAAAAAAATAATATTTTTTGGCTAATCTGACTCAAATCTGTGTAGGTTATTGTAGTCTTAAGAGGACAAAAACACAAAAAAATATGTTTCTGAAATCAGATTTGTTTTTTTTGTTGTGAGTAATGTGTTATTTTACCAGGTGTTTCACGTCTGTAATACAAATAGCATAAATGATGCCTTCACAGAGCTCTTCAAAGGGAAAGCAGTAATGATGACCACACTGCAGGATCGTTACAGTACAATTTTCAATACAAAATAACTTAAAAAGTGAGTTTAGAATGACCATTTTATTACATCTTTCAGCCTCCGACAGTGGAAGGTAACGTCTATTAGGGGAATAGGGATTATCACTTCAGGCAGGAATGCACCCATGTGCCATGTATATGTTACAGGGCAGACAAGACATTGAAAACAACTTTTAAAATAATACATACATTGGCTTTACTCACCCAAAGTGCTAAGTTGATGTAAGGCACACCGGCTGTGAGCCACAACAACATGATAAGGTTGAAAATTTCACGCAAAAACGGGACACTTGTGCATTTTGAGGCTTCAATACAGGACAGGTTCCTTTCAAGAGTCTCGCTGTATGCTTCAATATGGGACACAAAGCCTTCAATGCGGGACGTTTCGCTACCCGCTACAATACAGAATAATATGCATCCTGTTTTATATGGGATAAAATATGGGGTGTCTGGAAAAATTGGTACAAAGCCATTTTCTGATAAGAATGTTAATATTTGTATACTGCCCTGATGGAAAACATCCATTGATAAACTCTCAGGCATGGTGAACATATGCAAGTTTGCATTGTTACTATGACAACTAATGTGGACATGCTAGCAAAAGTGACTGCAGCCTGAACAGAGAAAATTTTATCTGTCCACAAATAACCTGCAGTTTGAACACTAGCAATTGTCACCTTTGGCACTCTCGCTACATTTGTATACTAAGAGTAATAATGATATTTTCTGTAAAGCTGCTTTGAAACGATATGTATTTTGGGTAAGCACTATACAATAAAACTGATTTGACTTGACTTGAGCACCTCCAATCAGAGTGAGAATATAAAATAGCACAGTGGAGCAGAGACCATCTGACTCCAGGCCACACTGCGTTTCCTCCTCTTTCACTTTCTCATTTTTTAATTTGTTTTAGTATATGTGGTTGTGGAGACAGAGTTTATGGGGAAGGCTTGCGAGAGAGAGAGAGAGAGAGAGAGAGAGAGAGAGAGAGAGAGAGAGAGAGAGAGAGAGAGAGAGAGTTGGGGGCAGCTCAAAGCTTCAGGCTGGGCTCTTTTGCTTTACAAAACAATTTTTCCCTCATTAAGCCTTCTGATTCTACACTGTGCCATTTACTTACAGCCTAGTGCATGTGTGTGTGTGTGTGTGTGTGTCTGAGTGTGAGAGTGTTTACTACAAGTAGACCTGGTCTGATAGCTCTTGTAAAATTGTCTCCTATTCTTCTATATCTCTTTCTCCATCTCTCTCTCTATTTTTCTCTCTCTTTTCTAGGGGAGTTTGATCATGATACAAAGTAAAATTGATCTTCCAAATTCTAAGTCAGCATAGCATATCCTTCGCAGAGAGAGACAATTGTGATGGAAAAATTATCCAAGCAGTGGATTAGTAGTGACCAAACAAGTGGGCATACTGAATTTTTAGGGTTAGGGTTACCCCCCACCAAAAAAAAACAAACAAACACAAACACACACACACATATATATATATATATATATATATATATATATATATATATATATATATATATATATATTAATGAAAAATATGCACGTACACCAATTGTGTATTGTATAATTTTCATTAAAAAATAAAAACTTTTATGGTTTGTTGTAATCATAGTCTCATATAAATTAACAACTTGTATGTCTAGGCTAGACTGTGTCTTGCTGGCATGATGTACAGTACAATATTGGTATGGTAAATAATATGGTAACTTGATAGGTTTAAATAATAGGTTTGATTTATGTTCCTTTTATTACTAGTAAAGATACTTTAATTACTTTTAATGTAAAAAATACACATAAAATGTTATAAACTGTTAATTACTGTATAGCTAATATACAGTAAGTATAGTAATGTTCACTAATTAAAAAACACACACAGACAATTCACTCAACGGTGCTGCGGCATCACCTCAATAGATCAAAAAGTTACAGGTCACAAGCCTACCTGTTGTTATTGATAAAAATAGCTTTATTTTTTATTCACCCAATATTAAGACCAGCACAATATTAGCAACATGTTAACCCCAAACTCTATTGTTGTAGGGAGTTGTGAGGAGGGCTATTTGTGTGATGCATGGAATAGAGCATTTCAAATTTGTCACTTATGAGATACCCATTTCAGTTAGGAATTATGTTAGCTTTCTTTTCATGCTTATCTCATTTTGTGCATTGTTTTGTTCAGTAAGGTGACTACCCACTTATTTACGGAGATCGCATAATATTATAAATATAATATTATATGCTTTGGGAAAGCACCAAATATAACCATCTGCTACACCAATGTAAATAATGATTCCACTGTTACTGTTTAAAATACTTAGCAAGATAAGCCACATTAAAAAGTTCATACAAAGTAATGTAATAATGTTACCTGTTGGCTTGAGCTTAGACGTTGTCTCTGGCAGTCTAGTTAAGCAGTGTAAAAACATTGGATTGCATTTCTCTGTATATTTAAATATGCCCCTAAAAACAGGAGTAAGTTGTATATATAAACATTATGTAAAAACATTGTTTTGGCCAGGTGAGGTAGTCACATAAAACTACCTCGTAGCCATGTAATGCATTACGTCACTGTTCGGTTCTCATGCAGAGCTCAGGTCAGTGGAAAAGCGTGGCCCATGTGCGAGATGGTCCTGGCCGTGAACCAGTCGAGCTCATGCTCTGCACACAAACCATCACCTATGGGACTATGGGAGAACCCTGTAGAATAGAGAGTATCACACTGGGGGCCTGGGTAGCTCAGCGAGTACTGGCGCTGATTGCCACCCCTGGAGTCACAAGTTCGAATCCAAGGTGTGCTGAGTGACTCCAGTCAGGTCTCCTGAGCAAACAAATTGACCCGGTTGCAATGGAGGGTAGAGTCACATGGGGTAACCTCCTCGTGGTCATGATTAAGTGGTTCTCACTTTCAATGGAACGTGTGGTAAATCGTGCGTGGATCGCGGAGAGTAGCATGAGCCTCCACATGCGGCGTCTCCGCGGTGTCATGCACAATGAGCCACATGATAAAATGCGTGGATTGACTGTTTCAGAAGTGGAGGCAACTGAGACTTGTCCTCCGCCACCCGGATTGAGGCGAATATCTGCACAACCACGAAGACCTTCTAAGTAGTGGGAATTGAGAATTAAAAAAATTGGGGAGAAATGGGGATAAAAGAAAAAAAAAGAGCATATCAGACATTTCTTTACAAGAACAGACAGACAGACACACACACACACACACACACACACACTGCCCTTGCTCTGTTGTTGATGTTCTTCAGTGCGTCATTTTGGACATTGCTTATTCTGGCAACATTCACACCTGCTGAGTGAGGCCTTTTGGCTTTCTGCTGTGTGGACCTTCAGTTTCAACATATTAAACTACACACACACACACACACTACTAACAAAAATAACAAAGTATAATGGCTTTATTTGCAGAATTCTTAGATAAGTTTGCTTGTGTAACCTTTGCATAGCCCTAGAGACTGTAAAGACAGAGATGACTCAGTTTCCCATGCCCATGTCTCAAATGTTTCTCCTAGACAGCAATTAGATAAAATGGAGAGCAAATGGATTCTTTAGATTCTTTAGAAGTTTTCTGCTTCTCTAATTTTTTTTTCTTTCTCACGTCTCTCATAAGAGATCGCAGCATCATCTCAAACTTTGTGCTCAGATTTTCTGAGCAGGTCTCCATAGTGCGACCGATTCCCATATGCGAGTGAAATTTACTGCGTGCAACTATGGGAAATTATTTGGGTGCACCGGTGACACTGACATTTGACACCTTAATTTATGAACCTGTATAGTACCATCCAGGGCTGGACTGGGAAGAGAAATCGGCCCTGGATTTGAATGGCAACTGGGCCAAAACTAGTCAAGTTGGGGGTGTTCGCTGTCCTTTTCTGCATATCGCGACCCTGTTTTTTGGTCCGCTCTGAATAACGCTGCGAGCTTACCGTGGCCCATTTGGCATGTTTCAGTTCTCCTGATGGCCAGTCTGCCCCTGATCTACCCCAAAGTGCGTTGGCCCACCTTGAAAATGCTCGGTATACCAGATTACCTGTCCAGCCCTGGTACCATCAGAATAAATACTCTCATATGCATATACCATTATATATAAAATACATTTAAAAAGTGTTTTTTATACTAGTCATTTTGCAACAAAAATGCTGTTTTCTCATTAATTTTCCTGAGACAGATGAGGCTGAATCCAGCTCCTTATTTGCCAGCTCCTGGCGCGCTCTCTATTCCTCCCTCTATTTCTGCCTCACCACGAACGCGTGGACTGAGAGAAAGGCACATAGGCAGATATACCACATAAAGATGGTTTAAGCTGAGTTTTTTGCTTGTTTTATCTGTCAAAATGACAGACAGCCAGTGTATGAATTATCCATCGATGTTTTTAAATTCAGTAAATGATGATTACTTAAAACGTGGCACTTTGTGCATGAGATTCCGAAAACGTATCGATAACCGGTGCAAGACGGCCGACAAGTGTATGTTTTACATAAAAAAATATGTACTCACAGCATGTACGAATATGTAACTGTATTGGGAGTTAATATTTTGGTTATTGTAGCGATTTTCCTGCAAATGTAATGATATTAATTTGGCATTTACTGCTTTATATGTGCTAAATATGCATCCTCATCTGAAACTTCTGCTACTCAATCCTGGTTTTTGCACAAGCTGCCACGAAACCACTCACGTTCATGCGCTCTGCTCCTAGTGCTTTGAGCTCTGATCGCGCGTGACATAAAAAGTTTTAAAATGTTTGTCAAAGTCTAATATTAATCTCCATCTGTGCTCCTAAGTTTTTGACTGTGCTTCTAAAAAAATTATCTTAGGAGCACGAGTGGACCTAAACAAAAATGTTAGCATCGAGATACCAAAGTTTAATCAAAAGTCAGAGAATTTGATCAAATTATCTATTCACATTATTTTACAAATCTTTGGTCTTACTGTATGTCAACAATACTCTTATTTGTCTTTTTTTGTCCATTTGTCAATGTCTTTTTTAATTCTCCTGAAGTATTTTTGGAGAAACATCTTATATAGATTTGACACTTACACCCTGTCTACACCAGACGCGAGCGGCGCATTGTGTCAAAAACAATATAACCCCATTATAATCAGTGATGCTGTCTACACTGGAAGCATCCATTGCACAGACAGTAAATGGGTGTCACGTTCCATTTTGCACTGCACGTGCTGGCGCTACTACACAAATTAAACTATTTAGAATGTTTGTGTCGATGCTTCCAGTGTAGACAGCCTCAAGCCATTTCGGCAAAACAAATTACAATTCTGTCATCATTACCTGTATTCCCAACCTGTATGACTTTCTTTGTGGAGCACAAAATGAGAGCAAATGATGACAGATTTGTCATTTTTGGTTGAACTATCCCTCTAAATGAGTCATAAATGAGAACTCCATGAAGTCTCATGAGCTATGAAAGAGCAACAAATGTGCAAAAAATTTCCTCTGGGTAAGGCATTGATTTCCTCTTCTCCAATTCATTCCGTTTTTCTTTTTTTACAGGTGGCAAGTAGAACCACAAACAGCCCAGTGCTGGATTCCATAGGGACAGCTAGAGTGCGCTGACCCTTGAGGTGAAGGAGGGTGCATGGATCGCTCAAGGACAAAGACTTCTGCCTACCTCTGGTTGGGCGTGGTCTCCGTGGTAACAACCTTCCTCTGTGCAGATGCGCGAGTTACACCAAGCCCACCCCTCCCTGAAAACAACACATGTGTTGAGGAGACGGGTCGATGCCAACCTGGCATCATCTTACCCATTTGGTACCCTGAGGACCCCTCGATGGGCGACAAGATCGCCAGGGTCATCGTGTACTTTGTGGCAATGATTTATATGTTCCTGGGGGTATCAATTATTGCGGATCGCTTCATGGGTGCCATCGAGGTCATCACGTCCCAGGAAAAGGAAATCATTATTAAACGGCCAAATGGCGAGACAACAACCACTACGATCCGTGTGTGGAATGAGACTGTGTCCAACCTCACACTCATGGCATTGGGCTCATCTGCGCCTGAAATTCTCCTCTCCGTCATCGAGGTATGTGGACACGAGTTCCATGCTGGTGAGCTTGGCCCGTCCACCATTGTTGGCAGTGCTGCCTTCAACATGTTTGTGATCATCGGCCTGTGTGTGTCTGTGATCCCTGATGGGGAGGTACGAAAGGTGAAGCACCTACGTGTGTTTTTTGTGACGGCAGCATGGAGCGTGTTTGCCTACATCTGGCTCTACATGATCCTGGCAGTGTTCTCACCCAATGTTGTGCAAGTGTGGGAAGGGCTTCTCACGCTGGCATTCTTCCCCATCTGCGTTCTTCAGGCCTGGGTGGCTGACCGTCGGCTGCTCATCTACAAGTTCATGCACAAGAAATATCGCACAGACAAACACCGCGGCGTCATCATCGAGACTGAGGGTGACCGCTCTAAAGGCATAGAAATGGATGGAAAGATGATGAATTCTCATTTTGTAGATGGTGGAGCTGCAAGAAACTTAATGGGCCTAATTGAAGGCAAGGAGGTGGATGAGTCTCGCAGAGATATGATCCGGATCCTGAAGGACCTGAAGCAGAAACACCCAGAGAAGGAGCTGGACAACCTTGTGGAGATGGCCAACTACTATGCACTGTCGCACCAACAGAAAAGCAGAGCGTTTTACCGTATCCAGGCCACGAGGATGATGACCGGAGCTGGGAACATCCTCAAGAAGCATGCGGCGGAACAGGCCAAACGTAGCGCTAGCATTCAAGAAGTTCATGTAGAAGAACCAGAGGAATTTGTGTCCCGGATTGTGTTTGAACCTGCCATTTATCAGTGTCTGGAAAACTGCGGGGCCGTACTGTTGACGATAGAGCGTAAGGGTGGCGACATCAGCAAGACAATTTATGTGGATTATAAAACAGAGGACGGATCAGCAAACGCCGGTGCGGACTATGAGTTTACAGAGGGCACTGTGGTGTTCAAGCCTAGTGAGGTTGTCAAGGAGATCACCGTTGGCATTATTGATGATGACATCTTTGAGGAGGACGAGCATTTCTTTGTGCGTCTCAGTAACGTCCGTGTTCTCGAGACGGAGGATGAGGTGTTGTCGCCCAGTAGTTTGCCGTACCCAAAAGCCTTGATAGGATTCCCTGCTGTTGCCACGGTTACCATCCTTGATGATGACCACGCAGGCATCTTCACTTTTGAAAGCGCGTCGATGCACATGAGTGAGAGTGTTGGCATCATGGAAGTGAAAGTGCTGCGGACGTCAGGAGCACGAGGGACCGTCATTATTCCATTCCGCACAGTGGAGGGACACGCTAAGGGGGGAGGAGAGGACTTTGAGGATGCATACGGAGAACTGGAGTTCAAAAACGACGAGACCTGGTAAAGATGATTTGCTTTAATTCATGTTCTTCCTTTTTTCTAGGCCATTAGGGTAGGGGGCAGAGTGGGTGGTATTTATGGTATGGATGCTTATGGAAGTTATGTTTTTTCTACACTGCACTGATTTGTAGTAAAGTAAAGGCAGTACAACAAATACTACCATGATGTTTAAATACTTTACGATTGAAATAATATATCATAATTTTTTCACATTAAGTATTGACATTTTACAGATATTTTGGGGGAAATGTGTATAATTATCATGAAAATAATGTCACAGTGCAAAAAATCTTAATGTTCCTAAAATAGATTTAATTTTCTTTAAGAAAAAATAGATTAAAATTTATTTTTTTTTTGATTTTGGGATGAAATAAGAGTCAGACATGTTCTTGACAGGTTTTGTGAGATGCACTCATAAGGATGTGTGAACTTTATATTCATAGTCCCTTGAGATGAGGTTTTAGTTTCATGAATGTTAAGTTGTAAGTGGTCATGTGATGCATGAAGCTGAAATTTGTGAAGTGTTTTTTCTTGTTGTTTGCTGTCTGCTTTGTTTTTCTGAGGTGACAGACAGCAGTCAGGGTGACTTATCAGTCCTTGTTTAGATTTAGAGCAATGAGATTTTAGTTTGACAAAGAAAATACTTATAAACACTGAGTAAGAGGATCCAGGGCTGCATGAGCACAATCCTTGTGTTGTGGTGTGTGGATGGTGAGTTTCAATGAAAAGGGTAGTACTAGTTCAACCTAAGTGGTATTTCACCCTGTTGTGTTGTTGTTAGTAAAGAGTCAAATGTACTTGCAAATGACAGACTCTCAATAACATGCAGTTTATTCACTCTTACATACAAAGTCGCTCCACTGAAGTTTGGTGAGGGGACGAGTCTGAGATTTCTCTCTGGAATGTTGGAGTTTAATTAATCCAGTTCATTCATGTGAGATTTGGGAAGAGATCCAGTAATAGAGTAACATAGACCAAAGAGAGAAAGAGAGAGATATGTGGTGTGTGGCAGGGTGGAGAGTGTGCCCCACTGAGAGTGATAACCACACATTATAGTGACCATGAGGAGGTTACCCCATGTAACTCTACCCTCCCTAGCAACCAGGCCAATTTGGTTGCTTAGGAGACCTGGCTAGAGTCACTCAGCAAACCCTGGATTCGAACTCATGACTCCAAGTGTGGTAGTCATGGTCAATACTCGCTGAGGTACCCAGGCTCTGAGTGTGTTAATTCTTAACAATTTATACAAATACAATGTATACATTTCAAATCAACCAAATCTACAAAAAGCTGTATGCAAATCTAGTTGCAATGCTGAATGGGATTTTGAATTTGTCATAGCAAAGGTGGTTCTTAGAAACTAGCCATTCCACATGTTGCTCCAGAAGTATTGAAAATAACTGATGGAAAACTGAAAGAAGTGTCAAATTGACTAACTTTTTACCTAATACATTCTTTGTTTGATGTCAAATCAAAAAACTTGCCGCATCAAAACAGCCAGTTCAAACAACAAATGGCTTTGAACTTTTATTCCATTATTTCTGTGATTATTTGAATATTAGTAACATAAAAATAAAGATATTGTGACACTGAAAAGACTGTTTTGATCAGATTTTATTAATATTACCAATTCTTTAGCCCCTCTCTCCTGGTAAACAGCAGTGTGAATGCAGATTACACACACACATGTAATCTAATACCGCAGGGACGAGATCAAAACGATCTGATCATAAGTGCGAAGTTACCACCACCATGGCATGCATTCATAATTGGGAAAACATTAAACAAGTGCAACGTTCCACTTTTCAGAGAAATTGTATATCTGTAAAGGTTAAAATAAAGCATTTAGTGTTTATTCTGCAAAATCAGTGGGTTGTGTCCAAAGGTGTTTATAAGGTTGCTGGTGTTTCTCATTTTGGCTCGAAATTTCTGTAGACATTCATGGCAGATGAGTTTTCCCGGTCTCATCAGGCAAAACCCCAAAATAATTCCAAATCTCACAACGTGAATTGTGTTTTTTAAAAAGTTTCTTACTCATCTTTAAATTCATATTATGCAGTAGGAGACACGATCGCCAAATTAACACACTTGGATTCAAACGTGTGTGTTTGAAGCATGGGAAAACCACACATTCAATATAAACAATACCAAATAAGAGCCAAATTTAAACAGCATTTGGACTTAAACGCCACTTTGTGAATGGGACATAGGCTGATTAAAATTAAAGTTTAGTGAAAATTATATTTACTGCTGCACATACAACATAACTTACTGTACTGCCGTATTGACAGTACTACCGTTTAAAAAATACTTTTGCACCGGCATTATTTTGAAGTTTTAGTAAACCGTAGCACCGGTATACCTTGCAAAACTAGTAGGTTTGAATCATTGAGTTGACAGCAAATTTACAGTTTCACTGGTTTTCGAATTAAGAGCGTCTCAAATTGATTCCATACACAATTTGATTCAATTAACACAATGAAGTCATATACTGTATATTATCTTTATTATATAAAAACATGCCTATATTTTTCTTAACTTTCTCTTTTATTCGATTGTTATAATAGTAATATTAATAATTACTATTAATCGTATTATTATTATTAATAATAGATTATTAAAAAAAAATCTAATAAAATCTTTGTGTAACTTTAATACTAATACACAGCACTTAATACTAATGCAAATACTAATTGTGGCGCTGCTTTAAGGAAAAACACAGCCAAAAACAACATATATCGTGGCAGCTTGGGATCATAAAAATGTAGCTGGTATCGTACAGTAAAATGTGATTAAGCTATCGTGACAGCCCTAGTACACGAATAGCCAACATCATTCCCCATTTATGGCTAAGCCAATGGCTGGCTCTCAGAGAGAAGGTTCAGTCAAGACATCTGTATCTCTCATAACCAAGCAGCTGCCATCACCACCAGCTGAGTTTAAATCACAGCCAGCCTGACCAATGCACTAACTAGATTATATGGAGCTCTCTTGCCTTCTGTTTTGCTTTAATAATGGTCGGCAGTCTGCAGATACACAGAATCTCTCTCTCTATTTCTTTCGCTCACTCGCTCTCTCTCTCTCACACAGACACACACACACACACACACATACATGGTCAAAGGAGTTTCCATGGTCAAAAAGGCAGATTCAGGACCCATTTTCACTGGCCATTGACCCTCTGGAGAAAGAGATGCAAAAAGAAAGATAGAATACACCTACACTGTACAAACTGTAATGTTAATTTACAGTAAATTACTGGGTGCACAGACGCCAGCACATTACTGTAAAAAAAATAATATGATACCGTAATTCTAATTTAAAGCAGCTGGTATTAAAATGCTTCCCGGGGGATCTGATCACGTGGTCAGGTGAGACACATCGCTGTTCAGAACTGGTTGCTTAAATGCGTCTCCTGTAACCACTTGTATTCAGATTTCGTGGGGAGGGTCTCCGTTTCATGGTGACATACATCAGTCACTATTTCAGTGTGTTACTGCATGACATTAAATTGCAACAATGTCATACAAGACAAAGAAAGCAAACAATTCTTAATTTCTCAGTTAACTGGTCTAAAGCTGAAGTTCTGTCTCAGACACTGTCAAATCAAATCAAATCACTTTATTGTCACACTACTGTGTACACGAGTGCAACAGTAGGTGAAATTCTTGTGTGCAGTTCCGAGTAACTTTGCAGTCATGACAGTGACGAGACATAAACCACTTTACAATAAACAACATATTTACACAAAACAATTTACATAACAAATGTACACAATACACACAATGTAGAATACACATACACTAGATACGGGTATAAATATATATAAACACTAATTGAATTGGGAGAATATATTGACAGAGTGATGATTAATAAAGTGCAGTGCTGATTGTTGATCGTGAGAGATCATGTGTTCAAAAGTCTTATTGCTTGTGGGAAGAAGCTGTCATGTAGTCTGGTGGTGCGGGTCCTGATGCTGCGATACCGCCTGCCTGATGGAAGCAGTGAAAGCAGCCCATGACTCGGGTGACTGGAGTCTCTGATGATCCTCCGAGCTTTATTCACACACCGTCTGTTATATATATCCTGGAGGGAGGGAAGCTCACCTCCGATGATGTTTCTGGCAGTTCGCACCACCCTTTGCAGGTCTTTGCGGTTGTGGGCGGTGCTATTGCCGTACCAGGCGGTGATGCAGCCAGTCAGGATGCTCTCTACAGTACTGGTGTAGAACCGTGTGAGGATGTGGTGGTTCATTCCGAACTTCCTCAGCCGTCTCAGGAAGAAGAGGCGCTGGTGAGCCTTCTTCACAACGGCCTCAGTGTGGACGGACCATGTGAGTTCCTCAGTAATGTGGACACCGAGGAACTTGAAGCTGCTGACTCTCTCCACCGGTGCTCCATTAATGGTGATGGGGCTGTGCTCTCTGTCTTTCTTCCTGAAGTCCACCACAAGCTCCTTGGTTTTACTGACGTTGAGGGAGAGGTTGTGCTCCTGACACCAGCGTGTCAGAGTGTGCACCTCCTCTCTGTAGGCCGTTTCATCATTGTCAGTGATCAGACCTACAACCGTCGTATCGTCAGCAAACTTAATGATGGCATTGGAGCTATGTGTTGCCACACAGTCACGTGTGTAAAGGGAATACAGGAGTGGGCTGAGAACACAGCCCTGCGGGGCTCCAGTGTTGAGGGTCAGTGATGAGGAGATGTTGCTGCCCATTCTAACCACCTGACGTCTGCCTGACAGGAAATCCAGGATCCAGCTGCACAGCGAGCTGTTTAAGCCCAGAGCCCGGAGTTTCTCATCAAGCTTGGAGGGCATTATGGTGTTGAATGCTGAGCTGTAGTCTACAAACAGCATTCTCACATACGTGTTCCTTTTTTCCAGGTGGGAAAGAGCAGTGTGTATTGTAGATGCAATGGCATCATCAGTGGAGCGGTTGTTACGGTAGGCAAACTGCAATGGGTCCAAAGAGGTGGGCAGAACAGAGCAGATGTGATCTCTGATCAACCTCTCAAAGCATTTGCTGATGATGGGGGTGAGGGCAACAGGACGCCAGTCATTTAAGCAAGTGATTTTTGATTGCTTCGGTACAGGCACAATGGTTGATGTTTTGAAGCATGTGGGGACTACAGACAGGGATAGGTATGTACTGATGTACTGCCCTTTCCAGCCAGGTGCCTTACAGTGGCCCAAAAAGGGCATTAAGTATTTGGCCATTTTATTAGAGTTAATTTTGATCCCTTAAAAAAAAGGTTTTTGAGCGATTTGGGCAGGTGGGCTTCATTACATTTATCTATGATTGGGAAGGTTAATGATATTAAAATGAATTGTATTCCAAAATGTAACTACCTGTTACAATCTCTCCCTATAGATTTCCCCCTCTTGTACTTTAAGCAATTTGTTAGCATATTGAAGTCCTTCATTTGGAATGGAAACATCCTAGATTACATTTTAATAAGTTATAAAGATCGACTGACAAAAACCTACCCAAGATTTAGTTTTATTATTATGCATTCAGTCTCAGACATTTGGCTCATTGGTAGCTTCCACCTGAGAGAGTCCCTCCCTGAAGCTACATTTTTTCGTGTCAAATAACATTAATTTTGTCCATCGACAGTGCACTGTCACTTTAACTGAGCGTGTGCAGCGCTGCAAAAATAGACTTGGAGCTTAAACACCCACTGCACAGCAGCTCACACAACGCTCAAGCTACGCTCTAAAGCACTGCTGAAGCTTCTGATGTGAATGCTGTAACCTGTTATAATGGACGCCGGAAAAAATACGCTCTGCTCATGCCTTGCTCACGCTTGTAATGTGAAAAGGTCCTTACTGTGTTAAGACTCAGTGTGCCTTTTTCATTACACCTAAGCAGAATGCATTTTTATGTAAATCGTAGATTGTTTTTTTTCTCCCCCCTAAATTGTGTGGGACAATTAACATGAAAATGGGATTTATGAATAATTTACACAGTAATGTTTTCTGCTCATCTTTATAAATAAATAAGTGTGTAAGTGTGAGTCTGTAAGGCTCAAATTTGTCTCCATGAGAAAAATGGCCAAATAATGTTGTAATTAAAATCTAAAAAGGAAAAGGTTTGTATGAGGGTTCATTTTTAGGGTTAGGGGTTAAAAATATCATGATCTCATTATAAGTTAATGTAATGTCCTCACCATGATAGAAAAATAAACATGTGTGAATGTATGCATAGCAAGAGTGTTGACATAGTGTTTATGTTTCAATATGGAGTAAGTGTGTGTGTATGTGTGGGTCGGGGATCTCCTTCCATTGCTGTTGCTTGTTAAATTCCCATGATGCTGCAGCATGCTGCACCAGAATGCATCAGGAACTCTCTCTCTCTCTCTCTCTCTCTCTCTCTCTCTCTCTCTCTCTCTCTCTCTCTCTTAAGTATTTTCAATTCAGCGCTTTATGACATTCTTTCTGTCCCAGTTTATAAGATGCTATCGGCATTAATTTATTATACAGCTTATGTTGTTTGCTAATTATGCTGTTTTTGAGTGAACAGCTTGGTTGAGTTATTCTAGTTCATTAATACGGTTGGGGTACTGTAGTTTATGAGTGAGTATGTGTAATTTGAGACACTGTAGTCTAAAAGTAGCTGAAATGCGAGATACTGTAGTTTATGACAGAGTAAATAGTTGTTATATTAGTCTGTAGTCTCTGAGTTTGTGGTTGTAATTACATTCATAAATTTTATTTAGGTTATTTATATTTATTCATTTGGTAGATGCTTTAATACAAACCAACTTAAAGTGAACTGAAGGTAAACATTTTATCAGCATTTGTGTTTTCTGGGCATTGAACCCATGACCTTGCTGTTGTTAAGGCCATGCTCTAACACAGTGTTTCCCAACCACTGTGTGCCGTGAAAGATTGTCAAATTCTCAAATTCCACAAAGTAAATAAATGCATGAAAAAAAATGATAATTTCAGGGATCCAAACTCCTCACCTTTAGGAGAAAATCGCCTTTTTAAACTATAATCAGTTTACTTTTCGTCACAGAGACCCCAGTTATTGAACTAATTTAAATTCACCAAGAAAACGCTTAGACCTAAATATAAACGAGTCCTTTTATTACTTTCTGCTATCAAAGCAACTGCAAGCTTTTGTTCTCTCTTCCAAATACATGTTTTCAATGTTTATTGTGCACACCTCACTCTTTTTTTACGCAAACTCGTAAAACCGCCCCCTTGACACTTTCTGCAACTCTTATCATGTGGAGGGCATTACGGCGTGTGACGCTGGGTTCAGCCTCCAGAACCAAATTAAAACTGCCATGAGAAGTTGCCTGTCCGAGACAAAGATGCAAAATCACAATTGCCTCAGCTTCAGTCTCCCTTGATGCATTTGATTAGGTACAGGCGAGTTTAAGTCGATGCGGACCAGGAGGGAGAAAGTAAACACGCTACTAAGACAGACAGAAAACATGGACAAGTTCTTGAAAAGGAAAAATATTGACGATGGTTAGCCTATGTGTGATAGTGGTGTGCCATATAATTTTTTAGTCGTAAAAAGCATGCAGTGGCAGAAAAAAGATTGGGAAACACTGCTCTATCAGTCACACACAAGAACGAGAGTTAGCTGTGATTATTGTAATTATACTGTAGTTAATGTGTGCATTTTTTGCTTTATATGCATAGTCAACTATAAGCCATTTGTAGGTTTGTTTCACCTAAAAGTGTAACAATGTGACTTTGTTTGGACGGCCCGTCCAGCTTGACACAGCAACATTGGCTCGACCAATAGTAAGAGCTGGGGGCGGGGCTATCTGTTTGTACAACTAATGGACAATTGTGGGAGATTTCTGTAGTTTATTTGACAACAGTGATTATTTTTGCAATTTCTTTTGTTGACGCTAGTGGCTTAAAGTCAGCAGTTGGTAGAGTGATGACAGGAAAGAAACAGTAGAAAGAGAATCTTCCAAATTACCCCCCTCTTCTGGTTCTTCTCTGCCCTGTTTCCTTTCTATCTTTGAAGCAGTGCTCCACAGTCTAATGAATCATTTAGATATCTAAACATTAGTAATTAATTGTGATAAATTAGTAGTCGCTTCCAGAGAATAGGTTTTAATGTGTTTTGATTTCAGCATAGAACACAATATTGTAAACACATCAAAAGCAGTAAAGTAAATATAGAATCTAATAAGCATTGAGTCATTCCATGGACTCCTGAAATTCAGAGTTATTTTTAGGGGTGTGGCTCATTGCTGCTTGTTGGAAAGTGTTCAGAGAAACTCTTGTTTACTTAAATGGTTAGTTATGCAAACTTTCACTGAATATCGTAAACTTACCTTACCTGAATCTGATGTAGTTAAAGGTGATTAATGATTAATTTAGAGGTGCACCTTTATGAAGAGGGTTTTACCGTACTGAGAAAACTACTAAGAGCACACTACAGCACATTAAATCCCATCTCAGAGTGGTGGTATCAATACATTCATACCCTTTAAAATACCACCAACTAAAACATTAAAGCTAAGAGCAAACAAAATGAATAAAATAATCTATGTAAACTAGTCAACCTCGGTCATTGTTTGTTTGAGCGGCCCATCCAGTCCAACATAGGAACATTGGCTTGGCTAACGGTGTGACTTTGGGGCAGGACTATCTGTTTGCTCAACCAATGGAAGAAAGGGGGAGTTTAAGGAATCTGTTTGAAAACAGTGATTATTTTTGCAATTCCATTCGGTGATTCTAGGGTTGCAGAAATTACACACTTGAATACAGGCAAAATATAGTGTTGGAGTCATTGAGCTCCTTTTCAGCATTAGAGGAAGAGTACTGCTGTCTTTGTGAATTTGAGTTCATTTCACTCTTGTTTTACAACATTCACTGCACACATCATCTCAAACATCTTAGCAACTCCTGTGAAGGGAAAAATCTGTCACAACAGAGAGCGAGAAAGGAGGAGAAGATGAGAAGAGGCGCATAAATAATGGATTGAGCAGCAAAGAGCATGAATACATGTCCCAAATCATAAATAAATTTGGATGATTTAAGATCAAATGGAAGAATGAAAAGGGGAGGAAAAAGGAGCAATGAGTGGAAAACAGACCTGCTTAATGAGTCCTGACTATGAAGAAATGGAAGAAAGAATAAGAAAGTCTAACAAACGCATACACACTAGGGCTGGGTGATATGGCTACAAAAATTACATCTCTATATTTTTCAGTATATTGATGATATTCAAAATATATCTCGATAATTACGTATTTGCTCTGAAATGGCTCAAAAGTATTTTATTTATTTATTTATTTTAAGTCAAAGGAACCATCATTTTATCCAAACAGCCATTTTAACGAAGTCGGCTTAATGAACACATGGGAAAACTTTCATTTTCATTGGCATGAATGTTGATACAGCATTTAAAATGTATATACAATGATACATAGTAGCTTAATAAAAACTCATTATATGCTACTTCACTATATAATAAATAATATCCAGGGCTTGACAATAATGCTTGTCCGCTTGTGCAGGACAAGGGGAAAGTGAAAGAGAATTTAGCTGTTTTTTATTTTAATTTTATTATTGACTGTTTTCTAGTCTTGAATAATTACTTAAGAACTTGAAAACATTCTTCCATAATTAACATATTAGTTAGTGCTTTTAGTTGTTGTGGTTTAGAAGCTGGTATTGAGAATTGTCAAATGTCACCTGGAGCTTTCTTATTATGACACTGAAAGTGCAATGTGTAGTTTACAATGGTCAGCATCTGGTGAAAAACTGTCATTTCGTCCTTCGCTGTTATACTGTGCCACTTTTGTATAATCATTTTTAGCGAATTGTGCAAATGTTTGAACATGCTGTATTATATCTCTTAGTTTTGCATGAGATTTCTTCCATGAGCATATTCCATTCCATCCCATCCCATTCCATTCCATTCCATTCCATTCCATTATGCTACAGGTTTTAGAGGAGATTAGAAATTAGAAGTCGTCCATGGAAAGTTGTTTTACCATATTGTCAGTCAGTCAATCTGAAAACCTATTTCTAACCGTAACATTCTTATTGATCCTTTGAATTGTGCCAAGAGGACAGTGTGTGACGTTTCAATCTTTTATTGGTCATGTGTATTCTCGTCCAGATTCGCAAGTCCAGAGTCCAGCAAACGTAAACTTTCCTTCGCAACATAGTTTGAATTTACTTCGCATGAGCTTGTATTTCAGGTCTCTTGCATTCAAATACATTTGAATGGGAGTGAATTATGCGTTGTGTTGTGTGATCGCC
The DNA here is from genome assembly GCA_032164185.1 of Moxostoma hubbsi. Classification (NCBI taxonomy): domain Eukaryota; kingdom Metazoa; phylum Chordata; class Actinopteri; order Cypriniformes; family Catostomidae; genus Moxostoma; species Moxostoma hubbsi. Next base: position 10,734,269 of record JAVLUX010000021.1, read on the forward strand.
TTTTTAGGGCTGGAGTTAAGAGCTTGAATGACATTCTCATCAATCAATATATCTGATTTTAGGCATAGGTTGTTAAACCCAAAATTTTCCAATTTTGGTTTAACTATACCTTTAAGTCCATGGCACTATGTGTTCATTTCTGTTTGAGACATTTTTGACTGTAAAAGTATTCATTTTAGGGATTTTTGTGAGCTCAAATTTCATTTATATAAATATAGCGTTTTAGAGAAGCCATGTTATCCTCCTCCTATAACATTTACAGCTGTTGTTCAATTTAACCTGGGTCACCGTCAGAAGATCCTGGCACACATTCATCAGTGAGTTTCATTGACTTTCTGACCACTGAGCTGTTATTATTAACATATACAGAGAAAGAGACGATGCAGTATTGTGGAATTCCTATTGTGCTCTCAAGACAGTTCGACTGAACGCTGACAGTTACATTACAAACAGGGATCGATCAATAAAATAATTACAGCACTATCCGACCGTGAAACACAATCCCACCCGTTAGTCCCTCTACTACCATTTTCCAGAGAGGAATTGCTGATTAAGGACATGCGTGATACAACGTGCTGCAGCTATGAAGCATTGCATGGATCACACTAGTGGTGCGCTGGGATGATTCTCTAGGCTCCAGTGATCCAATCTCAGCAGTACAAGGCTCAGTTCTACTGTAACACTTGTACTAACATAGCTATACATGTGTCAAGTCACCCTCTCCATCCCATAAGTAGTTCCCATGATGATGGGGTCTGTAGGTTGCAGGTTAATCAGAGGCTTCAGCCCCTCACTGTAAAGTACATAAGTGTTCCCCATCAGAAAGTCAGATGCATATAGCGCCCAAAACAGGAAAGTAACTTCTCAATTTGACAAGCGCTAATTTGATTGTCTGGCTTTAGGAAGGGCACACATGCAGGGTGTTTTGGGTTTTCAGTCCACCTTGAAACTGTCACATTTACAAGGTACAAGGTTGATGCACTGAACACTTTTGAGAAAGAACTAATAACTGGATTTTCCAAAGTTTGTCAAGTTAGTGCCATCAAATATTTGGAAGTTATTCAGAAATTTGTTGGAGGCCCAAGTAGCAAGTAAACTAGATATCCACACGCAGAACTGTGTATTACACTTTATTATGTCTTTGGTATAGTCTGGTATAGACTGGTGATATATAGATGATCTATACTGGCTGAAAAAAGCAGACACACATGACAGATGTGCATATTTAGCAATAATTATTAAGTCAAAATTTTAATAAACATCCGTATATTTCCATGTAATGTTTAGTTATTGAATGGATCGCTTGAACGCCCTATTAACCTATGAGGTGGTAACTTTTGGTAGTTAAACAATCAGCCTACAATTTGCGCTGCTGGGCAATCCTAAACATTTTTTTCTAGAAAATTCAACATATAGTATACTGCATAAACATGTGGTATGTAGATGGTTGACGGTAAGCCCAAAGACTGAAACCTGCTCCGAAGACACTGAAGTCCCGTTTTGCACCTTTTTAGCTGAAGGAAGCTGTCTCCTTGGCAACCACAGTAAACATGGCAAACATGAGCTTGCAGGCATATGTGTGTGTGTGTGTGTGTGTGTGTGTGTGTGTGTGTGTGTGTTGAGTCAAATTTGTCTATGAAAGTGTATCTCTGGCTGTGTGTGTATTTGCCCGTCAGTGCAGACATGCATGCATCACACAAACTAACATTCATACACACATGCACACTCACACTTTTTTACAGCAGGGTTTATTTTTAGCACGTGTCTCTTATATAATCAGAGTGACACTGGGGAGAACACAGACTTTCCCTCCCTCTCTCTCTCTCTCTTTCCACTCTCCTTCATTTCCTCCTCACTCTTGATTCGGGTGTGTGTGTTGTATGCAGATGAGACAGAGGTTTTCTTAGTTGCATATTTCTGTGCAGTAATGATGCTCTGGAGTATCTCTAGTGTTGCCTACAGCTCTGAATGACTGATTATAGACTGCACAAACATAACTATTACACATAGAACAACTCGGAAACACACAACAGTGTGTTTTAAGTGGTAGGGATTGTGCAGGGAAGTTTATATTACTTAAAATTTTAAATTGGTGTCCGTCACCAGTCCAGGGCTTCATAGTTCATAGTATTGTATTATATAGTATGTAAATCAATGTGAATTTATGTTCAGAATAGCATACTAATTATTTTGTAGTAAGCAAAATAATTACCTTGTGTATTTTACAAAATATGTGTATAAGTAATATATCCAACAATACTGTACTGTTTGAAACATTCATCGTCACATACTGTATACTGTTTCACGCAGGGGCATAGAAACCATTATACCCTCACTTTTCAAAATAATTAAATTCGCCCCCTTCCCCACACACTTTTTGAGAAATAATAATGACATTTTAATATATTTATTTGACTTAATTTTAGTGCAAGGGAAGAAAGTGCAGCTGTTTGCCTAAACCCAAAGCCTTTAAGACCAGCAGAAGCCTCTGCCAGCTGGTTGCTTCGGCAATGGTAGGAACTAACTCAAAAGTGGCATCCCATTGGCTAGCGCTCACTGTCCACATTTTGATTCAGCAAATCAGTTTGAGTGAACACAGACAACGTGATTAATATTAATTAGCCCAGCAGCCTGCCAGACGCTGAGCTGCAAGATGTGAGTCAATGGAGAACTTATCTTTGATTATTGTAAGTTAAGTCTTATTCACTGAAACTCTGAATGACCAGTAATGTCTCATGTACATCCACCAGCCAAAAAAACTGATGGGGACGGACATTGGTCTGTCTAATATATTTGTGACATGGCAGAGGGTTATAGTGATTATACACACCCGGTCCCTTATCGGGCTAATTGAGCCTTGGAGAGGGATAAAGGCCGATTGCGGACGGTGGTGCGGGAGAGAGAGTTAGTTTACGGACATGTCCGTTATGTGTGTGTTTGTGTCTTTTGTTTTAGTTTATCATTAAACTATTATTTACATTGTCAAGCCAGTTCTCGCCTCCTCCTTTCCATTGAACTGCGTTACAATATTATTTCTAATATACAGTTGAAGTCAGAAGTTTACATACACCTTAGCCAAATACATTTAAACCCAGTTTTTCAATTTTAATCGTAGAAAACATTCCCTGTCTTAGGTCAGTTAGGATCACTACTTTATTTTAAGAATGTGAAATGCCAGAATAATAGTAGAGAGAATTATTTAGTTCAGTTATAATTTCTTTCATCACATTTGAAATTTTTATAGAGCCACAGAGTCTTTACAGTTTTCAAGAAAATTTACCTATGAATGGCTTATAGATTTCTCTGCATATTAAGCTTGGATAGGAGGAAGTATTTTAACACAGAAATGTTACATATTTCAGCTTTAAGATTAGAGTGTATTCTATTTGGTTTTCGAGGATGTCCAGGTCAATAATGACCACTTGCATTTGATTGTTTTTTTCTTTTTTCTTTTTTCTTTGTGATTAACATTTTTTTATTGATTCATAAAATAAACATAGAAAAGAAAAACATATTTACACAGAATCAACAATTAACCCCCACCACTACCCCTCCCAATCCCCGACTCCACCCTGACCCCACCCTGATATATATATATATATATATTAATCACACACATTTATAACTATACCTCTCTCTCTGCTGCCCCTCACCTAGAGCCCTTCAAGATTGCTAAATATTTGCCCCATTTCCCAGCAAACACATCCAAGTTCCCCAGTTTCTAGATGATGCTTCCTTGAAAGCCGCCACCCACCCCATCTCCATGTACCATTCCTGAAATGGGGGTGCTCCAGTCGACGTCCATCCCCTTAAAATGACTTGTCTGGCTATCATAACATAATCATTAGAACCCAATTTTTTATGTGTTTATTCCTAATATTGATGACCACCCCATCGCCTAAAATACAGAGTCTGGGGCAAAATTAAATTTGAGTGCCCAATACATCACATACAAAACTTTCAAAAAAATTATTGGATCTTTACACACCACCAAAAACATGGGTTGTGTCTCCATCTTCTGATTGGTATCTATATATGATATATATATATATATAATCAACATTTAAACCCCAAAACCACCCCTCCCAATCTCCAACCCTCCTGACCCCCAACAAAAATCCCTGTGGTCACAAATGAGTATATACACAAAAAAGCCATTAATAATTCTGTGGAGGCAAGGCATAGATCTAACAGGTTCGGAGACAAATAATAAAATATAATTAGCATAAAGCAAAAGCTTATGCGCCATACCTCCCGCCACCACACCTGGAAAATCATCTTCCTTTCTTATTGCAGCTGCTAATGGTTCCAGGGCAAGACAGAACAATAATGGGGAAAGAGAGCAACCACTATCCAGAGTAAAATAATCTGAAATTAATCCATTAGTTTGTACCGCCACTACCGGGTGTCTATAGGCTAAAGTAATTTAATCCATCCAATAAAAGTATTCCCGAACCCATATGTTTCCAAAATCTTAAAAAGATAATCCCATTCTACCATATCAAACGCCTTTTCAGCATCAAGTGAGTTCACCATCATTCACCACTGGCCACATGATATTGATGAAACGCCTAATGTTACCAGAGGAGCTACGGCCCTGAATAACCCCACCTGATCTATATGTATGAGATGTCATAACTTTACTTAATCGGTGAGAGATTTTAACATCTAGCTGGATCAGGGAAATTGAACGGTAACTCTTACACTCACTTGGATCTTTGACTTTTTTAAGAATCAGTCTGTTCCGGGCTTACAACATGGTTGGTGGGAACTGTCTATTCTTTAATGATTTTGTATAAAAGTGGAGCCAGTCCTGTAGCATAAGAGCTAAAAGTATTCTACGGCAAACCCATCTGGCCCCGGAGCCTTGCCTTTAGGCAAGGCCTTAATTACCTCGACATGCTCCTCCAAAGTTATCTCAGAATCAAGAGAATTGTTTTGCTCAGTCGTCAGTTTAGGAAGTTCTAATGGTTCCATGAAGTTTCTAATGTAGATCTATGAGTGTCCCTGTGACAACTTTGCCATCGGATTGATCAAGTCCGATGCTTCTATACAAATTTTGTGACATTAAATGTAACTGAAAATAATCTTAAAAAAAAAAAAACTCCAGCCAATAAGTGGAATAAGCACAATGAACATGTAGATTCATTCGCATAACTGTCCCGAAGGTGTGTTCCTCCACAAAACAAGCTCCTGCTGCTAGCGGAACCAGCAGAAAAAAATGTAAAAGTACAGTTTCCACGGGCAGTCGAACAAATGTTCAGTGAGCCTGCCCATTCGGCTGTTACAAGAGTGTAACAAATGCTCTAATCACTCTAATGATTTGCAAGAAATATTCCACAAAAGAAACTCTATCCAATATGAGGCATAAGCACAAAGAACGTGCAGATTCATCCACAAACTGTCCCGAAGGGGTGTTATGTAGGCGGAACCAACACAACACAAAAAAGGCACTCAGTTTCCTACTTACTCCCTTGACTTTATGAAGGACATCGCTTGGCCGGGAACATCAGTGCAAAAGCGACCTTCCGTTGATGGAAGAGTTTCATGCAATCATTGAATCGATCACGTTACTCTCTTGTTGAATTCACAATGTCTGGGAACAAGTAAATGCTGTGGTTCTTCCAAGAAAGCCTTCCTTTATTCCTCGCCTCGCATAACACAAGATCTTTATTGGATGATCTGGCCAGAATTGATCAGGGCCTGTCTCCCTCAGCGGATCGCTGAGCCGGAACCCTGTGAGCTTGCTCGATTTCCAGTTTATGGCCTTTTATGTTGAGCAGACTCAGAAAGAGCCTGTCCAGGAAATTCACCATATCCTGACCCTCTTCGGCCTCAGGAATTCCAACAATACGGACGTTATTCCACCGGCTATGGTTCTCCAAGACCTTCAACTTTTCCCAGACATGCTCCAAATCCACCTTGGTCACTAGTGGATTATGACTCCAGATAATCGATCCGTTACTCGACATCCACCACTCTTGTGAATTTCGTCTCCATGGCAGTGATCGATTGACGTATTACAGCAAAATCCTCCAAGTCAGCAACGACCTTCGTCAGCATTGCCGACATGTTCAACATTTCTCGATGAATTTCCCTCACTTCTCCGACCAAATCGGCTCCCTGGCTCGGGGCCTCTGTAGGGGTGTCAGCTTGAGCATTTAAGTGTCTTTTAATGTCTCCAGAGCCAGAGGATTTTTAATTATTTGATATATTGTCCTCCTAGAACAGTTATGGAACAGAGTGTATCAAATCTCACCGGTTTATGACATTAATAGTTTTAAAACTAGCAAAGTACACAGAGCTCACCGTTCACACGTCCAAACCTTGCATTGTGTCACGTGACTCTGCATTTTGTTTTGTTTTTGATTGATCATTATTACCTCATTTTAATTGCCAAAAACATAATAGAATTGAAAAACATTTCACATTCCTTAAAATTGTAGAAGTAACATTTTGAACCTTCCTACAGAATGATGAGAAGACATCTAAATAATCTTCCTCTTTGTATAATCTTTACAACCACCTGAGGTTAACAATCAGCAATTTCTGAAGGTTACACACATCCTTTCACTTGAGTGTTTAGTCCTTGGCCATTTGTTGGAAAAGACAAAAAAATACTTGAAGAGTTTCAGGCCCTATTTTGTAGCTTATTTTTGGAAAGGGCCTTGTATCTCTCTGTCTTATGATAGTGAGTGAGTAAGAGGGCGTTTGGGTTTAATGTGTCCACTAATGGAGCAGGGCAGAGCAGAAGGGAATGAGAACATGAGTATGTTGCACTGAAAGATGTATTAGAGAGAGTTGAAGAGGTGTGGGTTTGAGGACAGCTGTACTGTGAGAAACTGCTCTGAATGAAGGGAGGGTGATGTTAACAGGTCAAATATACACACGTACACACACACACACACACACACACACAGATCATCTAATTGAAACACAGATGAAACAGGTTTTACTCACAGTCACGGAGAAACCAGGTCAACATCAATCACATGCTGAGTTATTAATACATGCACACACATGCTGAGAATTCACCATTGAATGTGTGAGAGTGGGAAAAGTATGTTACAAATAAAAGATGAGACAGATTCTGTACAGCAATGGTTCTCAACTCGTTTTGCTTCAGGACTCAGACTTTACACTGGAAGTCAAGTGTTAACGCAATATATTACCATAATTGTCAGATAAAAGGGTCTTTTAAAATCTAAAAATAAATCTCCCAAATTGTGAATGCCCAGTTCCCAGTGCGCTCTAAGCCCTCGTGGTGGTGAGTGACTCCAGGTGGCAGAGGACAAATCTCAGTAGCCTCCGTGTCTGAGACCGTCAATCATGTGGCTTGTTGAGCGCATTAACGCGGACACATAGCGAATGTGGAGGATTCTGTCTATTCTTCATCCACGCACAACTCACCATGTGCCCCACCGAGAGCGAACCACATTATAGCGACCGCGAGGAGGTTACCTAATGTGACTCTACCCTCCCTAGCAACTGGGCTAATTTGGTTGCTTAGGAGACCTGTCTGGAGTCACTCAGCATGCCCTGAATTTGAACTCGAGCGTCAATACTCGCTGAGCTACCCAGGCTCCTTTTAAAATCTAACATTTAAATGTTTTAATATTACCATGAGCTATATACGTAGATACAACAATATGCAAAATTCTTAACATGACATACTGATTGGGAAAATTTTGGAAATACATAAACAACAGCAAAAGTGTGATCTAATACAAAGAAACACTGGGCCAAATATTGTTTTTGTAATACACATATTACTACGTGACAGATGAATTTACGCCAAAATGAAAAAGAGTTTGATTGAACATATGGCCTTTGACAGAAACAGCAAAAGAAATGGGAAGCATGTTCTTCTTTCTTTTAAAATTTGTTTAGCTCATGTATTTTCCCACCCAATGCACTTTTGCATTTATATGGTAAGTAGCATTTTAATATTTGCATTTAGAATTTTATCCCCCTGCTGTCTGCAATCAGAACAGGCCAGTCTGCAGTCAGGACCCACCAATTGAGTACCGCACACACATACAAGCACACACATGCAAACACACACGCACACACAAAGTTCTGATTTTCCTGAAACCCTTTTAATACTGTTTTACTTTGGATATGCCTCTTCTATAAGCACATTTGATTGATGGTACATGACAACTGGAGGAATGAATTAAAAGATGATGTAGCTTATTTGCATGACTTATTTGACCTCTGACCTCAGAACTATTTGCTGACTCCTATCTTCTGACATTGTTTCTCTGTCTCTCTCTCTCTCTCTCTCTCTCTCTCTCTCTCTCTCTCTCTCTCTCTCTCTCTCTCTCTCTCTCTTTCCTGCTTAGTAAAACCATACAGGTTAAGATTATTGATGACGAGGAGTATGAAAAAAACAAAAACTTCTACCTGGAGCTGGCGGAACCACGCATGGTGGACATGAGTCTTCAGAAAGGTACAGCAAACACACTATAGTCACACAGAGCACATTCTGATGTCTTTCTCTGCCATTCATTCATTCATTCATTCATTCATTCATCCCTTAATTTACATTCATTCAGCGGCTCCCTATCAGATTTTGAGAGCATATAACTCACTTTTTTCTCTTATTTTTCTGTGTTTAGGTTTTTGTTTTCATGGGTATCAGCGAATGTGCTATGAGATCATACAGTATATAATATCAGATTATATATAGTACATTGGATAATACAGATTATATACACTAAATAGTGCTTTCACACACAAATAGACACAAATAAATGAACATTTCACCCACTTCTGCTGGATTTTGACTGCATTTACACTATTTTTTTTATGTTGGCTGTATTCATGGATGCGTCCAGTAGAGGACACCCTAGAGAACGTCACAAACTCAAACAGAAACCATCTAAGAAAGTGGAAATGGACCACAGAACAATGAATGGGAGAAATCGCATGGGTCTATATGACAGCTGTAAGAAAAGAAAACATTTATTTGTGATTTAATATGTGTTATTGAAACAAGCTTAGTCAACAATATTGGAGATTTTGATCAGTCACCATACATTTATGTGCTGCACTTGCATGCCTATTACCAAGATAGCTGCCTTGGGTGGTTCCAATATGGCCACTGAGTGGACTGACTTGTCTTAAAGGGACATTGGCTCAAAGCACATCCAATCCAACAAAAACCCACAGGATACAGCTTTAAAACTGACTCATTTCTGACTCATGTAAGAAATTCTGTGATGACTTTTTTGTAATGCTTTAAAAATGGCAACATTCCAGTCTTTTTCTTCCAGTTTTTACATACACTTTCCTAAATGATTATTTGAAAAATGATGTGAAGGACTAGCTGTTTCTTTTCTCTGGCTCCTTTAGTATTTAACATTGACCTACACTAAAACATCAACATGGAATCTTAAAGTGTGAGAAATAAATACAGACACACACACAAACACTAGCAAGTAGTTGAGTCTGTCTCTCGATATCTCTCCATAAATCAGGCAAGCATGGTCAATACTACCAACACCCACTCTGCAGCGCTGCGGTACAGTGTGTGTGTTTGTGTGTGTGTATTTGCATGTATGCATGTGTCCTTGTCCCAGTATTGTACCCTTCAGAAAGAATGAAATATAAGGAAGAGCTGGTCCTCTCTGTTTGAGCTCTCCCCTTTGCTTGGACACTGCTAAAAACCTAGTTATTAATGTACCCAAGCCAAAAAACTTCATGTTACCTTGTGCACTTGTAAACAAGCTGTTTATTAATTATTGTTTGGTTTTTTTTTCTTTAGTTTTATGCAGACAAAGCTTAAGAATTAAGTATTTATAACACACATTAAAGATAAGTTAAATATAATACACATTCATAACAAAAATTTTATTTAACAACCAGTTAATCGCGATAAGAATTAGTGATCGACCGATATGGGTTTTGGCTAATCTCAATATCTAGTGATCAGGGATGCTGATGGCCGATTTAATACAGTTTATATGTTGGAATGACGGCTTCTGTTAAGTGGCCAATGTGGCATGCTTACTGGTCGATATTTGAAAAATTGACAAATATTTGTTGATTAATCAACCTGCATGATGTATTGGTCTCTCACAAAAATATAGACATTTAATAATATAGAAATATAGAATATTTCTCAAGGAAACAGAACTCTGATATGTAAATATGACATTTTAAAAAACAGCAGAATGAAATATTTTTTAGATTTTAAATGACCCCTTTTTTATTTTTTAAACATTGTCCACCCCGATGCAGAGCACTGCAGTCGCTTGATGGTCTCATTATAAAGCTTGAACATATCAACACGGTATACAGTTTTAAGAGGTTTTTGCAGTCTTACAGTGTGTGGTTTGGATGTTGCAAAAATTCCATGAATTTTTAAGATCCAAGAAAAAGGAACTCACGAGCACTTGGCCACGCTACAGCTAGCGCACCTCTTTTTGAAGCAGAATATTTTGGTGCACTTCATGCTCATGCAGTTGTGCAAAGAGGCTCTGGTTGGTAGTGCAGAATTTCATAAAGTTTTGCTACATTTGCCAGGTTGTCAAGGTCTTTGGGCAGTTTTTTCATTTTTATGTTGTGTTTGAATATGACACGTGGGGTTAGAAATAGATTTTGACATGCTATCTTACTTGTATCGCACATTTTATAGATCTTTTACTGCCTCAAAGCATATGAGGTGGCGGCGTGGAGCCCAGGTTGGGAACCACTGTAAGTTTCAGGGGAGGGAGCAAAAATGATGTGCCTCATTGTCTCTCTTTCTCTGTATCCATTGTTGTAGCGAATAAAGTCCAGTCCCTTAAATCTGTTTATTTAGGAAAACCATTCACTGTGGGCTAATTCAGAAACTGTCCCCTCTGAATACTGATGACACAGTTACTACTTCTTGTAATCTGTTTGGAGAGTTTCCAAAGCAGAGCATTGTCATGCTGAGAACAGCCCCACAATAGCAGCAGAGATTCCATGAACTTCAAACTATTTCCTAGAAAGGCTGTGTAATAGGAGCCACTTTCTATCCTCAGGAGTCAGGAATTTACCAGAAAAAAAGACGTTCATTTGTTGAAGTTCATGCATAAAAGATGTCAGCCATGTTCAGTCATAGAGTAAACATGAATTTTTGTAACATTGAACTGTTATTAGTATGTCGATCCATTTTAACGGAATATTCCGATTGCAGTATAGGTTAAGCTAAAGTGAGGCATTCATGGCAAAAAATCATATTTTAGAACGGCAACAGTAACTGTTGCCAGGGCACCATCAGAGCTGTTGCTAACGCTGATGTGCAATAGATTAACAATGATCTGATGAATTTGGAGAGAAAATATGACAGCATGAAGCGAATAGATGTTGTTCAGATTAAATAAATTGCTTTGTGTGTTTGACACATCTTGAATATGTGTTATCATTATTGAAGCTGGTGGCGCTACACAAATTACAGGTTAATAATGTGCATGAAGTCCCCCACCCTTACAGACACACACACATTCAAGAATGAATTATGGGCTTATTTACAAATCCAGCGTCTCATTACAGGTCAATATATTTTTCCAGCTCACACACACACTCACACATTTAATCAAAGCCGGTTTGTTCGCCGTCTCATTCATCCTCAGCAACAAAAAATTACAACACTGATTACAGAACTACTAAAGTCATTATGCACACACACACACACACACACACACACACACACACACACAGACAGAGTTAAAAAAATACAATTACATCTTGATATGCACTAAGTTGCTGTTCACACTGCAAATAAATAAATAATCAAATAATTATTTTCTTGTCTTCTTTTCCATTCAAAATATTTAAACATCCTTAAAAGAAGATACATTTACTTGAGAAGCAAAATTGCATTCTGAAACCAGATCATTTATCTTTGAACTAGTTTATTTCACTTACCCCACTGGCAATTGCTTGTTTTTAATGGACAACAAAGCAAGACAAATGTACTGATTTAAAAAAAATAGTCCTTGCAGTACACTGATAAGAGATTGTTTCTACAGCAATCAAATGTCTCATAGTTCAAATAATCTGCCTTGTTTTTAGGGTATTAGCACCTTTTTGTTCCATTGCTACATCTCAAATGCTACCACGACACTCCTGTTGCCAAGGGCAACCACCTGCTCTGGCACTCTGGATCGGCCCACATTATCACATTTGATCACATCTACACGATCACACCTGTCGCACCTGTCCGGCTCAGGGACTCTAGTCAGGGTGATGAAACGCCAGAGGCTGAGGATATTTTTATTAATGTTAATCTGAGTAAAAAAATCCTGTTCCACATCTCACTGCCTCATAAACTTCTCCTTTATGTGTCCAATGTTTTCTTCATGTCACTCCACCCCCCTCTCTCTCTCTCTCTCTCTCTCTCTCTCTCTCTCTCTCTCTCTCTCTCTCTCTTCACACACAGCTCTGTTGTTAGCTGATGGTAAGTCTGAGTGAGTGTGTGTGTGTCTCTGGATGAACACACATAAGTGTGTCTCCAAGATTGTGTGTGTTATAACACGTGCACAATAGTTCATGCTTTGAGTCACAGGGTTTTTTGGAAATTCATCTCAACTGTCAGGATTTGTGTGCATGTGTATATGTGTGAGTGTGTGTTGTTCTGTTATCATTTTGAATCTCTCAACAACTCACACTTGGCTATTGAGTCAAATATTATTGTGTATGTTTGCATAATTAAGGCCAATTGCCCCAAAATATTTACATGAATATTCAGAAATGTTATGAACAGTCTAAAGATATTCCAAAGGATTATAAGAATTATAAATAACTCTTTAAAAGGACAATTCTTTTCATTGTGCGTTGTTTCTGAGTGTAAAGTGTAGATACTGATTACAGAGTGCATGTTGGTGATTTACACTTTGCACACACTCTGGCTGAAATGAATTGAAATTCTTTCCATTCGTGTCTGTGTATGAATTGATACACTAATACAAAACAATCAGTCAAACACAGGTTTCTCACTGTTTATCTGTATCTCTCTGTCATGCAGATATTCCAGACAGGAAGTTGTCATCAGAGGATGAGGAAGCAAGAAGAGTAGCAGAGATGGGGAAGCCTGTATTAGGCGAGCATGCAAAAATAGAGATCATCATCGAGGAGTCGTATGAGTTTAAGGTAAACGCACACAGAAGACCATCTGATCTCACAGCAGTCTGTTGCATTTTGACATGACTTTTATCCTTATAAGTTTCTTTATAATTATTCTAATAATAACACTTTTGTACTGTGTAATTTCTTTGTTGTAGAGTACAGTAGATAAGCTGATTAAGAAGACTAACTTGGCTCTGGTTGTGGGCACAAATTCCTGGAAAGAACAATTCATGGAGGCCATAACTGTCAGTGCAGGTGATTACCAACACTGAACTATACAACACAGCACTGTACAACCCAATCACAACCCTGTACATACAACACTCTGATCACTTGGGCATTTTTGAAACAAGTAAGATTTTTTAAATATATATTGTTTTATTAAAAGAATTTAGATTCTGTCTGGGCCTGCATATTACTCTTTTATGAGCCTGGACTGAAATATAAATGCTGCTCTCACAGTGCGTATCCTTCACTTATCATGACTATCAAACAGCCTGTGTTACCCAGGCAACAGGACCCCAAAATCTCCACGGGGTCAAGATCATAAATGACTTTGGTCAGGTAGGAAAGTTGTTTAATATGAGTGACAACAATACTAACAATATTATTTTTCTTTCTTTCTTTCTTTCTTTCTTTCTTTCTTTCGTTCTTTCCTTCTTTCCTTATTTGTTCCCTTTCCTTTTTTACCTATTTTCCTGTTCTTTCTTTTTTTTCTTTCCTTGATTCCTTCTTACCTTCCTTTCATCCTTCTTTCCTACCTTTGCTCCTTCCTTCCTTCTTTTCTTTTCCTTTCCCTTCCATTCCTCCCCTTCCTTCTTTTCTTTCTTTCTTTCTTTCTTTCTTTCTTTCTTTCCTCCTTCCTTACTTGTTCCCTTTCCCTTTTTACCTGTTTTTATCTTTTCTTTGTTTTTTCTTTCCTTGCTTCCTTCTTACCTTCCTTTCATTCTTCTTTCCATTTCGTTCCTTCCTTCCTTCCTTCCTTTCTTTGTTTCTTCCTCCCTCCCTCCCTCCCTTCCTTTCTTCCTTCCTTCTTTGCATTCTTTCCTTACTTGCTCCCATTCCTTTCTCACCTCCTTTTCTTTTTTCATCATTTCTTTCTTTCCTGGCTTCCTTCCTTTCCTTCCTTCTTACCTTCCTTCCTTCCTTTCCTTTATTTCTCCTTCACCTCAGGAGATGAGGATGAAGATGAGGGTGGAGAAGAACGTCTGCCATCTTGTTTTGATTATGTCATGCACTTCCTGACTGTGTTCTGGAAAGTTCTGTTCGCCTGTGTACCGCCCACGGACTACTGGAACGGGTGGGCATGTTTTTTTGTTTCTATAGTGATCATCGGTCTATTGACAGCTGTGATTGGTGACCTGGCCAGTCATTTTGGCTGCACCATCGGCCTGAAGGACACTGTCACTGCTGTGGTGTTTGTAGCCCTGGGAACGTCTGTCCCTGGTGAGTGTATGCTTTTGTTTTCCTGCTAAATATAAATAATAATACTTTATAAACAAAAAAAATATATAAATAAAGGAACAATTGGCTTATCATCTTTTAAAAGGGCGGAGAAAACACCTCCCATATCAAAAGTCTATGCCAGTGGTTCCCAACCCTGTTCCTGGAGGCCCCCCAACACTACACATATTGTAAATCTCCCTAATCAAACACACCTGATTCAACTCATCAGCTCGTTAGTGGAGACTCCAAGACCTGAATTGGGTGTGTCAGAAAAGGGAGATAAGGGGATAAGGGGGGACTGGGTAGCTTTGCAAGTAAAGATGCTGACTACCACCCCTGGAGTCGCAAGTTCGAATCCAGGGTGTGCTGAGTGACTCCAGTCAGGCTCCCTAAGCAACCAGTTGGCCAGGTTGCTAGGGTGGGTAAAGTCACATTGGGATAACCTCCTCATGGTCGCTATAATGTGGTCTTGCTCTCCGTGGGTCATGTGGTGAGTTGTGCATGGATGCCGCAGAGGATAACGTGAAGCCTTCACATGTGCTACGTCACTGCGGTAATGCGCTCAAGAAGCCACGTGATAAGAATCGCAACTGATATTCATCCTCCGTTACGCTGATTTAGGCGAGTCACTATACCACCAAGAGGACTTAGAAAGCATTGGGAATTGGGCATTCCAAATTGGGGAGAAAAGGGAGAAAAAAAGAAAAGAAAAGGGAGATACAAAATGTGCAGTGTTTGGGAGGTCTCCAGGAACAGGGCAGTGAACCACTGGTCTATGATATTTTGGTGCAAATTCATCTGTCACCTGGTAGAAGCTAGCCAAATTAGGCAGATATCAACCGTTGCCAAACAGTTGTGTATGCCAACTAAAATGTTATTTGGATGGTGAATTATTCAGTTCATAGTAATATTAATACATTTATATATTTGATTTTAAGGACATTTTTGTTTGATTTCTTTACAAAAAACTTTTTTATGACTGTGTTGGCTTGCCACTTGATACCCAATGATAAATATCAGTCCTTTAACAAAACCGTTTGTGAACCTGTCATAAATGATATTATTATAGTATCCACATAAAGTGACATCTCTCTGTATCACTCTCACTCTCATTAGATACCTTTGCCAGTAAAGTTGCAGCGGTGCAGGACTCATACGCTGATGCATCTATCGGTAACGTGACCGGTAGCAACGCTGTGAACGTTTTCTTGGGAATTGGAGTGGCGTGGTCAGTGGCCGCCATCTACTGGCACATGCAGGGTCGTGCATTTGAGGTGCAAGCGGGGTCCCTCGCATTTTCTGTCACTCTTTTCACCATCTTTGCCTTCCTGGCGGTGAGCGTCCTGCTTTATCGACGCAGGCCTCATATTGGTGGAGAGTTGGGCGGCCCGCGTAGTCACCGTATCTTCACCTCGCTCTTTTTCTTCAGTCTCTGGTTTCTCTACATACTTTTCTCCAGTCTGGAGGCTTACTGTCATATACAGGGCTTCTGAAGAGAGGAGACAGGGACAGAGTCTGGTGGGGTAATGGGCTAGAGACGGGGAGAGAGAGAGAGAGAGATGGATGCAATCAACGAATCAGTCATAAACGAATGTGTAAGAGCTAAGGACTGATTCAAAAAGGTTTAAACAGGCTCTTCAGTCTGAGGATGAAATGATGAAGTGTGTTAAGTATTTTACCGATCTCTCTGAAGGGTGGGACAGTCTTAACCTGCGTTCTGAGCTTTTCACAGTCTATATTTTTCTCAACACCTGCTGAGAACGACTTTTTTCTAATGAAGTATTTTGGGGAAAAAAAGACATAAAAATTACAAAAAGAATAAAAAGGATTCAAAGGACTATTTTCAGATCTGCTTCCAGGATTAGAAATAATATTTCAACAAAAAAATTAAATATATAACTACATGAAATCTGTTACTGAGTGATATTTGAAGGACCCATAAAATGATTTATTTATTTTTTCATCATTACGTTTGGAAGAACTCACAGAGCTTACAGCTTTTATCGTCAGGCCAAAGTCCCGACTATGGAGAGTGGCTCAGAAACACAGAACGCGGAGAAGAGAGATGAACATGAACTATGGCTGAACACTGCATTTTCTCCCTGATACTCCTGTATGGATATAATCTGCTTCCATTTTTTTCTGTACTTTGTGTTGTTCCTGCCAAGTGTTGTTATTTAGAGCATCACTGGGGCTTTGGAGGGTTTCTACAGAACAGAACACAAGAAAACAGCATACTGAGAGAGAAAATGAGGCCTTTTTTATTTGAAAGCTCTACACTTTCATCGAAACAAACCACGAGTGTATTTTCTGAAAACACAGTGGAGGGGAGCGCATTGCATCTGTTACAGTTGTTGTTGTTTTAAATCTGTTTGTTTTTAAGTCTTTCATTGCTGTTCAACAAACATAAACACCCCAAAGAGTCCCATATAGACCCACCTCACCACAAAGAGTCCTCCTATATAGAATCACATGACCAGGAGTCCCTTAAGTGTGCATCTAAACATTGTCTGAAGTGTCCGTTATGTAGCTGGTGAAGTCAATGGAGCCTTAAATGCCTACAGTCCAAAAGCGAGCATTACAAGCTCACAAACAACTCCAGATTGTTCTGTGGTTTTGTTTTAATCTGCCAAGAAGAGTTTTTAAGATTTGAAAGGAGTAGGATTGAGATATTCTGCCCTACAAAGGCAAAATGCAGTAACTACACTGTAAGGGGAAAAAAGAAAAGAAAAACACATTTTTGTTTAATTTACAGGAAAAAAAAAAACTGGCAGCTGTAGTTGCCAGAAATTCACTATAAAAAAAATAGTGACCATGTTCAGGCATTACATGATGGATGTTATTTTTGTGCCTGTTTATTTTACACTTTACTACCGTAAATATCATTAAATGATACAATGTTAAAATACCAACCTACTGGAACTATAAAAATCTGTGTTGCACTTAAAATGAAATGTTAACAACCACAAGCGGTCAAACAAAATGCCACATGATTACTTAAATTAAATCAAGATTGGCTTCCAAGAGCAATGGCCAATAAATATGTATATAAACACAAAACACCATCTGTAAATAAGACGTTACACAAAAATTGTCCAATAAATGTTAGATTAAAAAAATTCTAGTTACTGGTATTGAAAATGGAAGAAACAAATATTTCAATAAAATCGAATCAAATATGATGGGTTATTGGTTTTTACTGTAAGTTTAACAATAGTTCATCATAGAAATACATGTATTGTCTAAATTTTCACTGTACATGTTAAGGTTAAAGAAATAGTTCACCTATAAATGAAAATCATTTACTCACTCTCATGCCATCCCAGATGTGTATGACTTTCTTTCTTCTACTGACAAACACAAACAAATATCTTTAGAACAATATCTCAACTCTGTAGGACCATACGATGAAGTGAATAGTGACTAAAATTTTGAAGCTCCACAAAAAGGCACAAAACTTCAAGGATTTTCTTCAAGTGGTTAAATCTATATGTTCAAAAGCTCACAAATATGTTAGGTGTGGGTGAGAAACAGATCAATAGTTGAGTCCTTTTTTACTATAAATTCCCTCCCTGTCCAGTAGGTGGCGATGTGCACAAAGATTGCTAATTGCCAAAAACTGAAGAAGAATGTGAAAGTGAAAGATGAGATTTATAATAAAAAATGACTTAAATATTGATCTGTTCCTCACCCACACTTATCATATCGCTTCTGGAGATATGGATTTAACCACTGGAGTCTTATGGATTATGCTTATGCTGCCTTTATGTGCTTTTTAGAGCCTCCGAGTTCAATTTGAATTGTATGGACCCACAGTGCTGAGATATTCTTCTAAAACTCTTTGTTTGTGTTCAGCAGATGAAAGACAGTCTTACACATTTGAGACAGCATGAGGGTGAGTTGTACTAAGTACTATTTTAACAAATGACCAATTATTTTTTGAACTTTTTATACAGTTTACCCCAACACTGGAACTGAGAAGACTATTAAATAATGAAATAATTTTGGATTTTGTAGTTACTGCAATTTTTACACTTAGTTGAGCAAAACCTATCTGTCACAGGACAGAAAATAGTCTAAAAAACTTAAAAAATGCATGTGCTACTGCATTTTGCCTTTGTACGGCAGCTTTGTGGAGGAGCAGTGATTTTTCGTCTAAGGGCCAACATGCCAGCTTATCTTGGATCTGTTTAAAAAGAGGTCATTCATTTATCTGACCGACTAAAGAGTTTTTGTGCCAAATTTTTGCTGTAGTGAGCTGAGAAAGAGGGGGTGGTTCCTGTATTATCTAGGGGATGTAATGTCAATAAAGAATTGTTTAGGATGGCGAGTAAGACACAGAGGCCAGAACCAAAGAACAGAACCGCTAGTCTGCCACCTGGAAGCTGCAGTGGTTCTCCGGGCCACTGGGGGATCACAGCCCTGTTCCACCATTTATACTATATGTTTTTACAACTCATGCATTTTGTTTTGCATAATTATCTCTTGCCTCATCATCACAAACAGAGGCCAAATTAGTTGTGTCCTGGCTACAAGTGTCAGGATTACATCACCTGCAGCAAACAAGGACTTATTTTTTTTATATATGTTTACATTCATATACAACTACTGTGAGAGTGAGATTCAAATTGCAAATGTACCTGCTGACATTGCTTTGGCCTTCTCTGTGCTTCCAGTGACTTTGTTCATATTCTTTGTGCTTTAATTTAACGGTTTAAAAGAAATACATTTTAGAACCATTTGCTGAAAATCACAACAAATCACACAGAAAAAAAACATGCACATGCACTCTTTATGAGTCACACAAGCTCATGTTCATGAGTTTTAGTGTTTTAAACTTTTTTTGTACAGAATGCACTGTCGGATCTAGACACAATGTGAGACCTTTCACCTCTACGGTATCTCTGTACGGAGGCAGGAGTGTGTTTGTAAAAGAAACACTTTCTATTTACACACACATTGGCTCTGTTCTAAGCCCAGTGAGCAGCCTGCATAGACAGCATTTAAAGCAATCGGTGCCAGAGACGGTGCAAATGCAATCCCAAAATGTATTGCGACAAGAAATCCAAGATGGCTAAAATTAGAGAAATGTTGATTATAAATATAATGAATCCAATACCAAAAATATTGATAAATGTTTTTCTATTTAATGTATAGTTTATTTAAAGTGTGATTTATTTAATATATAATAGTTTTATTTATCCTTTAGTAAAGGACTTCTATACTCCATATTTGTGTGTACAGTGTTTTTATGCTTAGTAGAGATCACATCGGTAGCTTAGCAATATGCTAACAACACATTATTGAAGTCAGTTGTGGCTCGAGTCTCCAGTTGCATTTGTTGTGAGGAGCACTACAGAGTTGTTGCCCATGTAGAATGTTTCACTTGTGAGACATTTAATTTTATATATATTAGAACGCTGCCTTAGAAGTGCGGTTTCCAAATGTCCTGTATTTTTGCTGAAATTACAATGTCCTGTACAGGACACCCGTTGTCCCATATTTCAGCAGGGACATGCTTCCCTCCACCCCTGTCTTATATTCATGTGTCAAAAAGTTGGTAACCCTACTTAGAAGGCAGATGCCTTTGTAGGCAGTACACAGCAAGGCAGCTCACTAGGTTTTGGAACAGAGCCACTCTCACACTCTTTAAATAGCCATGCAACCAGATGTATGCAGGCAAAATAATATATTTATTTTAAAGGAATAGCTTACCCACAAATGAAAATTCTCTCTTTACTATCTCACCCTCATGCCATTCCAGATGTGTATGACTTTCTTGCATCTGCTGAACACAAACATATTTAGTTAGAATAGTATCTCAGCTCTGTAGTTCTTTACAATGCAAGTCAACAGGGTACAAAACTTTGAAGATTAAAAAATCACATAAAGGCAGCATAAAAGTAATCCATATGACTCCAGTGACTAAATCCATGTCTTCTGAAGTGATATGATAGGTGTGGCTGAGAAACAGATCAAATATTTAATTCCTTTTTTTCAATAAATCTCCACTTTCAAACAGCTCTCCTAAGAGCTCTTCTCTTTGAAGAATTCTTCTTTTGTTTTTGGTGGGTCACATTCTTCGTGCACACTGCCATCTCGTGGGCAGGGAGGAGAATTTATATTAATAAAAGACTTAAATAATAATTTCTCACCCATACCTATCATATCGAATACATGGATTTAGTCAGTAGAGTAATATGGATTTATTTTATGCTACCTTTGTGTGCTTTTTTGAGCTTCAAAGTTTTATACTTCTAGAAATCTTTGTGTTTAGCAGAAGAAAGACATACACATCTGAATGACATGAGGTAGGGTAAGTTAATGATGAGAAAACAAATTTTGGGATGAACTATTATTTTAATACAAGAAATGTCAGTATATATTTACACAGTTTTCAGCTTGAACACTCAGTGAGATGTTGATTATGTTGTTAAATGTGCCTAGTGTGGCTAAACTGTCGGAGATCTGCACCATATGTGAATATGAATTTGGTGGTACTTATACAGGATGTGGTTGTGCATTGCAGAGAGTGCATGTATTTCTCAGATAGGATTTGTGGAGAGAGCAGTCTAATAAACCTCAATATCCACTTTAGGTTGGCTGACCCAGGCAGTACTGCATTCAGCTTACGTGTCTTACATCTCAGCAGTGGGCTCAGTCTAAGATTGTCTCAGAACCAGTAGTTTGACTTTGCATTGCTCTTCCTGTCTCTGCTCAACTCACACACACACACACATACACACACTTTAGTTAACTAAACACAACTGATGCCTGGGGAGTGTTGTTATGAATAAATGTGGGTGGGCCTCCATGTGATGTGAATTTGAGTATGGCGGACAGCTGTCTGCACACCCCTTCCACACTAGTTTTGAGCTTTTCTACTGCCAGCTAACACTTCCAGCTGTTAAGATGCAGGTGAACTTGTTTAAAAAAGATTTCAGATGATGTCACTTATAACCTTGAAGTCACACAAGTCTTACAAACGTATCAGGGGACTGACTCTCACTCTCACTCTCTCTCACACACACACACACATATACACTCCTCTTCAGCCTGGGGATGAAGCAGATGGTGATTATGTTCATTGTTGTTTAGCTCTTTTTTTATTTTTGTACTCTTCTCTCACAAAAAAGTCATGTTTTATTTTCAGGGAATTATGCATGAAATTTACCTTAATTTAATTAATTTATGTTCACTGATTTATTTATTTTGGATTTTCAACTGACAAATAAAAATAAAAAATGATTGAAAAATCCCTCTGATGTCAGTTGTACTAAATGTTTGTTTTTACCTGTTCAAAAATATTTCCGTCTGATTCTTGTACATGGTCACTAACAGTCGATTAACACAAATCAGAAACACACATGAAGTCCACATTTTTTATTCTTAAAAGCACAGTTTAACCCCAGAAAATGTGTCATCATTTACTCACAATCATGATGTTCCAAACATGTTTAACTTTATTCCATAGAACACAAAAAGAGATTTTAGGCAAACGTTAGCCCCAGTCATTCAACAATTGAATTGTCCTCTCTCCTTAATTAACATATTCTAATTATATTACAAATACTATGTATTTGACTGTGATAGGGACTGAGCAGTCACAAGGACAGTCACACTATAGAGAAGGAATGGTGTTTACAAAAAGATGTTTATTCAATCAGAGGTGCAAAATGGGCAAATAAATGGAAGCTTTAGCATAAGTTCTGCCAGGAAGACTCAATTGTTACGTCACTCATTATCTTCTCATCTATCCAATCGCGTTCTAACACTTGCAGTATAAAAGATGGGTACTTACACATGTCTGAGTTCACAGTTGCTGACGCTTTCGTTCTCCTCCACCCTCCCCACCACCAAGATGATCCCTTCCTTCCTACACACCACCACCAGGATGGTCCCTTCCCATACCTCACTGGGGGTCGGCTGCGCCCCTGCCTTCATCGCCAGGCAGGAAATGCAGAGTCCGGACCCCCGGATTGCGAGCTACGGATGGGGCCTACGCCAAAGAACTTTTATCTTTATATTGTTTGCCGAGCTGTAAATAAATGGTTAATTGTTCAGTATTATTCTCCCGAGTCTTTCTGGTAGAAATAGTGTTTAAAAGTGATCATAAAAACAAGGTTACATAAAAAATAAAAAAGTCTAAAAATTAGACCTGTTTTAGGTACTAAATCCCTCAACAATTGAGGCCGGAGAAAATTGCGCTCAAGCAGCGCTAGCAAACTTGTCCATGTGCTCCAACTCTTAACAACCATTTTCCTTCTCGATGGTGTGATTCCCCTTGTGACTGCTTGGTTCCTATCACACAGTGGCATTTATATGTTTTTAGGTTTTCTGCAAAGCACTTTGTAAACACTGTTTTAAAAAGGTGCTAGATAGGGAATCGCATGGTGCCATTCAGGTTCGGACGTGTGAACGGTGAGCTGTGTGCACTTTGCTAGTTTTAATTATTTATTTATTGTCATAAACCGGTGAGATTCGATTCGCTCTGTTCCTTAACTGGTCTAGGAAGACAATATGTCAAAGAATTCAAAATCTTTGGGGTCACTTGCATGCTCAAGCTGACACCCCTGACAAGACCACGGACCTGGGAGCAGATTTGGCAGGTGAAGGGCAGAAAATTTGGTGAGAATTGTTGAATTTGTCGGCAATGCTGACGAAGGTCGTTGCTGACTTGGAGGATCTTGCTGTAATACTTCACTGGCATGGAGACGAAATTCACTGTGGTGGTTACAAGAGTTCGGGACGTCAAGAAACGAATCGATTATCTGGAGTCATCGGAGAGGGAATTAGCCGCTAATCTGCTATTGACCAAGGCAGATTTGGAGCATGTCTGGGAGAAGCTGAAGGATATGGAGAATCATAGTCAGCTAAATAACGTACAAATTGTTGGAATTCCTGAGTGAACAGAGGGTGAGAATATGGTGGAATTCCTGGTTGGGCTCTTTCCGAGTCTGCTCGACATAAAAGGCCATAAGCTGTAAGTCCAGCGAGCTCACAGGGTTCTGGCTCGGCGATCCACTGAGAGATCCACTGAGAGATCAACTCTGGCCAAATTTCTGAGATCTCGTGTTACACGAGGCGAAGAGTAAAGGAAGGCTTTCTTCACCCCTGGAGTCGTGAGTTTGAATCCAGGGCAAACTGAGTGACTCCAGCCAGGTCTCCTAAGCAACAAAATTGACCTGGTTGCTAGGGAGGGTAGAGTCACATGGGGTAACCTCCTCGTGGTCCCTATAATGTTGTTTGCTCTCGGTGGGGCGCGTGGTGATTTGTACGTGGATGCAGCGGAGAATAGTGTGAAGCCTCCACACGCACTACGTCTCCGTGGCAACGCACTCAACAAGCCACTTGATAAGATGCGCGGATTGACGGTCTCAGACGCAGATGCAACTGAGATTCGTCCACCTCCACCCGGACTGAGTAATTTTCTTGTTCCCAGACTTTGCGAATTCAACAAGAGAGAAATGTGATCGATTCAAGAATGCAAGAAACTCAAGGAATTACATCAACGGAAGGTCGCTTTTGCACTGATGTACCCGGCCAAATTGAGAAAAGATGCTAAGCATGCCTGTAAAACATTTACATGTCCCCAGCAGAGCATTGTCCTTCATAAAGTCAATGGAGTGAGTTATTTTGTGGTAATCACATTGCAGCCAAGTGGGCCGACTCACTGAATATTCACTTGACTGTTTGAGGAACTGAGTGCCTTTTTTGTTTCTTTTTGTGCTGGTGCCGCCTAGCGGCTGGAGTTTGTTTTGTGGAATAACACACATTCAGGACAGTTCTGTGGATGAATCTGCACGCTCTTTGTGCTTATGCCTCCTATTGGCTGGAATTTGTTTTGTGGAGTATTTCTTGCAGGACATTGGAGTGATTGTCGGGTCTCGTCATTCATGGACTGTTTGAGTTTAGAGGGATGGACGCCAGTTGGCGCCGTCATGCGGAAATCATTAAAGATTGGAAAACGTCTGTTAATCATGACACAAGCCTGAGTCAGTCTGATTTTAAAAAAGAGCAAAGATCCAAGCGAGAGTTTTTTTTGTAAGGGTTACCATCAATTTCCTTGATCCAGCTAGACATAAAAATATTGTCAAAAATGTGTTTAAGGTTATGACATCTCTTATCAGGTGGGGTTATTCGGGGCCGTAGCTCCTCTGGTAACATTAGGCGTTTCATCATTATCATGTGGTCAGTGGTGAATGACTCACTTGATGCTGAAAAGGCGTTTGATATGGTAGAATGGGTAGGTATTATCTTTTTAAGATTTTGGAAATATACGGGTTCGGGAATACTTTTATTGGATGGATTGTGTTACTTTATAGACACCCAGTAGTGGCGGTACAAACAAATGGATTAATTTCAGATTATTTTACTCTGGATAGTGGTTGCTCTCTTTCCCCATTATTGTTCTGTCTTGCCCTGGAACCATTAGCAGACACATTTAGAAAGGAAGATGATTTTCCAGGAGTGGTGGCAGGAGGTATGGCGCATAAGCTTTACACAGATGATATTTCATTATTCGTCTCCGACCCCACCAGATCTAAGCCTTGCCTCCACAGAATTATTCATTTATTTTCTAAGTTCTCAGGATACAGAGTTAATTGGTATAAATCTGAAGCTTTGGCTCTGACAGCGTACTGCCCAGTAACGGCTTTTCAGCTGGGTGCATTTCAGTGGCCCAAACAGGGCATGAAGTATTTGGGATCTTTATTCCCAGCAAATTTGTGTGATTTAGTTAGAGTTCATTTTGATCCCCGTTTTCGAGTGATGTGGGCAGGTGGGCTTCATTATATTTATCTATTATTGGGAAATTTAGTGTTATTAAAATGAACTGCATTCCAAAATTCAATTTCCTGTTATAATCTCTCCCTGTAGATGCCCCCCTCTCTTATTTCAAGCAATTCTTCATTCGGAATGATAAGTGTCTCAGATTACATTTCAATAAATTACATAGGCCGATTGATAAAAAGTGGGCTAGACCTACACAATATTTTGTTTTATTATTATGCATTCAGTTTCAGACATTTGGCTCATTGGTCGCTTCCACCTGGGAGAGTCCCTCCCTGGTTTTGAAACTGCTTAATGTTTAAGTTTCATACAATGAAAAAGAGTTAAAAAATGCATTAGTATCTATTTGGTGAAATTAACATTATCAAAGAATAATACGTGCTGAAAAAAAGTATTGTTCATTGTTAATTCATGTTAACTTATGTAGTTAACCGTTAATTAATAAAACATAATTGCAAAGTATTATCAATAAATTTGCTGCTAATTCGCATATTTTTCTGTTGAAAACTGTTTTTAAATAATCAAGAATACTCACATTTACATTGTAAAAATTGAAATATGCTAATCTGCCTTTTTGAGTGTATTGCTCCCAAGGGCACAGATTTTGGGGGTTCGCAGTGTGAAGTATTTATATGTTTCCATTGATCATGGTTACCTCTCCCCCAACCCCTCCCCCTCTGGAATCTACGCCCCTGATTGCTCCCGTGCGCTGTCCCGTCGCGTGGTGCTGAAAAGACTCGTGCATTTGCTCTGATAGAGATTTATTGGGCGTGTCCTATGAAGAGGCGATAATTGATTGATGTTCCACTGCGCCAATCAAAACACAAGAATCATGGGTTTGTTGACACGTTAAACCGCTGGAATCATGTGCTGGGAGGGGGCGAGTGTTGGCTAGGAGTGGACGGGCTGTGCAGGACAATGTTGTTCCAAATTAAAGCAAAAAGTGCCTTGTTCAGCACCGAAAGATCATTGAACGAGCCCGAGGGGTCCCGTCCGGGTGAAATGAGACGCGAAACCGGTCTGGTGCCCGGTGAGGCGAGAGGGTGCTCGGATTAATTGTTATGCTGTTTCTCCGCGCCCTGACTTGAGCTTTGCGGCAGGTTATAGGAGGTGAACTGGGCCGGTTCGCCCCTATGGATCGGCACCATGGATGCTTTCAGTTTCCCCTTTAGCAACAGCGATGAAGCTGCTGAGTCCTCCAGCCTGCCGGGGACACATATCCCCGGGCATGGCCCTTTGGCGGCGGCGGCGGCGGCGGAGGCGGCGACGGCGACGACCCCGTCCGGAGCCGGATACTGGACCGCCGTGTTTGATTATGATGCCACCGCAAAGGGTGACCGAGTAGATGTGCTGTCCAAGGACTCGCTAGTGTCCGGGGATGAGGGCTGGTGGACAGGTATGATCGAGGACCGAGTCGGTATTTTCTCCAGTAACTACGTGTGCAGCGATAACGGCATCACGGAGAAGATCCGGGACATGCCAGAGCCAGAGGAATACGCTGAACATTCGGTGCCTCAGTTACACTGTAAGTAACCCAGCGAATTTTACTTTTACTACAATTTTTTATATATTTATATATATATATATATATAAATCTTGCTAAATTGTGCAATTTTGTTGTTAAATCAGACAAAACTGTACCCGTTTAATGTTTTATTTTTCTCATAGAGTGGTGCACAACCATTCAATCATCTAAATAAAAAGTTCGTACACCTTTAGATAACGGGTTAAACTTCAAAAAAAAAAAAAAAAAAAAGTATGTGTGTGTGTTTTGTTTTTTTGACCCACACTGATCATAAGTATCCACGACATTAACACACACCCCGCCTATCTCACAAGCGCATTGTTGTTTCACACCAACTCATGCAGCAGAAGCACTCGTGCGGTTTCCGCATTCTCCTTCTGTTTGTGTCAGAGCACATTGTAGCTTTATGCTAAAATATGCTACAGCACATAGATCCAAAACCGTCAGTAAAGCTTTTCCCTGTCAACTTCAAACAGCTTCAAAACAGTATCATTACACAAATAAAGGGGGTGTTTACATATCCTGGCCATGTAACTGAAATAAAAAATGGTTTGATTTACTTAAAATATATATGTAGCATTTTTGCATCAGGCGTTTTAAGTAAATTCAACTTATGGTCATTTTAGGTCTGCTTAACTAGAAAACCTTACCTGTTAGATATACAGTACTATGCAAAAGTTTTAGGCACGTAAGATATTTCACAAACTTAAGATGGTTATTTATATTTTCAGCTTTATTGAATCAAAATTAAATAAGCATTTTAGACTCCCAAACATTCATTTTGCAAATAGAATAGAATAGAAGAACAGGGAGACCTGCAACAGATGGCATGGCCCCCACATTGCCCCCCACTGAACATCAAGTCAGTCTGGGATTACAATTGAGACTGCCTAAATAGATAGAAGAACTGTCCGAAATCTCAGAGACCTTGGAATGTCCTTTCTGCCAACAACCAAAAAAAACTTTGTCCAGGTGTATCTAGGAGAATTGGTGCTGTTTGGCAAAGGTGGTCACACCGAATATTGATTTCGCTTTTTTATGTTTTCTTGACTTTGTATGACATGAAATGACAAATGAAAACTATTTATGTCATACATTTTGAAGACATCCTCACTATGCAACATTTTTCACAAGTGCCTAAATCTTTTGCACAGTAGATAAATCTATCAGTTCATTCATCTTTATTTACTTATAAAGGTATGTCACACAAATAAGATTTAACAACTAATAGAATATTGTTTCAAATGAACTTAAACATTATAGTTTCTACTTATATTGAATGTTATTCATTATCTCAAAACAAAATAATGACTGAGGTCAATCATTAAACTTAATTCCCCATGTTTTATGTATATTCCCCACAGCCTCAGTTCTTTACTTGATTGTATAAGTTAGTTGTACTTGTGAGTCAAAGAAGTTCATTGACTCATTCTTTTAGTTTATGTATGACTCTAAGCTCTCATCATAATTAGTTTAATATTTTGTTTTGTACACATTAATGCAATTTAAATAAAGTTAAAAATTGTATGAATATGTACGAGCAATTTACATTATGGTTGTTGAGTAAACAAATCGTTTTCTTCAGTAGTGAAAATGGATAGGGGAGATCCCTTAACTTGTATGTTCTTTGTCTAAATGCAGTCTTGTGCGCTGTTGTGAATGTATTGCTGGTGGTCATCTGCTTTTCCTGGATGGCTGCTGGCCTACTCTTTATCATATGGTTTCTGCCAACTGCAATATTAATAAGAGACACAGTGGCCCGCACACACCATCATCTGAAGAGCAGGGGAGAGGAGACACTCACACACACCTTTTATTTTACTGCTTCCCATTTTCTCTCAATTTTAAAGCTGCATCTGACCTCCCCTACCAGATTCCTGTAACAGCTGACTGAAGTGAGACTGAATAATCAATGAACCCTTTTCACAGACTGTGATGACGTATTTCTGCCTTATATTGCAGCGTAAATCTGGCATACATTTTTTATATATTCACAATTGTTTTAATTATTTTGAGTGCATTTATAACATTATACTTTGTATTATATTACCCTGGAATTTATTTTAAAAAATGAGTAGCCGCAGCTGGGATGCTGAGGGAATGACCTCAATATCCTCAATCTCTCTTCTTACGGCTGTAATCCACTGCTCTCTATTTTTCTTTTTTCTTTTGGAAAGCTGTGAAAGCATAATAGTGTTTTTTGTTCTTTCACAGTCAAAGCAGACAGGTTAACTAAAATGATATTTGCTGTGGTCTTCCATTTACCGCAATACAAGTTTACGCTTCTATTGTTTACTTCCGCATTACATACCGGGGTATTTGAAAAGGGTCCATTAATGCTAGTCTCTCTCTCTCTCTGTCTGACTGTATGACACACATTTAAGTTGTTACTCATATCAACAGCTTGTAAATAAGAATTATGTTTTGTTTGTTTTCATGAACAACCCCTCTCTAATTCACTGAAAAGACACATGCATATGATTTTTTAAATATGAATTTGGGAATATTTTGAGAATAGCTATAGCCTCAATTTGTCTGCAGATGTCACTTGGTTTCACATGTTATTGTATAATGCAATTACTTTCATGCATTTTAAGTGTGGCTTTAGTGTCCAAAAACTTTTGGGGTCACTATATGCTCTCTCTCTCTCTCTCTCTCTCTCTCTCTCTCTCTCTCTCTCTCTCTCTCTCTCTCTCTCTCTCTCATTCTACAGTGCTGCAGATAGACTTCAGTGAGTTGGTCCTGGAAGAAATTATTGGAGTTGGAGGTTTTGGTAAGGTGTACCGTGCCATTTGGAAAGGCAGGGAGGTGGCGGTGAAGGCCGCTCGCGGGGACCCTGACGAGGATGTGTCTCAAACACTGGAGAGCGTCCGTAAGGAGGCCAAACTCTTCACCATGCTGAAACACCCCAACATTATGGGCCTTCTGGGTGTGTGCTTGCTGGAGCCCAACCTCTGTCTGGTCATGGAGTATGCCCACGGTGGACCGCTCAATCGGGCACTAGCTGGGAAACGCATCCCTCCGCACACGCTGGTTGACTGGGCTGTACAGATTGCACGTGCCATGCTCTATCTTCACTGCCAGGCTGTTGTACCTGTCATACACAGAGACCTGAAATCAAGTAACAGTAAGAGTTCTTTCTTTATTAAACCATATCACATTGATTTCACAAGCTGTTCTTACAACATTTTCTTTCCTGTGTGCAATGTGTGATTGTGCTCATATTCAGGTGTTTTGTAAATATGGCCTCAACCCTACCTACAGTGTACAGCCTATTTTTCATTGAAGAAATGCATGTTGGTGTGTCTTTGTGAGTTGATGTGCTTGGTTTGTGAATTAGCTTTCTCAGTATGTAAGTGGCTTGTAATCCTGTGTTTGGCACTTGACTTGTCTGATTGGATCCTCTAAACACAAAGCCTATTACAGAGAATTTGTTTTCACCCTCACTCCCTGCTACTTCCTGATTGGCTGCTAAGAAGTTGTCATGGTCTATGATAGGCCACTCAGACATGTGTTCTAGGGGAAACAAAATCAGCTAATTTTAACAACACACTCACACATGTTTGTTTTTTCTATAATGATTGGGACTTTCCATTGACTTCTATTGTTTTCTACACTGAGCAATTATATTTTCTATCCTCCAACTCCTAACCCCTCACAAAAACCTTTTTGCATTTATAGATTTCCATTGAGACATCATTTAGTATTGTTATGAATCCATTTTCCTCTTGGTCCTCACACTGTAGGCAAAACCTGACCAACACAAACATCAGAGAATCAGATAGCCAGGCTGTGCGCTACAAGAGAATTATTCAGGAGTGTGAATCTAATATCGCACTGCTACAACTTTGAAGCATCCTTGAAAATGATTGATGATATTTTCTATTGATGCAGCTCTAAAATTCATCTCACAGATAGATAATGAAACCAGCAGTAGAACGTGTTTTGTCCTGAGGAGGTTTAGATCTAGTGAAGTTACTTTGCAGGGAGGAGTTCGATCATTTCAGCACCAGTAAAGTGGACAGCTCCTTCACACAGTTGCTTGTTGATGAAATGGCCAAGGCTTTAGTAAATAGTAAATGCAGCATGTGCTCCAGTGCATACTCACTCTATTGCTCTGTGTTTGCATGTTGATTTTGAATTAAGATGTTCTGCTAAGCTGCTTTGAAATTATGTGTATTGTGAAATGCACTATACAGAAAATGACTTGGTTAACTTACAATTGTCCAAATAAGTATCTGCACAATTAAGCCACACTTAAACGTGTATGAATGACTTTGCATTAAATAACAAAAAAATATATCATGCCATGTGGCATTTTACAAACAAATTATATAACAATGCATATACTTATATCCAAGTGCCCAATACTTTCTGGGACATGGGACACCTGTACAGTATATGGATGGTGATCTTTAGTCTCTTTTGAGTCTCTTCCTCTCCTTTGCTTGTTTATTTTCAACTGTTCCTTCATCACTGGGTCTTATTTTTGCTAGAATCTATAAAGTTGTGAACTCCAACTTAATACAATTTCCTACTATAATATCACAATCTCTGTACAAAGTAATTAAATTGTTTTATTTACTCAATCAACATTATTGTAATTATCTCACAGTTCTGATTCTGGAACGCATGGAGAACGATGATCTGAGAAACAAGACGTTGAAGGTGACAGATTTCGGTTTGGCTCGAGAGTGGCACCGGACCACAAAGATGAGCGCGGCGGGGACGTATGCCTGGATGGCTCCTGAGGTCATCCGCTCCTCAACCTTTTCCAAGAGCAGTGATGTCTGGAGGTGGGGATGAGGATATGTGTTTGTGTTTCTGACCTATCCATACAAAGTCCCTTTAAAGCTGAAGAGTGTAATTTCTGTTCTACTGAACAGAATTGCTAAACTAAACATTGTTTTCAAACAGCCTTTCAAATACCCCCTCTGTGGTTGATCGAACAAAAGAAGAGTCCAGCCCCCAACTCACACCATTGGTAGTGTCAATGTTGTCAGGCTGTACGGTTCACTCAAAACAAACAGAGTAAATATTATAGCTCCACAGAGACGCAGAGTTAATGATTTTCAAGAAAATTAAACTACAAATGGCTTACTTATAGTTGTCTCTGCATATTCAGCTGGGTTAAGAGACAGTATTCTAACACCAAAAAAAGATACACACTTCAGCTTTAAAGGTACTATTTGTAATATGTTTACTGTACTCAATCATAAAATGACCATAATATGTCATTAGAGAATTAGGAAACATGCGCAGTTGAAATACTGACTTCTCCGATAACAATGCAACAGCCAGTTTATTCTTCTATTAATTTTCCATTCCTGGCCGGAATTTATGTTTATGTTTTGGCCTGTGTGATCCCGTCCACTGTTCCCTCACCAATAGTATTTCGACACCACCGGGTTGCCAGATTTGAACAGTTTCGCAGGCAAACAACACTGCGTGCTGCAACCATTGAAGTCAACAAACGATCTGGATTAAAGATAACAGATTCCACCCGACATAAAAAAAGCCTTTCCATCCGTCTAAACACCTCCATCACCAGAGGTGTAGTAAAACAAGGATAAATACAGGAGATGCCTTTGGAAGATGGAGACAGCTTAAAGCCCAGAAATCCTTTAAAACGGATGCTGAGTTGGCTAATTGGCATGTCAACATTCTGGCATCCCGTATGAGCTGCGAGTCTAGGGCGGGGCAGACAAATATTTTGAATTTAGACGCAAGTGCTCATTTCAAACGCTTGTTGTCAATCTTACATATAGTACATTTAAGTCAAGTCAGTCCAATTGGTGGCCATCTTGGCAATGCCCCTGGGTAGCTATTTTCTATCTACAGCAGGCAATAGGCATGCACACTGCTTCTATCTATTTGAATCAGAAACACCAAAATGTCCACAACGTTTGTCAAGATTATATATATATATATAGATTATATGCACTAAAAACTGCAAGTAATGAAATCATAAAGCCATTTCAAAAAACTAATTGAGTTTTGGAATTTGTCCTATTCATTTTTATACTGTCTCTGGCTGTAATTCTTATTTTATTTTTAAATGCTGAAAATATTCTTCAGAAATAGTTGAATAAACATTCATTATTATACATAAATTATTCAGAAGAAGTTCTCAAAATGACAAATTGAGTTCAAGAATAATAATAATTAAAAAATCGAATTATTAAAACATTTTTTATCTTAGTCTTAGAATTAAGGTTAGTCCGTAGTCATTTTAATTAGCTTAATTTAAGAACAATTGAAGTTAATTGGAAGCACATATTGTACACGAGGCTGTTCCCAAAAAATATGACTTCTACTACTTAATTAAATAGGTGCAAATCATGCAGGTACATCACACAAATTGTACAACCATATGAATTTTGTTGTGCTGGCCAGACTATAGTTCACAGATGGTTGCATCAAATGAAGATTTTGGTTTTGGTGCCATTAGCCTAGTCTCTGACACTGAACTTTGTGTTTTTGGTAAAGTGAAGTACTTAGCTATTAATGTCAAAATTCGGCTTCCCACCACAAATCCTGTTTACAGATTACAGAAGAAGAGGGATGGATAGTAAAAGGGATTTTAAAAAAACATCTCTATAAAAATCAGCGCTGTGGTTCTGTTTTTTCTTTATCTACTCTTTACATTATTAGCAAGGTGACATGACTGTGTGTGTGTGTTTCTCCGTATTGTGAAGTCACTAGTGGTCGTTCCTACTGCTGTCGCTTTAACATTATTGGTGGACTGCATGCACGTCTGGGTATATCTTTAGAAAATCTGATCACAGATGAGATCACTGCCAGTAAAACTAAGACGTAGCGTGGTCCTTAGAAGCAGCTGTACCTACTAGCAGCTGAAGGTATCTACCTTTAAATATCTATGATTGCATCATATCATGAAATGGATTAAATTAAATCAGAATGTGAACATTTTCCACACATCATTGTTTTATTATATCCATGCATGTGGCTGCAGACAAATAATACTGAACACTGAAATCCCTCACAACAAAATAACTTCTCTGTCTTGTCTCCACATCACCAGTTTATCACAGGAGACTGTTGACGTGAGCACCACTGCCTTCTTTCTCATTGGTAGTCGCTTCCGATTGTTGCTTGTCATTTGCATAAAGTTAAACTTTTCTCAACTTTGTTGTGTCGCTCGGCATGGCCACATCTTGTTACCAATGGTCATTGTCACTCGTGTCACTGGAAGTCGATCTGCTCTCATTCAAAATGAATGACAGCCTGTTGTTTTGTCGCTCAGTGTTGCTGGTGGTATGAACGGGGCTTTAGTGCTGCAGAGCTGAAATTTAGTAATTTTTTTAACCCTTCTTATTTCTTCTTATATTATCTTCACAAGACTGATAACAAGGCAATTTTCTTTTCTTTTTTTTCCCATAAAGCACAGATGTAATGGAGTTTTTTTTAACTTTGGAACACAATAATTGTCATCTGTTTCATAGGCTTATGTTTGTGTTACTCTTATAGTGGCTGTTTTCTTTTAGCATTCCTTTATTTCCTGCATAAATAATGTTGCTGACAGCTTGTGGTTGTCAATAGAGTCTCGTTTTAACTCTGCGTCTCTCTCTCTCACAGTTATGGGGTTTTGTTGTGGGAGTTGCTGACAGGAGAGGTGCCGTTTCGTGGCATTAATAGTCTGGCAGTAGCTTATGGTGTGGCCATGAATAAACTGTCTCTGCCCATCCCCTCCACCTGCCCCGAACCATTTGCCAGACTTATGGAAGGCAAGAGAACCTCTCATTTATACTGTTCTGTTGCATTTTAGATTTGAAGAACTGTTCCACCTGCATGACTACAGTTTTAAAAGGTTATTTCACCATAAAATTCTAATGATTTCATCATTTACATCCTCATGTTGTTCCAAACCTCCATGACTTTCTTCTGTTTAACACAAAAAATAAATGTTAGGCAGGATGTTAGCCTTAATTACCATTCACTTTCATTGTACTAAAATAGCTACATTTCAATAAAATTGAATGTAGCTATTTCACTGTATTCTTTGCGAGTGCTCTCCATACATTCTGTTCAGCTGTTTGTTTCTTTCACTTGCTGTAGACTGTTGGAATGTGGACCCTCATGCACGCCCCCCCTTCACTAGTATTCTAGACCAGCTGACAGCTATCGAGGAGTCTGGCTTCTTTGAGATGCCGGCAGAATCCTTCCAATCCCTACAGGATGACTGGAAACTGGAGGTGCAAGAGATGTTCGACCAGCTCAGAGCCAAAGAGAAGGTCTGCATGCAAACAAAACACACACACAATCAGACATGCCTCTGTTGATGTAGCAATCTACATGGGGACATACTCAGACTTCTATTGTTTTTATGTAAAGCTAATTATAATGAATGTAGGCTACCCTAATCCGAACCCTACCCTTAAACATTTAAAATAAAAAAGACATTATTTATAAATTTTTTGTATTTTTTTTATTGTTTGGTTTATTTTGTCTTCAAATGAGGATCAAATGTCCTCAAGGAAGTTTGGCTAGATTTAGCTAACTTCTGGGGGCAGATTTGTCTCCAGACTAAAGCAAGGTACATACACACCAGTAACTGCTGTTGCTTTTCAAAAGTGGGGAAAACAGACAATTATTTTTGGTGCTCAAACTGTTCAAAATACTGCTCAAACAATTAAATGTCTTTACAAAAATAAATAAATAAGCTAAACAAAATAGACAAAATTGATTGATTGAAAGCCCAATGTCCAATAGGCATTTAGATGCAGATCCAATGCAAATAGCACTCATGAAGCTCCCATAGACTCCAAGAGAAGCACAGCATCCGGGCACAACAAAAATAGTTTCATGTTTAGAGCCTTTCATCTGATGAACATCGATCTTTTGCGCCATTGACTCGAGTGGTACAGGTGAGTCCCTTCATTGGGGTTCTGTTGACCGTGCATCTACAGACTTCAATGAACATTCATACAGAAAAAAGTGGATTGCGTTACATGAATGAACTGATGAAATTTTAGGGGAAGCCATGCTTTGTGTGTAGTCTTCAATCACCAGAGGTATACAAAATCAAATCAAATCACTTTATTGTCACTCAACCATATACACAAGTGCAACAGTGGGTGAAAATCTTGTGTGCAGTTCCGAGCAACATAGCAGTAATGACAGTGACGAGACATATACCAATTACAATAAACAACATATTTACACAACGCAATTTACATATCTAATATACACATAATTACACACAACGCAATATACAAATAATAATATACAATGTACAATATACAATACACACAATATAGAATACACATACACACAATATATAATACACAGTATACAATAAATATAGTATATATACAATATACAGTAGGTTGTACACACACTAAATAAAGTTTAAAAAAGCATGTTCCTGTTTTCTCAATGGGAAATCTCATACTCACCAAAAAAACAGTACCAGAACATTGCAGTCAGTAGATTTGTTATAGAATTTACTGTACATTCAACAAAAACTATGTTAAACTCCCAGCAGTGGTGTTGCCAGACTCTTTAATGACTTAATGATACTTAATGACTAGATGTGTGCCAGATATGTTTACGAGATTATACACACTACATGGAACAGAATAATGGTTAAGCTGCATCTCTCTCTCTCTCTCTCTCTCTCTCTCTCTCTCTCTCTCGCTCTCTCTCTCTCGCTCTCTTTCTCTCTATATAGGAGTTAAGATCCTGGGAGGAGGAACTGAGTCATGCGGCCCTACAACAGAAGTACCAGGAAGAGGCTTTACAACGGCGTGAGCAGGAACTGGCAGAGAGAGAGATTCACATCTTGGAACGAGAGCTCAATTTCATAATTCACCAGCTGTACCAGGAGAAACCACGAGTGCAACACCGGCATGGAAAGTTCCAACGTAGTCGACTTAAACTACGCGATGGGAACCGCATCAGTCTGCCTTCAGGTTAATATTTCATATTATTGTGTGGATCTGTCATTATTGACTAATCCTCCCTGTTCCAATCCAGTATTACTATTTTTTGTTGTTAAAACTAAAATGTGATTTTTTTTGGCTGTTCTTTTCCACCCATTCCCTTCAGAAATCTTAGAAATGGACTAAAAGTTGTATGAAAAGTTGTTTGTATTGTCTACAAAACAGTGTCAACACCATTTGGTGCCAGACACCATCGGTTCTTGAGTGTCTTGTGATCAAACTTCATTGACATCAGTGACTCTAAATTTGAATTGAGAGCAGAAAAGGGAAGATTTTTAGTAAATCATGACTGAAATGTTGGTCTGTTCCTCATACAAAGCTATTTTAAGGTTTCAAAAGACTCAGAATACATCAGACAAGTCATATGGACTATTTGTTTGATGCTTCTTTGTCATTTTAGAACTTGAAAGAACAAGGTCTCATTCATTTTCATTATTTTTGAACAAATAAAAACAGCCTGCACATTCTTCAAAAATTCACCTTTGGTGTTAATACATGTGTGTGTGTCCTTTTATAATAGCTTGTGTATGTGTGGGTATATAATGATATTATGTGGGTGTTTCAGATTTCCAGCATAAGATCACAGTACAAGCTTCACCATTTTTGGATAGAAGGCGGAGCCATCTGGGCAGTAACGTCACGCCCCCAAACAGCCCTCCTGTTTTGCCACGTCTCCGCGCAATCCAGTGTAAGTATGTTTGTTTAACTTGTTGATTTTGCATATGGACTTGTAAATGTTTTTTTTGCATCTATGGAGTACATTGTCAAACCCAAGGTTCTAATACATATTCATAATCATTGTGACAGTGACCCCTGGAGCAGGAGGTCCAGCCTGGGATCATAACACTATGTTCCAGTGTGATGAAGAGGAGAAGAGGAAGATTTTATGGAAAAAAGGGAGAACGCACCGAGAACACAGTGCTGATGAGAGGTCTGTGTGTATATGGGTGTTTATACACATTGAAATCCTTTACCAAATGTGTTAACACATGTAATTACAAACCTCTGTGTGCAAATGTACTGTATGTATGTGTCATTAAGTTTGAAGACTCCTAAAGAGGGCAATCGGCAGCGGTCCTGCAGTGCTCCAAACCTGCGGCGCTCACCCAGACACAGTCCTGCAATACCAGGAGTGTCCAGCCTGACTGAGACAGGTATCACACTGTATTATACTGTTGTTACATTAGCATTATACAATGTAATGAATACTGACACACTGAACTTGTGTTGACTTGAGGCTTTTATTTTGTATTCTGGTTGAATGTGATACTCATGTCCCATGAACTTGTGCATGGTGTATTAGAGTGCATTAGAGCAGGGGTTTTCAACCTTTGCTGAACCAGGGACCCCGATCCAGATTCTCAGTCAATCCAGGGACCTATATAAATATATATTTTTGGTTAAAGCTTAAAAGAATAACCAGGGCTCCAGACTGTGACTAAATGGTTGCATTTGTGCGACTACAAAGTTGTCCGACTCTCTGATTGTGCGCTGTTGTTTTTTGTTGGGCTGCTCAAGACTCAATGGACAGATCAGTGCAGAGATGTGCACATACATGTGGACCGGTCTGGGTCGTGGATTTGGCTTTGATTTATTTGTGATAAAGAACAGAGAATGAGATTTGTACAGAGAAATCTGTAATTTGAACAGACATAAATTGTAAGGCTTTCAATCACATCACAGATATACAAGAATATTTAACATTAATTTTTATCAATATATCGGGGTAGTGAGGAATACAATTTCATTTCTGGATGTGTTTTTCTAATGACATGGATTATTTGTTTTATGGTTACTGTCCATTTAATCATGATTCCCCTTCTGTCACTCACTTGACGTTGTGTCGAATGTAGTGACACAAGGGGTCTTTCTTGAGAGCCTCACATACCTCTGAAATTGAGAAAAGGCCAATGAGTAATTGGCAGACAGAATTAGCATGTTCCGCCCCCGGACATTCTTGTATAAATGGAAGCGTGCCTGCATCTGTCAGTCATATTTTTTCGTCTGAACCGAGATGGTTGTGCAGCAGCAAGCTGAACTTCACTACTGTTCCAATCACCTCTGTAGGCAGAGCATTCCTGTTGGATCTACGGCGAGTTACCAGCGGCTTTCTCCTTCTCTGCACGCTGTGCAGTCCATGCCCCTGGGCACTTCGCAGCGCTTCTGTCTGAAAGAATGCATACTTCTAAAAGAGTATTTTCCCCTCTAAAAGAGATTGTTTTCACTCACAAAAGAGCAATAACGTTAAAGCAGGCGTTGAACGTCCTTTTCAGGACGCGTCTTTTTAAAGATGCTCTTCCACCTCTGTGTAGTTCCTGGATGCGGTCAATATCTCTCCAAAACTGACGGTCATAGACGCTGCCTTGTGTGCCTGGGTAGCGATCACACTGAGGCAGTGTTTTTGGATGGTTCATGTACTCACTGCGAGAACATGACTATGGCAGTGTTGCGGTCGCGGCTTTCATTTCTCAAGGTGAATGCCACCCGCGTCACTCCTTCTTCCCACAGGATTGAGGACGACCCGGCTTGTGATGGAGGAGATTTGGGGATGGCAGTTGGCTCGGTTTTCCCAGGTAACTCCCCACAAGCCCCCTGCCCCCTGGCATGCCTGCTTGCTTCCGTCTGGGCTCGAGGTAAGTGCGGCTCGCCTCACGGCCAGCCCGCGTTCTCCCTTGAGCCCCCAGAGTTGGATGATGAATTTGCTGCTACATCGGAGAGCATTCAGCATTCTTCTGACGCAGAGGACTCGACTGGGCTGCCACCTTTGGGTCAGCCCACCCAGACTGAGGCTGACGAGCAGATGAACGACATGCTTGCCCTGGGTTCCATGAACGTGGGCTTGGACTGGAAACCTCTGTCCTCCCAACGGCCTTCACGGCTTGACGATTTTTACCTCGGGTCAGGGCGCTGCTGCCAGACATCTCTTTTCTCGGCATGGAGTTAGACTCAATCTCAATGTCAGCATGCCTCAAGAACCAGTGTGCGCAGTTGGTGCTCAGGTGCCTCGCTCTCTTCGAGCCAGGCACAGCAGTTCCTCTAAAACAGTTCCAGAGGCTCCAGGGGCATATGGCATCCTCAGGTGTGGTCGCACAGTTCGGGTTGATGCATAAGAGACTGCTTAAGCACTGGCTACAGACTCGAGACCCGAGATGGGAATGGCACCATGGCACATACAGTATGGTGTGCTGCTGTCATACTTTCAACCCTTGGACAGACCTCTGGCAGACTGGAGTCCCCCTACAGTAGGTGTCCAGACGTGTTGTGGTCACCACAGACGCCTCTCAAATGGGTTGGAGCGCCGTGTGCAACAGGTACGCAGCCACTGGCTCCTGGATAGAGCCCCGGCTGCATTGGCACATCAACCTGTCGCGACAGGTCTCGCCCAGCGGAGAGTGGGGACTCCACCCCCAGGTGGTCCAGCTGATTTGAGGCCAGTTCGGCATGGCACAGGTAGATCTCTTTGCTTCCCAAGACAATTTCCACTGCCCACTCTGGTACTCCCTGACAGAGACCCCTCTCTGCACACTGGCAAACAGCTGGCCCCGGGTGCTGCGCAAGTACGCATTTCACCCAGTGAACCTTCTTGCACTGGTGCTGTGCAAGATCAGGGAGGACAAGGAACAAGTCACCTTAGTGGCTCAATACTGGCCCACTTGGTCTTGGTTCTCGGATCTCACACACCTCGCAACAGCACCTCCCTGGCAAATTTCCCTGAGGAAGGACCTTCTTTCCCAGGGACAGGGCACCCTCTGGCATCCGCGCCCAAACCTCTGGAACCTCCATGTCTGGCCCCTGGTCGGGATGCGGAAGATCTGAGTGACCTACCACCTGCAGTCGTAGACACGATTAACCAATCCAGAGCACCTTCTGCCAGGCAGCTTTATGCCCTAAATTGCAAATTGGTGTTCTTCCTAGTCTGAAGACCTGCAGAGATGCGCAGTTCAGTCAGTGCTTTTAGTAAAATTTCAGCTGCATCTTGGAGAAATAGCGCACTGTTTTTCCGTGCTTTCTTTGTCTTTTTGGACTTTGTTGTCCTTAAATGTTGCAGAATAACACTCTGAAATAGTGATTGATGTATGTCGTCATGATACAGAGACCCTCCCCTCAAAATCGATCACATTTAAGTGACGAGATGTAAACAGCGATGTGTCTCACCTCGCCACTTGTGATCAGATCAAAAAGTTATGATCTGTAAGGTTATGGAGTAAATGAATACAGAATTTTCATTTTTGGGTGAACTATTTCTTATAGCTGATCAAGTGAATAATAAAATTGTCAGAAATTTCACAGATTATATGTACATTTGATTTGCATTCTGCAACAAAGAAACAACCATACACTACAAAAACTACACAATATTACTGACAAGCTGGGAAATTCTGATGTTGCAACACTGTGAAATCTTTGTGCCCCCTCCTCTCTCTCTGTAGAAAATGAGGACTGCTGCTTTCTATCGGAGTCAGCTGACTCTCCGGGCCAATCATACCTCTGCATACCGTTCCATAGGGATGCACCTACTGAAGACAGCTACAGCACAGAGAGCAGCACGACTGGCATGGCTTCTGAGGTGTTCCCCAGTAATACGCGACGGAGCCCAAGCAGAAATCGTAGATCAGATCTGGTGTTGTTAGGCTGTGGAGCGGCACTTGCTGCTATTGGTTTAGGTTATAACTTGCTGGACCTAGTACGTATGGAGGAGAATGTACGTCCACGATGGGAAGGTCTGTTTCACCGTACAGGCGGTCAAAGTCGTGGCACCAGCCCACCCACACGCAAACTCTTTAAACGGGAAAGCCCTCAACGGCCTCCCCCTCTACCTTCTTCTTTTACACTCCTTTCTCTCTCTTCTGTCTCTGACCGTAAATCAACCCGTTCTCTCCTCAGCTCCGACAGCAAAGAGTTACTTGTACTACGCCCACCTACGCCTCCGGGACAGACACCCCCTCCTATTAACCCACTGGTCAACACCCACTTGGAGAGTTTTAAACGACACCCTTGTCAGTCTCTCACACCTACACATGTGCCCTTTGCACCCTCTGTAACCTGCAGGCTTCATCGTACACCTTCAGATGGTGCAATAAAAAAAGGTAGCCCATCTGCCCGTACCAACCTCAATCACACCCCTACCATGCCCTCAAAAACAACACAGGAGCACACAGGTGAGAAACACATGAAAACCTCTATTACCATAAAGAGCAGCAATTTGAATCTTGGTATTAGGCCTGTTTCATACATCTCTGTGTCTGCAGCATGAGTCACAGAGCTGTAGCTCTACATCAAAAATCAAAAAAGGGAATTCAGGGTTACCACACTGAGAATGGATGCCTTACATCTGGGGACAAAGCGTGTCGGCAGTTCGGGGAGGTAATTGTAGCCAAACATTTTGCTGACAGGTTTTTCAGAATGGTCAGAGCAATATTTGAGATGCTATGCGATGATATTGGTCTACTGGTTTGTCCAGTTATGAGTGAATTATTAGAAGTCACGTGACATTTTTTATCTAAAAATTAGGGCTGTCCATTTAACCCGTTAATTCAGTGCGTAAAAAAAAATTAACACAATTAATCGCAATGTAATTTTAGAGATTAAAAATGTTAATCGATTGACATTCTAAAAATGTATTCCCTAAATGATTCAATCGTTTATGCACATGTCTTCTTATTGAATAAAAACTGTATCCATCTCAAATGAGCGTATACTTTTTTATGCACCTTTTGGAGATTTTATTTTCAATTTGGTGTTTCTACCCAGCATTTTTATGTGATATCCCACAATTTGTTTAAAAATATGTGGATGAAAATCCAGCTAATGAGAAACCACAACAATTTTTTCTCATTTGTCCACTAAAATCCACTATTATGTTTTCAAGACTTCCAAAAGAGGAAAAAATAGAGAGAGATGGATTATTGCAGTCAGAAGAGAGAAAGATGGCAAATTTGCTGTCACTCCCTCAGCAGCTGTATTTGAAACCCTATCGTCGCAGTGTTGACTAGATTATTTGCTATTTTAAATCAATGCCAGGGTAATATACCAAAAAGAATAATGTTATAAATTTACACTAATAAATAAAACATTTAAAATATGAAAAAAGTTTGCTAGATTTACACTGATAAATAAGGTGAAAACAGGTTAAAAGGGTCCATTTCCTTACACAACTACTGTACCTGTTACCTGTTTTGGTTTTCCGGTCCTCAGTGTTTTTCCACTCTCATTGGAGTATATTCTTAACGGATAATGTGATGTTCCATCCATCCATCCATTGTCAACCGTTTATCCTGTGTACAGGGTCGCAGGGGGGGGCTGGAGCCTATCCCACCTAACATTGGGCGAAAGGCGGGGTACACCCTGGACAGGTCGCCAGTCCATCGCATGTGTCCATAATGTGATGTTAAGTGCATTAATATTGTTAAAAAAAATTTGACAAATAAATTACAAAGCATTTGGCTCCATAGGATGACCATTTTTTGACAGTCCTCACCTATTAAAGTTTAAGGAGTGGGTGCATGACATATAGCTATAAACTTAACGTGCATTTAAGTCAACTTAATTGCGGTGTAATTTCATTAACTACTTGAGTATTTATGAGTGCCAGCAACTGCAAAGTTGAGCCTGAACACATTTTTACACTTAAAATGATTGTTGTTCTCCATCTTGAACACAAATATTGGCAGTTTTTACATTGTTTCATATGGAGACCAGGGCCTCATTTAAAAAGACGTTTGTCAAATGTGTCTTAAATGTGAACATACGGCAATTTCCTAAATGTTCCTGCAAACGATTTATAAAACGTCAGTACACACGAAGAAATATTACTAAAATCATCCCGCTTTATACAGTAAATCGTCTCAGTTACGTATGTAACATCAGTTTCCTTAGATGAAGGGAAGGAGACATTGCGTCACTAAGCTGACCATTCCTCAAACTTTTCTGACTAAGGTGCAAAGAC
This sequence comes from Moxostoma hubbsi, assembly GCA_032164185.1. Classification (NCBI taxonomy): domain Eukaryota; kingdom Metazoa; phylum Chordata; class Actinopteri; order Cypriniformes; family Catostomidae; genus Moxostoma; species Moxostoma hubbsi. The sequence goes on from JAVLUX010000021.1 coordinate 10,778,040, forward strand.
TGGCCCGCACCTCAAAAAACATTTTGACATTCCTTTCGTGTATCCTCCATAGCACACAAAGAGCAGGTCAGACATTCTGAATTGGCGGGTGCGCTCAACGTATGTGTGTAGCGCTTGCAAAGGGCATAACAAATGTAAGGACTGTTCCTCATCCGAATTAAATGGAGGGAAAAAGGCTTGAAGGTGAACAACCTGTGCTCTGAAGGGTTTGTTTAGAACCTTAGGCACATAGCCTTTCCTGGGTTTGGCAGTGGTTTTGAACGACCCTGACCAAACTCCAGACATGAATTGTCAACTGACAGTGCTTGCAAATAACCGTCCCGTTTTACTGAGACCAACGCCAGAAGTAATGTGATCTTAAGAGAAAGCACACGCAATTCAATATAGTCCAGAGGCTTGAAGGGAGTCTCCACGAGCGCTTTTAGGACCAAAGTTAGGTCCCAATTTGGGACTGTAGCCAGGCGAGGGGGATTATGCTACCCTGCCCCTTTAAGGAATTTTATGATTAAATAATTTTTGCCTATAGAGGTGCAAACTTGATATGTGTGTGTGATATGCAGATATAGTCGCCACATAAATTTGGCGTCCAATCGCTCTGAAAGAAATGTATAAATTTCAGGTATGGGTCAGTCCACTGGGTCTTTGCTGTGTGAAAAGCACCAATTAGTGAACACATTCCATTTCAGTGTGTCTCGTGGATGGTATTCTAGCCTGTAAAATGGTGTTCATAGTTGACTGAGCCAATTCTGGATTGTCTGCTGTGCTCCGTTCAAAGTCAAAGGCCACAAGTGTAGCTCTGGTTGGGGATACCAAATCATGACTTGTGTTTGAGAGAGAATGTCTCTCTCATTTCCCATGGAGGCCCGTCCTGTATTTCTACCTTCTCAAGAAACCAGGACTGCTTTGCCATTTCGGCACAATTAACAGAACTGTTTCCATGTCCACTTGGACTTTGCTAATGACAGAATGAAGGAGGCGCACCAGGGAAAAGCATGCTTGTATTTCGTGGACATACTCAGGCCAGCATGTCCTGGTTACTTATTTACATCACTACTGTTGTGTTGTCTGAACTAATGAGAATGTGGTGATTCACAATGTCAGAATGAAAAGCTCTCAAAGCTAGAAAGACAGCCAGTAGCTCTAGGCGGTTGACGTCCAACGCCCGTTTCGCACCTGTCCAGGTGTCAAAAGTCGGGCGTCCATCACACACAGCGCCCCAACCTGTGTTGGATGCATCTGTGTTCAGCATTTTCCTTCTGAAAATTTGACTCAGCATAACACCCTGTTGGTAGAAGACTGGAGCTATCCATGGAGTTAGAGCAGCCAGACAGCAGCGATTCACCACGATGCACATGCGCCCAAGGCTCAAGGCACAATGTGGAACATCACTTGAGTCAGTAATGGAAAGGCCTGATGTGTAACAGACCTAACGGTATGACAGTGGATGCTGCTGCCTTAAAACCCAGCATTCTCTGAAATGATTTCATTGGTAATGTTTTTCCAGTTTGAACTGAGACAGACACTGTAGAATGGTCTGTACGTGCTTGTTCATGAGGTGCGCACGCATGCTCACAGAGTCGAGACAAACTCCTAAAAAGGATATTTACTGGTCAGGGAAAAGTGTTCTTTTCACCCAGTTGACATTAAGACTAGATTTTTCATATGGCAAAGCTGCAGGTCTCTGTGTTCGCTCAGTAGTGCCTCTGATTGGCTATTAATAACCAATCACCAAGGTAATTAAAAAAATGGACACCATTCATATTCAATGGAGTGAACGCCGCATTGATACAGTTCATAAACGTGTGGGGAGCCAGAGACAGACTGAGATGTAGGACTGAAAATGTCTTATAGCCTGTGAGTATTGCTGAGTCGTGACATAGCGCACAGCAAATCTATATACAGAGCCACAGAAAAGGCCAGCTGGAGACACCGGAGCATCAAATAGAGTGGCTTTTCCACATCACTCCAGACGTGATGATCCAAAACCACCAGGTTGCCCATTGACTTGCCAATGCAGTGACTTTTGTAGCGGAGCTCTTTGAACGTCTCTGGATCATAGCCTTGCTCGTCCATTTGCTTGAGGAGTTTAGCTTGGAAATCTTGGAGCACCGCCATCGCGTGGAGTGCTGAACCAGCTTGGCCCGCCACTGAGTATGCCAGTGCAGACGTCAGTCGACAAGGCTTGGAAGGATGAATGGGATATGATTTCCACAGCCTGCTACTCGCCGGGCAGAGATGTGCAGCTACGTCAGAACAGGCTAAATCTCTGTACCGAATGTAGATTGAAAGCTATAGGAGTTACTTTTAATAATTTTGATTAGGGATTTTGAAAAACAGTATGTTTGCTTTGTCAGATGTCTTTTTGAAGTAGTTCACTCCATTATTTCTCCATAAATTGCATAAAAAATATATATATAAATACGTCTATAGAACATTTTCAACAAATTTTCAGCTGAATTCAGTGAGCAACACCAGAGACAGTTTAGCTGAGATGGAACACTGTATTAAAATGAATAAAAGTCCCGACTTACATTTAAAAGAACCAATCGTCTTTTAGATAAATGTATGGCCTGTCAGTCAACTCAAGAATTTTTGTGCGCATTAGCTGAACCATTCTTATAAATACTATTCTTTTTTAGCATAATCTAAAGACACGCAATTTATGAAACTTTTGTTGTTAGATTTTACTGCAGATTTTAAATAAGTTCTTAGAATTTTATGTTGACCAACAGTTTTGGAGATTTTGGTCTTTCCCCAATCAAGTAGATTGGAGCTGTACTTTCTGTTACAAAGATGGCCACTGAGTGGAAGTCAGTCTGCCTTGAAATAGACTTTGGCAATGCACAATAAAAAAAAAAGTCTCAGCACCAAAACTTTATTCGGAGTACTTCCTCTACTATGCTTTTGCATAATGCTTGCTAATGCTCGAACCTTTAAACATGGGGGCCAAAATTATTATGCGCTACTTACACGCTGCAGATGCGAGATTTAAGGAACAGACCTCAGAAATGTATTTACTTAAACTATAATTTGTTGTTTCTGAAATTAGTTGCAGTCATGTTCCTGATGAAGATAAATGTCTGAGGTTGTGCGTTTGCTTTTGTAGTGCAACATAACTGTGCAGTTCCATGGAGCTTAAGTGAGGACCCCTCGGAGGTGCCCCGTCTGCCTGACCCAAACCTAATTTTCCCACCTACACCACGTCGTCGCTTCCAACCTGAGCGCCCCAAGACTCTCAACTTCCTGGCTAGGCCTCGTCCTTGTCCACGAGCTCGCTGTGAATCCCAGTGGGGTGAATCTCCTGCCCACACCTCCAGCACCGAAACCCCATCCACTGTGGAGTTTGGAGGAGGTGTGGCCATCTTGGCAACTCCAATGGAATCAACCCCTGATCCCCTTGGGTGAATGACGGACTTTTGGACCAGCAGGAGGAAGGACAATGTAGGGATGGGACCCGGCCTCTCTCATCAGACCTCAACCCGAGACTCACCTCACAGAGTGCAATCAAGGTTTTTCTCCTGACTCCACTCTGATAGTCATTCTTCAAAACCAAACTTCACACCGAGTGACGGATATTAAAGGGATAGTTCATGCAAAAATGAAAATTCTGTCATCATTTACTAACCCTAGTATTGTTCGATATGACAAAACTACTCAACATGCTACTCAACATCTTTTGTGGGCCGCATTATGATTTTCATTTTCGAGAGTATTTACAGTAGTTCTCTGTATTGCTGAATGAGATTTAGGATGTAACGACATAGAGAAAGAATAATAAACAACAATAATAAACAAAAAAGAATATCCAAGCAAAGCTGATGTTGCCTGAGAGTGGCGGACAGTCTGCACCAATGTTCATATGTGTGCACTTGCGCAGTTTTTCAATCAAACATGTGCACTCTCAATCTCACTTGAGAATCACTCATCAGCACGAACCTGTGTCAAACATGCTTGAATAGCTCAGCTTAGATATACGCTCCTCATAGTAACAGCCATAACAGGAAAATAAAAGTTTATCCTTTGAGATGGCTTCATGCAAATGCTTATTAGTGAACTATCCCTTTAATGTTTCAGACCCACATGGTTTCAGATGTAGCACTTAGACCATCGGTACAGACAGGGATAGGATCTAAATGACATCCACTGTTGAATAGAAAGGTATAAGCTGACTGCCTTTACGAGAGTTCTCATTATACAAATATAACTACATTAGGATGGTTTTACAGATTTGATAGCTTGATATGGGTAAATTATGCTGTTGGTGTTTGCATCTGTGAAACCATGTCCATTTTAGAAAAGGTTTTCAATAATGGCTCTTAATAAACATTTAAACTGCTGGGGTCTGAATTACATAATAGTGCAGTTTTGATAAGCTCTTCTTCATTAAACATTAAGGTCCAGGTGTAATAAGCTATTGTTCAAAACAAGCCAGATGCTCATCAATGGGTGGACTGATGTCCTTCAGAAAAGTACAGGGTTTGGAGCTTTAATTTTGAAAGGCATTTATCAGGACACTTTTTTCATTCGCGGTTCGTTTTTTTATTCACATTGAGTGCCCTTTTGCGCTGTATTAAAGTCCGGTCAGTATGTATGTACACATGTTTGCATGTTTATGGTAGAATTAGGACCCCCCTGAACACTGGGCTAGCTGAGAAATTCTTGACAGTTTTCAGGATTTATTTGTCATAAACGGATGAGATTGTACACCTTTAGAAGTGCTTTTTTCTGGTCTCATGAATGTATATTTTTTTATCATATTTACACTGTCCAAGATCACTGATTGTTCTGTGGTTTTTCAGTGTAGCATGAAGCACATAGTCGATCACTAATAATATGCTAGTTTAAAAACAGTGGTATAACTTCTTCACTACCCAGAACTCAGTTGCCAGAATTGAACATCTTTAAGATGAATTTATTGGCCCTAAATTGATACAAACATATTTCAGGTGCATTATTGCAGTCTTCCAGTCGTGTGTGTGTGTGTGTGTGTGTGTGTGTGTGTGTGTGTGTGTGTGTGAGAGAGAGAGAGAGAGACAGATGTACGTGCATCATGCATACATTGTTTCCATCTAATTGAAGGATTCCATGCTGTTTGTCTATTGAATTTGTTTTGAGATTTTTTAGATGCATTGAATTTGTTTTGCAATTTTATAAGGTGCATATCTTTTGTGCAATATTTGTTATACATTTTCATGTCCACATCGATACTCATTTCTGAATGTATTTACTTGTTTGTTATATTGCACTTTTCTTTTTTATATTTTGTGATGAAACTGATGAGGATAAATGTTTCTGTCTGACTTTCTGAACATGCTCAGACATGCAGATGTGAACATTCTTTTACACACATGCACCTCTACATTGAGGTTTACAGCAGTGTTGTCTGCAGTGTCTCTCAACCCTTAGTCATTCATCTCTGTACTTTCAAAAGTTCCTTTAGAGAGAAAACAACATCTGGAGCCAAAACACAGAGCATTTGTTTGTCTTCCCCCTTCTGTCACTTAAAACCTGCTTGAATACAAAATTTCAAAGTAATTTCTCATGTGTTCACATAAACAAAGGCCTGAAATTAGAGTCCTGAAAAATTCTCACAGTTGACTTGCATTGGATCGCGTGCATCACTGGACAGCGGATCGCTTGCATCATTCCATCTGAATGTGATATATGTTTATTTTTCAGGCTTGAAGGAATGTGTAGCCAAAATGAAGAGCATCTGCTGTCATTTATAAGCACAATTACTGCTGTCCTGGAGATCTGGGCAAGTGTTTTGGGTTCTGAAGCTGCTGCTATGAAACTTGTATTGCACACAAGCACATTAGACTCACGAAAGAGCTCAATTAAAGCCCTGAAATGATGAAGCGTGGTGTTTTGTGATTGATGTCTTAGTACTGGAAATTATGTGCAAGTATTATTATTAATGTCTTGAGATGAGATGGAGTCTGATGAAGAGCATGTAACAAACCTTGACGAAACGTCAACACAGTGTGCCGAATTTGATGCATGTTTTTATTGATACATGCTGTATATACAGTATATATTTAGATTTAGTTTTTTTGGTCATGCACCTGGATTCAAATTTTTTGGAGGTGTGTAGTTTTTACTATTTCTGAAATGAGATGTTCCATCTGTGTCACTTCAGTAAACATTAAATAGAATTGATTCAATTTGAGCTCTGTGATAAAATAGCCTCACTGCCCCACATAACTACAAATGTAACACAATAAGTAAATGCTTACTCATCAAGAGCAGCATTTTAAATTACATTTAGATGCATTCAACAGTTTAAGCTTTCATTTTTCTCCATTACAGGGATGTGTGTCTAGCTGTTTCAAAGCCAGCATGTCTAGGACATCGACCCATCTGTCTCCAAGGATGATTTCCATGGAACCTCACCTTAGCAGCTATCACTGAATTTGACTATTTGTACCTGCTGTTTAGCTTCAAATAAAACCTATAATAAGCTGTGTAGAGTAGAGAAATATTAAATGAAATATTAAAGACAAAACAGATGAAGTACCTTCTCTGTTTTATAAAAGGTCTTTTTTTTTTAGACCATCAAGTAAAATCTTTCAGTCACCAAATGAGTACTTGTACACTCCTTACTATCAAAAAGAAGAGTGTTGTTGTTATTCAAATTACTAATTATTTTCCTAAGTTTACTTTAGTAGTTTGATGACTTTTTCGATGAAATAATTGATAATGACTTTACTTTTAAGTAACTTTCTAAAACACTTAACAGAAAATATTTTGTTCTGCTCAACGTTCATATTTCCTCCTGGTTCATTGTCGCACGCAAGTCAAACACTTTTCTGACAAAGAAATGCAAACAGACGTACATGTAAACATAATTTATGTTTTAAAGATGTTTTACATAAATATTATTTAGTAATTTACTTTAATAAGAATTCAAAATATAGTGTTAAACTCCTTTTTTACTAAAAAGTAATGAGTACAGTAACTAATTATTTTTAATCAGATTACACACAATGCTGAAAAAGAATCACTGATATATCACAGCACAAACAAAAAACACGCACTCCTAAACATAACAAGGATCACAGTTTATTTTACTCCTACATGCTTTTGTGTGGGTGAGAGACTGTGCTTGGTTCACATGCTTGCACTCTTTAAAGGAATATTCCGGGTTCAATACAAGTTAAGCTTTATCGATGGCATTTGAAGCACAATGTGGATTACCACACAAATTAATTTTGATTTCCTCCTCCTTATCTTTAAAAAAAGCATAAATCTGGGTTACAGTGAGGCACTTACAATGGAAGTGAATGGGGCCACCAACAAACGTTCCAAGACTCACCGTTTTAAAGTTATAGCCACAAGACGCAAACAATATTTGGAATAACATGATTTTATTGTGAAATCAATTACTAACCAAATTACTCAAACTCAAATTACTACTGTGTGAATTTATATGCAATTTTACAACTTGGTTGCTGTGACGACATAACACTTTAAACCATAAATAACTGTAAAAAATTACAACTTTAAAACAACTACAGCACAAATAATACACAAGTTTTAACAGAAGAATTAATGTAAGTGCTTTTATAAAATTATAAGCTTCACATTACTGCCTTTAAACCCTCAAAATTTGGCCCCATTCACTTCCATTGTACATGCTTCAGTCTAACCCCGATTTTTGATTCTTCTTTTTAATAAAAGGAGGGAAGAGTCGAAATAATTTTTTGTGGTAATCAACATTATGCCACAAATGCTGTCGACTGAACTTGCTTGTATTCAACTTGGAATATTCCTTTAAGTCTACTGTACTGTGTAAATGTTTGTCTGTACACCTAAACCCACCGAGTGAATGTCAGATCTTTCCTACTGCGATTTGAAAATGGGTGTTAAGAGAAGAGTAGGTTGTCTACGATCAATGTTGCCATCATGTTTACTGGTTAGTGACACTTAATTGCACTTCATTAAAGGAGCTTCATGTGTTCACAGAAAAACTGAAGTGACATCTGTTCAGTTGGCAGTTTTCTCAATCATAAAAACAGAGAGTTATGATCCAAAAGCAATATGAAAATTTTAAACGCTGCATTAAAACGGAAAATATGTTACATCAGCCACAAAAATATCCACAAAGCGTGTTTTGTGGAGCACAATGTAAGACCACAATCACCCTTTGAAATCCCCGCCAACAATAAAACCCAAAACCTTTTATACCACAAATAATTCATACTTCAAAAAGTATAATAAATGGCATTTGTGGTCTCTATACCTGGTCTCCACGGTCTACTGCAGGGCACAGCACACCTGATTCAGCTCTTCAGTCTGATTCAAAGACCATTTTTGACAGGAAGTCAGCTGAGACAGGTGTGTTGGCCCTCATTGGAATCAAGTCTTCCATGAAATGCCAAACCTCGTCCACAAAATGTGCGATGAGGGGAGTGTGAGGTGTCCGCGCAGTGGAAAGCTGTTAAAGCAGGAGCTGTTTACGGAACTTCAGATTTCTCTCTTTGGGCATTCCTGCGAATCTTCATTTCCGTGAGCTGAATGTAGCGGATGACATTAGTGTCTGTTCCACACAAACACATACAGACACATAGAAAACAGCTGTTTTAACACAGAAAATGCTGACAGGATATGTAATGGCAGATAAATCTCTTTTTGTTTTATGATTACAGCAGAAGCACTGAATTTGAGATCTGACTGTGTAGAGAAAATGATCTGTGTGTGTGTGTGTGTGTGTGTGCGTGTGTGACTGACCTGTGGGCTGTTGTTTGTGTGACTCTTTCAGGTAGTGCAAGGCTTTGTTGAAGTCTCCTAGGTGATAATATGCCACACCAGAGCGGTACAGAGCTTTAAAATTTTCGCCCTCCTTTCTCAGAACCTTCAGACAGTATTCTTTCACTCGTTCATAATTTACCAGCTCCATCTGCAACAGACATGCTATGCACAACACAAATTATGAGGATCTCTCTGCTGAAAAGAGAGAGAAAAGAAATAGCCAAACCAGTCTATGGTTGGCTCTTAGCAGCTAAAAAGTGTCTAAAACTCCTCTAAACCAAGCCAAATGACCGCTGATGGTATTTACCCCCACCATAGTTGTTTTACATTGCTCATTTAGACTTATGATGATGATCATTTATGATTAGTCATGGTGTTTTTGCACCATTTGTCCTCAAATTACTATGAGGTACAGCCTATGAGCCATCACAATCAAAAGCATGCTCAGACAACCCACAGCATTAGCGATGACGTCACTGTGCGTGCAGAACTTCAGACATTCACACAGAAAACCACTTAATTTTTCAAGGCTGTAACATGTTTTCAGGAATGCAAAGACCAAAATGGTCCAAATGCACCCCCCTCAGTGTCTAAGCATTTTTGGGCCCTGCTTTCATTCACGATTAACAGGTGGCATGCTTAGTGAAATCACTGCAAAAGCTCTGGTTTTAAAACGAGGGACACAGTTTGGTAAAACATGATGTTCTTTCACACCTGCCAGGCTGTTGTAGCACTCCAGCTCCGCGTTCTCCACCGCGCCTTTCTGCTCGTCCGTCAGGCTGGACTTGCTGATGCTCGTCAGGACGGTGGACGGGGACTTGCTGGTGTCAGGGTCCCCTAGCACGCGACAGAGACCCTTCATTTCCAGCAGCGCGCGATGGTACTTCCCGATGGCCTCTCGGTATTTTTTATCCTTGTAGCACTGCGTGCCCTGTGTCTTGAAGTCCAGCGCGCGTTTCACCAGTTCCGCGGGCTCGTTTTGCGGTTTCACTACCGAACCACTCTGATGAGGCGCGTGCAGCGGGTGGCGCGCGTCTCCGCGGCTCCGGCCACCGGGGGGCTGCACGGCGCACTGTGACTGACCGGTGGAGCTGGTCATGACGCTCATCGCGCCGTTTCTGTTGCGGAGCATTCCTTCAAATCTGCCCTGGTCCACGCTCATATCACCGATCCAGCTACTGTATCGGGATGCAGGTATCTCGCGCACGTTTCAAAGCCTCGTTCTCTGCCTCGGTTACCGCTCTCTGCGCTTTCGCATCCGTGTGTGTCAGCACGCTCTTCGCTATTTGCTTTTAAAAGATGGATTCCCTGATTGTTCACACAATGCTATGAATTTTCCCTCATTTCCCCACCGGTCCTTTTTCTCTGGCGGAAAGGAACGGGAAGAGCTCGACACGTCCTGCTCTTACCGAATGACTCAAACGGGAGTGAGCGTGCGCATCGATGCACGCGTGCTCGCGCTGCCCTTAAGAAATGCGGTCATCACGGATGGAGCGCGAGAACCGGTCTGTCAGGCCCCCCGTGCGATGTCCCGTTTCCATTGAAATCCAGCTGAGAGCAAGTCACCCGTTAGCAAAGGCATTTCTCATGCTCAAATGATGATTTCGAGTGACGTGTTTCTGCCTCCTAGAACACAGAACAGACAAAAACAGTTGCTGTCAGACACTTGAATCTTGGCTTTCTTTTTGATCCCCCTTTGATTCAGAAGATCTGGTTTCTTTTCTTTCACTCTGGACACAGTCATTGTTTACTCACATACATTTAAATAAAAGTTTAAAAAAAAAAAAGAAGGTGTGTGTGTGTGTGTGTGTGTGTGCGTGCGTGTGTGTGTGGATAGCTGGTAGCCTACGGCTGTTGTGAGTGTCTGGGTGTGTCGTGTAGATTGCGGTAAATCGTGCTGGGCTTGGAGTTCTGCTTTGCCCAGTCTTTAATTTTCATTCACACAAACACATGTGCACATGTGGTACAACAAGTTGACATTGACGGGTTATTGATATGCGCCTCTGAATGCATAAACATGTTACTAAAAATTACTTATTGATGCAAGTTACTTTGAAATAAATTATCAAATAAATTCAAGTCAATTTCATCTTTAATTTGTGTCCCACTGACTGCTCTTTTCCCATGGCAAGACTTCAGAAACCTTGCAACTTACCAATGATTTCCAATGAAATTGCATGTGGTGGTTTCCAAATTTGGTAAAGAAATTGTCTCTAATTTGGGTTTATGAGGTTTACAGAGGGATTATTAGGTTAGAATGCTGCTTTAATTATTATTATTATTATTTATTTTTTTGTTGCACCCTTACAAAGCTATTATTTACAACTGTAAATAATAGTTGTAAATAAGCCTATTGTTATATTCTGCTTTGCTTATGGATTAATACAATTCCAGGTTGTTCTGGTTTTTATGTAATTTTTTATTTTTTTTGTATTTAAATTCAATTTGCGTGTGTGTGTGTGTGTGTGTGTGTGTTTAATGATTTGATTTGGTAAAAAAAAGTCTAATGTCTAAATATCTGTTCAATAGAGCAATAAATATCAGTTATTGCACTACTTTTAATAGGTCTACTGTTTGTATAATATTTTGATATTTGTTTTGTAATGCTTTGTATGATTGTATGATTTCATTTGTCATATGACATCAGCAGCCATTTTAATTTTTAAATGTTATGTCTTGCTGTCATTTCGGAGGACCGATGTGCATTATCTGCCTTTAAAGTGGCTTGTAATGAGAAAATAACAAGAAAATGCACTTGCTTATGATGCGCAGACTGTGGGAACTCCTTTATATTGCCATCTCAATACATTTGTATTTGACCGATTTTGGGTGTTAAGGTTTGACTGTGGCTCATGTGGAAGTGGAGTTTCTTTTCTTTTCTTTTTTCATTTTTTTTATTTTTTTTTAAATTGATATAATCCTGTTTCTGCTCTGCAGGAGTCATGTGGTATTTTACGCTGCAATGCACACAGAGAATATTAGCTATTGCATAAGTCTGCCTGCAGCGACTCTGTTGGGTATTTGTCCTATCTGAATTCTTCTGTGGTTTGCATTGTTCTAAAAATGGCATATTCAGGGTCTTGTTGACTTGGCTTTTTCTTTAAAATATAATTATCTTAAAATCTATATAAGTATTTGTAATGTGGAACTAACTCTCTCTCTCTCTCTCTCTCTCTCTCTCTCTCTCTCTCTCTCTCTCTCTCTCTCTCTGTGTGTGTGTGTGTGTGTGTGTGTGTGTGTTGAACACATCTTAATACATGGCAGGACTGATTTGACATCCACTGATGCATAAAATGTGACATCTTTAAATAAATAAATAAATTCTTTCATTTCAGCATTACATTTTCAAAATAATTAATACATTATTGCAACAGCCAAATGGAACTTATGATGAAAGGCTGTGTGGCGTAACTTGGATCTTGCGGGAACCAGTGCAAAGAAACTGTTTTTCATCACCCTTCAGTGGTCATTTTTATGGTTTATTTTAGTCGACCGTTGCGGGGCCCCTCTCACCCCGGGCTCTAGGGCGGCTGCCCACCCCTGCCCTCCCTCTAGTTACTCCCAGTGCACGAGACTATAATAAAACTTCGAAACAAATGTGTTATAAATATTATTTTTTATGCATGTAAAAGAAAAACAGCATTTGAAGAGTTCTATTCGTCATAGACCATCGACGACATTTGCGTCATCTGCCAGCGACTGTGCTGGAAGATGGCGTCGGTGGACTTGAGAGGTATTTTACTACATATTTCACAGATAATAGTATGATCATATTTATACTTTTACAAATTTGTTGTTGGCGAATCGATTTCTTCCTTGAACGGAAATTGTGTTTAAAATATAATACATTAACATCTTCTGTAGTAGTGTCGCTGTGGTTTGTTGTGGAAGGATGCGCGATGTGTCATCAAAACATTCCGATTATGGATTGTACCGTTTGTTTAGTTTTTTGTTTCCATTGTGTTTGTGGGTCTTATTTTTTGCAAAGAAATAGCGTTTGTTTCTCGTTTGAATGTGATTTTATTGTGATTGTCAGATAACCTGCTGGGCATCTCGTGGGTGGACAGTGGCTGGGTGCCCATCCTGAACCCCACTAATGTGCTGGAGTATTTCTCCGAGAGGAGCAACCCTTTCTATGATCGCACCTGCAACAACGAGGTGGTAAAAATGCAGAGATTAACCTTGGATCACCTCAAGTAAGTAACACATTGTTCATGACATTAGAAGCGGGTACAGGTGTAGGCTAGTGTCTGTTTCATAGAATACATGATTAGTATTTGAGGCGGGAGACACAGACACATACACAAACGATGTTAATCTTTCATGTCTCTATGGTATTCTGTAATAATAATTAAAGATACACTGCTAGTGGGGTTCTGACTGAATATAAGAAGTTGTGTGTGTGTGTGTGTGTGTGTGTGTGCGCGCGCGCAGTCAGATGGTTGGTGTGGAATATATTTTACTTCACGCTCAGGAACCGATTCTGTATATCATCAGGAAGCAACAGAGACAGTCGCCAACACAAGGTGAGTTTATGTACTGACACTGCTTTATAGTTTCTTCTGTTATCTGCCTATGTGACTTGCGGTTTACACATGACATCTTTTTCCTTCCTCTGCAAAAATGTGTCTTAATTCTTGTTAATAGTTCAAATCTTTGTCCTTAGTTTAAACTGTATTTAATGAAATCTAGCTGCACAGAAAAACTTGGCTGAGACATGCTGTAGATTCTAGTATATATCCAGCATTCAGCATAAGAAAATAAATATTTTTGTATATTTTATATTATTTTTCTATCTATTCACATTTCCTGTAGTGATCCCCCTTGCTGACTACTACATCATAGCTGGAGTGGTGTATCAGGCGCCTGACCTGGGATCAGTCATCAATTCCAGAGTGGTGTGTTTAAAACTCACACTGACCTGAGTACAGTATCCCAACTCAACCTCTTTCAGTGAGAATGTTAATATTGAATCTATATTTTATTGTGTCCCAGCTTTCAGCCGTTCATGGCATCCAATCAGCATTTGATGAGGCAATGTCCTTCTGCAGATACCACCCATCCAAAGGGTACTGGTGGCACTTTAAAGACCAGGAGGAGAAAGGTGAGAACACACGCAGCATCAGGTTAAGTTTCTCAAGAACAGCTGCTCTTGCCAAGAAATGCTAAATATGTGTGTCTTGTATGTGGTTGTAGAGAGGGTAAAGCCTAAATCTAAGCGGAAAGAGGAGCCCAGTTCTTTGTTCCAGAGACAGAGAGTTGACACACTGCTACTGGACCTACGAAATAAATTTCCCCCAACTTTCTATCAGGTATTATTAACACACAAACACGTTAAAAAAAAAAAAAAAAAATCTGAATTTTGCTTCTCGTAATTGTTTACATTTTGTTTCAAATTGTGGTTAAGTTCTTACTCAATTACACACTCACTCTCTCTCTCTCTCTCTCTCTCTCTCTCTCTCTCTCTCTCTCTCTCTCAGCCCAAACCAGGAGAAAAGCCTGTCCCAGGTACTCAAATACACATTGACCCAGTCATACACGCACGCACTCACCTTGTAACGTACTACTTGTGGAAATTGTTTTACATTTTCTAAATGATTAAATCAATATTCAGTATATCAAGTAAATTGTAGAATCAGTGAGATGATTGATACTTTTGCAAAACTTCTCAAAATCACACCATCAATACATTGTTGCTTTATTGAAAGGTTGAAAAAAACAAACGGAAGCTGCTATATTATAACTATAGATGAGTCATTATCATGTTGCATTGGATTTGCAGGTAATTTTCTTTACATGCATAAAATTGCTAGACTTGCAATATATCCAGTTCAGTGCTTGTAAAGGTTGACATACAGTAACGTACCTTACTGTAGACAGAAATAAGGATGCTGTAGGTACAGGAAGTGATTTCAATTTAAGGACAAATACAGTTGTGTTGTAATTTTAATTTGATGGTGGATCTTCTATAAAACCACAAAGCACACAAATATGCCTTTTCTATCATGACTATCCATTCAAACATTTAACTAAACTTTAAAGGGGCCATGACATTTTAACATGTCCTTCAAGGTACATTTATAATATTAGTAAAGTTTGCTAAGCACAAAAAACAGTCATGTGTTTGTAAAACATGATCATTTTCCACCCTCATTCTGACCCTCTGTCAGAAACGCTTGGGTTTGATGCTGCTTCTCCTTTAAGACTTGACAGTAAATGCCCACTGTTATGATTGTCTCTCTACTCGACTGACTTGCTATCTCCTTGCCATCTCACTACTCACCACTACTGGTAAAGTAGGAATTGATGTGTTGTGGAGGCGGTCAGATGCAAATGTCTACCACAGTGTGCCATCACAATGTGGAGGAAGTAAAGAATGAGTCATTATGGCAGCTTGGTTTCAACAAAAGCTCTTTTTGCTGTGAGGAGTAAGTTTTGAGTTCTGAAACTTAGTTTGTTTTATACTACAATGGCCTCTTATATGTTAAAAAATCAAGGAAAATGTGATTCCTTGTGTCATGACTACTTTCAATTTGGTGACGTTAGATCATCCTGCATTCAGCTCCAATGTGCAGTTTTTAATTTCTCTTCTTTTTATTTTCTCTATAGTGGAGGTAAAGAAAGAGCCAGAAGTGCCTCTTGAGACTGCAAAGCCTCAAGAAGAGAGAGAGACAAAACCTCCGGCCCCGCCTGCCCCTGCTCGCCCAGTCCCTCCCACCACCAACAAACCACCTCCTGAGAAACGTGCTCGCCTGCAGTGATGCGCTGATCAGCCACAGTGTGTGGCTCCTTACAGTCTTGCTGTAGCATTGATAGGCTGCATAAAACACATACAGATTCAACATGCACAATCCTATGAGCAGGTCTCAGCACCAGCTTACTAAAGGTGGACTGTATTATGGTTATTACAGAATTTTCCTCATAATTTAATAGTAGTTTTTGTATTAAGGGAAGTTAATTTTTTCTGTTTCGTTTTCTGTATATCAGTGTTGCTGTGTTTTGTCATTGTGCCATGAGCTCTCTCACACACTGTTGAGTGAAGCTTAGATTTAATCTGGAGTCATTTTTCCAGAACCTTTGTGTTGTCTATTGGTAATTTGTTTCCATGCATATTCTGTACAAACCTTTTTCTGCTGATTAAAGCTCAGTCTTTGAATGTCTTTTGTGATACAATAACTAGGCAGTTGTGAAACTATGATTGTTTATAAGGCAGTTTGTAGTTTTGGTGCTCTGATGGTGATTATATAGTGCACAGCGTCTTATTGTGGACATCTTGAGCTGCTGCATGATTTTGAACTGCGCTCTGTTTTTTGTGCGCTAAAAACAGATTCATAGCCAGCAGATATATTCTGATGAAGTTTCCGTTTTATTCATATAACACTGACAATTTGCTTGACCCAAATACAACCAGGCTTGACCCAATTAATTCCACCTGAATGCGCACTGTAACCGAGTTGAAAGCAAGCATGCATAACTGTTCGATTGAATGAACGTAATATTAGTTTGAGGAAAACTTATTTTTATTTAGAAAATCAAACATTGACTAACAGATTTTTGATAGAATTGTTTATTACATAATTTATTTAGATAAACAGGTTGTTTTAAAAAAAAAAAACAGCACTTTTTAACAGCGTAGCCCCAGATGTTTTTGTTCGTCGACGCCCGCATTCACCACGCGGTGGCGCTGCAGAATAACCCGTGTCTCCAGCACGCGCGGCGCCACCCTTTGCCCGAGCTGTGCGCAATCGAGCGGAGGCGCGCGAGGCACGATGGGACGTGCAGCGCAGCGCTGGAGGACCCCAGAGAAGATGGCAGCGACGGGGCTCGACTGCCTTGTGCCGTGCGTCCTGCTCCAAGACGGTTAGACAGGGGTAAACATGGGGTCGCAGACACTGCAGATCCTGCGGCAAGGCGTGTGGGCGTCGGTGACGGGTGGATGGTACTACGACCCGCACCAGAACACCTTCGTAAACGCTCTTCACCTTTACCTGTGGCTGTTGCTGCTCTGCCTCCCGTTCACACTCTACATGGTGAGAGATGCAGCCGTCCGTCTTCCTCTTCTGTCCATCCCACCATCCTCTAACCCTCCGTATCCCTCTCTCCATTCCTCTTTCTTTCTCAGTCCCTCTCTGTCTATCCATCCGTGTCCTCTTTATCTCTAATCTCTCTTTTCCTCTTTCCATTACTCAATTCATCATTCTCTCCATCCCTCGTAACCCATCTCTCTCTTTTCCTCTCATCACTCCATCAACCCCCTCTTTCTCCATCCCTTTCCTACATTCTCTCTCTCTCTCTCTCTCTTCATCTGTTATCCAGCTATTTATCACTCTCTCAATCTATCACAGCTCTGTTAATTATCCTGGACTTTACACTGTATTTCTTATTTGTTCTGTTTGTAGGAACATCTTTATTACAGCTGAATCAATTCAGTTCTGGGTCAAAAGTGAATCTTTGTTTAGGTCTTGACTGTTTATGCATCATTGTCCATTGAGTTCTGGTGTGGGGTTTGTTTGTGATTGCTTCACATTGTTTTTTGGGATTGTGCTTTAATCTAATCAGTACTTATTGGTGAACTAGAAAAGATAAACTTTGATGCTGGCTTGACAAAGCCTTGCCTAAAAGTTGAAAACAGTTTTAAAAGCTTATGTCCGAAAGGAAAGGAACGATAGAAAGACAGACTGACGTATGTCAATGTAAGTCTATGGGATTTTCTATGTCACATACAGAAAAACAAAAGTCTGATCAGTTGGAAAATACATAGCACACTTTGGCAGAACAGTCTGAAGGTCTGTACCAATTTTGATGGATGTAGCTTTGGAGGAGTTGGAGTTAAAAATCATGGTCTTTGTTAAGGAATTTTGGAAGAACCCTAAACAACGTCTGTAGAATAACAGTATGCTGGCTTTGTAAGGCCAACATAATTATTATGAATCCCTAAACATCCACATCTGACATTGGGTCAGGTTGGTTAAAGGAATAGTTTGCCCAAAAATAAAAATTCTCTCATCTTTTACTCACCCTCCTGCCATCCCAAATGTGTATGACTTTATTTCTTCTTTAGAACATAAACAAAGCTTTTTCAGCTTTGTAGGTCCACACAATGCAAGTAAATGGTGACCAGATCTTTGAAGCTCCAAAAGCACATACAGGCAGCATAAAAGTAATCCATATGACTCCAATGGTTTCATCCACATTTTTATGATATGACAGGTGTGGGTGAGAAACAAATAAATATATAAGTTTTTTTTTTGTTTTTTTTTACTATTAATCCCCACTTTCACTTCCACATTCTTCTTTTGTTTTTTTGGTGATTTGCATTCTTCTTGCATATCACGGCCTACTGGTCGAAAAGTGGAGATTTAAAATGAAAAAAGACCTAAACATTTATCTGTTTCTCACACACACCTATTATATTGCTTAAGAAGACATGGATTAAACTACTGGAGTCGAATTAATTACATTTATGCTGCCTTTATGTGCTTTTTGGAGCATTTAGTTAGCATTATGAGGGCCTACAGAGCTGAGATGTTCTTCTAAAAATCTTAATTAGTGTTCTGCAGAAGAAAGAAAGTCCAAGGTCCACACCTATATTTTTTCCCCTGTTGTGTCTGGTGCTGGAGTGGCTGGGAAGGGCACGCTGTCATTATACAGTATGAGAGCGGCCTCTAGAGGCGAAATAAAAACTATCACTGATGCCTCATGGTCGTTGTTTTGACACGTGAGACTGCACGTTGAATGCAGCAGAACACTAAACAGAGCTGAACAATGCAGATTTAAAACACCAACAACTAAAAGGTATGTATACAGTACATGTTGTCATATCATTATAAAGTGATTCATTTCTTGAACAGATGCTGCATTAATAGAGAACAGAAGAATGTTTGAAGACCAGGCTGAGAGGACGTTAACATTAAAGCTAACCTCAAGCAGTTAGAGCAATGTGACAAATTATAATGTCCTACCCAAATGTTTAAATAAAATGTATTACAATCTATTTGCATTAGTTTATATACAGTCACGTTTATGCTTTAGCCAGATAAGTTGTATATTTAAAGGTAGTGAGAGATTTTAGAAAAAAATCTTCATGCAGCCAAGAGAAACGTATAAACAAATCAGAAATGCATCTGATTTTAATTCATTTTTTATCCTCACAGTAATACGTATTTTTGTCATTTTGATTAGATAATCATCAAGTGATCGGTGTGTATGTGACGAGTTTCTTTGAGAATTGAAACGAGTGTTACAGCACAAAATACAAACAAAAACATCACTGAATCTTATAGAAGCATTAAAAAAAATGTACAAGACATTGCAATTCAGTAGTTTGCCCTAGTTTCACATTAAAGACCCCTCACCAGAAGTGAAGAGATCAGCCACATGAAGACACAATCACAATAGCTCACTGAATCACAAAAGGCTGTGTTTAATAAGTAAATATATAGTATGCACAGCTCCAGCGCGTCAGTGAATGGGGCTGCTTACGAACAACATCTCAGATGCAGATGCTCAATAGATCAGTTCACTTATAATATGTATTTAGAATGGTATCGGAGGTGCATTTTACCAGAATTTGAATAAGAAGCGAATTAGCAAGTACTGTGAACTTGCCTACAAACAGATACATACAGGAATTCCTGGAGATTTTATAATGTCAAAATAAAAGTGAGAGGGTTTAAAAAGTCCACGACTTAAATATATTACTGTTGTATTTAAAATGAAAAGTCAATAATAATAATATTTCTAACTTTATTATTATTATTATTGTCATCATTAGTATTTGTTTACAATTTATAACAATATTTAAATTGAATGGGTTCCAGAAAATAACTGTGTGAATGAAAAGTGGACTGATGTCTTACAACTAAATTGAACAAAAAAAGAGATCTGAATCCATTAAAGTCCAGATGTAAGTTCAAACATTTTTGGAAAAAAATAAAACACTTGTTTCTTTTCTACTGATGACTTATACTGGAATTACTGTTAATTTTGCTGCTACATTATCCAGTATAGTCGATAATAAAGTGTTTCTTAATAAGCTGTACATTTATATTGAAATAATGTGTAGTTAGAGGTTTGTGTTTCTTTACATATTAAAGAGCACTCCCAATTAGTTCCACACAATAATGTAAAGATATTTTTGGCAGGGCCACAACTTAGCCTGATTAGGGGCCAGGTGTGCGGAATAACGACCCGGCCCCGCCACATTCCTCCCTCATTCTCTCAGGCCAGGGAGTCCCCGGCATGATGTACAACCCCCCCCCCCCCCCCCCCCACACCCTCTTTCCCATCCTCCCCTCGTGGTCGGCGGCCGTACCTCCACTCTCAGGCGGCCGGGCTCCACCATCCCCCGGCAAACGCCTGCTCCATTGGGGTGGATGGTAGCGGCATGGACTCTACTATGGCACATCCCTCCTCCTTCCCGGGTTTCGGTACCAGTGTAAAGGGGTTAAAGAGAAAGGAGGAGGCGAGAACCAGCTTGATAATATAAATAATACTTTCATTATAAACTCAACCAAAAAACAAACACACACAGGTGTCAGACAGCTGTCCGTAAATCTCTCTCTCTCTGTCGCACTGCCATCTTCGCTCTGCCTTTATCCCTCTTAAGGACTAATTAGCCTGATTAGGGGCCAGGTGAAATAAACAACAGTGGTATCGGGATCGGTATTGGCCGATACTGAGGTTTCCTGTAGCGGAATGGAAAAATTGGTATCGGTGCATCCGTACTTTTGTTTTTTCATTCAGTATCAATTTTAAAAATGGTTATCGGCTGGTCTTCCACTTAGTAATCGTATCGGCAAAATCCTATATCGGTCGACCTCTAATACACATCTGGGAATGCATGAGGGTGAGTAAATGATGAGAGAGTTCACCCAAAAATGAAAATGATCTCTTTAAGCTGAAAAGTGAACTGAGCGCATATGTTTCAAGCTTCTTTTAGGGCGAAACCTCAATGATGCTCAGGTGAACGCAGATTTTTTACAAATTCTCACAGAACACCTGACTTTTAGAAAGTTCTATACTCCCCTTCCATGTGTGTTTGTTTATTAAATATTTAGGCTAATATGTTCATGCTGTCAGTGTTCTATGAGAATGTAGAACTCTCAGCTCTGAGCTCTGTTCATCACATTTTACCATATTTAAATCCATTCCACGGAATTTTTCTAATTTTATCCATTTTTTTTTTTACATATATCTTCACTGTGAAAAATTGACTCCTGTTTGCAATCTATTTTTTAAAAGTTACTTGTAATACTCACCATGGGTATTATTTGTAAAGCCTTCCCATTTCAGGGCAGGTCCATCTTTAGTACAGATAGAGGGACCGGTGTCACTCGTTGCTCATGTTTTGCATTTAATTTCCTGCACACACCCGAGGAAGTTTGTCCATCCATCAGTTCTTATTGGCAACTTATTTTGCCTTTCAAACAAAGCTAAATGCTCAACAGTCCTACAGTTCTGCCATCAACAAGCAAACAATTTATGTGCCTTCCAGCATTGTGTTATACAGGTATTTGTGGGTGAATATAAGATTGGATTATTTGTGTCAGATATGTACAAGTGTTTGGGGTAGTATTGTGTTGGGCAGCTGTGTTAGAGACATGTTTGTTCAGTGCCAGGCTGTTTTTAGCTGCTGCCCTCTGGTTGTGACTTAAATACTGCTACCTTTCTACATAACCTTGTAACTCTGAATATCAGGGTCCTATATTCATTTCCAAGATAAATACAACAGCAAGATGTTGTTAGGGTGGAAACGTGAGCATATCACATCCAAGTGCCTCGGAGTAAGGTTTCTGAGGAACTGATGAGTTGCTTTTATGTCAGAATTTGAAATCCTGTGTGTCTTTGTTGAATAGGAGAAATAAAAGTTCTTTAGATCTAACAGAAGAACTCAAAATTTGCTTCTGTTCAGTTGAACATCTCTTAATCTGTTTCTCTCGCTTTCTCTGTAGGCATTGCCCCCTTCCATGGTGATTGTAGGTATGTACTGTGGGGTGATAGCAGGTTTGTTTGTGCTGCTGAAGGCAGTAAATTATCGCCTCCACACCACACTGGATGAAGGGGAGGTGGTGGAGCTGCGTGCCAAAGGAAGCGAGGGACGGGGTCAGGCGGCACAGCACCAGCAAGAGGGCACCAGCACCCAAAAGGAGGACTCAAATGGGCCTGGGTAAGAAAAATATTTGGCTAAGCCATAACGCCAAATTCAGAACTACTGCACCATAAATTAATTTTACAAATGGGTCTAATACTTTTCAGAAAGGTTATAATTCAGCTAAGGTAGGTTCTGATTCGGCTCAGCAGGGTTCTGATTCGGCTCAGGAAGGTTATGATTCAGCTTAGGAAAGTTCTGATTCAACTCCAGAAGGTTCTAAATCAGCTCAGAAAATGTTCTGATTCAGCCCCAAGTAGGTTGTGATTAAACTCAGGAAAGTTTCTGATTCAGGTCTCTAAATTTCTAGTTAAGTTTAGAATATTCCTGATTCCTATTAGAAAGGTTTCCTTTCTGCTCTAAAAAGTTTCTGATTTTACTCAGGAAAGATATAGATTTCGTTTGAGGAAGTTTTAATTCTGCTCAGGAAAATTCTGAAGAATGAGTAGAGCTGGAGCTCAGCGGTAGAGATGTTTCTGAGAGATAACCTGCTGTCATATGGATCCATTCATCACCCACTGAGAGACCAGAGAAGGGAGGAGGGAAAGGGGTGAGTTAATCAGGAGAACTAGAATAGAACCTAATAGAAACACCAACACACACACAGCTGATTGCCTTGTTCATCAGCTCAGAGAAGTCAGAAATGGTCTGCAAACTATCATAGGTGAAAAGATTGCTTGAGGTTGCACATTTTCTATGAGAGCAAGCATTGCTGAATGAGTCTGAACCATTAAACATGATTACTCTAATCATCACAAATCAAGCATTTTAGGGAACTGGTTCTACAGACATCAACAACTTTTCATGCATTGCACAAGAAAGCATGGTTTATTTTCTTAAATTCCTATGTGTCAGAGAGAAATTGAGAGAAGAAACTGTGGCTTGAGCACACACTCACACACACGTACACATCCTGGTTGTCTGAGTCAGTAAGACAGTACGAAAAGGGAAATATATGCTGTTTCTGCTTGAGTTGAAGAGCTCATGTGTTTCTAATTCTCACAGAGACCTGCATGTATCTCCTGAATGATATCATGGATGTAATTTCCTGTGATGTCATACCTCTACTCTGAGATTAGGCTTGCTTGATCACTGGTGATCACCGGCAGGTGCATTCTGGTTTGAAATCTCTCCGATTTGCTGTGATGTCATGGTGACGTATGTCAAATATACTCTTACGAGAGCGATGCGGCGCAGTTGGATTTTCCCAGCTGCGAAAACTTCATGCATGATGGGAAACAATGTGCTGATCACACAGATTAATGCTTTTTGGCTTAAACAACTCAATGTTTTGTTCTCTTCTGAAATATTTGATTTTGTTAACTCTGAAATCATGTTTTTTTGTGCTTACATTATGTGTGAATATCCCCAAAACACTGACAGTGTGATCTCTGTATGGGAAATGTGATTATCATATTTCTAAAATGTCTTTTACTATACTAATATAAGGAAGAAAAAACTTTTGGGTGGAATGAAATTGCAAAAGCACATGAACGCAAATCACGCCTAACTGCCTTTGATCTCATAGTTGGCTGATACACTATGAGAAGTAAGAAATGTCCGACTTGATACTTATTTCACTCCTCCCCTGACTGCAGCCACCTACTCTTGTCTACTTTAAAGGCGATGTGTTTTGGCGTCTCAAAGGAGCCTATTTTAATTGTGACTCGCACAACTTTCCACACACCACATTTAGAGCGAGAACCCCTAATCTCGACCACAAGGAGGTTACCCCATGTGACTTTTCCCTCCCTAGCAACCAGACCAATTTGTTTGCTTAGGAGACCTGGCTGGAGTCACTCAGCACACCCTGGATTTGAACTCGTGACTCCAGTGCTAGTAGTCAGCATCAATACTTGCTCCCTCACAAAAAAGTTTAATTGTTATTCCAAAATCTTTGTTGCAACAACTATGAATATGAAATGCAGTTTATGCATTTTTAACTGATCATTTTAAATTCTGATCATTTTAAATTCTAATAGTTAGTTATGTCAACTTGTAGGAGAACACTAGCATGGCTTCAGAGCTATTTGACTTGGACCAAACCATAAATTTCCAATTCTGAAGTCATAGGGTCTTTAAAGACAACTTGTCTTTTGTTGTTCACATCTTCTCCCCTCATGAAGCTTACATTATGCCTGCCGCTCAGTACACAAACAGTGCCAGGTGTGGCTTGGCTGACTCATCATGAATATTAATTTCATTATGTGACGTTCGCCGTAACTGATTTTGTGAAAAGTGGACGTTGGTTGGTGAGCATTAGCCGTAGGATTACCACTCACTCTTTGTTTTATGAGGCCAGCTAAAAAAATTCTTTGCACAAGGTCCAAGCTAAATAAACCTATCTTATCTCCCAAATGTAGTTATTTCTAAAAACGAGGCACTAGATATGATCTCTTTGCTGGCGTCTGAGCTGTTGTGGCTCCTGTGCAGTATGATCATAAATTACATTGTTTACTCCTTGAACTCTCAGGGGTCATTCCAGTGTTAGTGTGTTGCTAGGTAACTAACCCTCTATTGTGTTTGTGTGTGTGTGTGTGTGTGTGTGTGTGTGTGTGTGTGTGTGTGTGTGTGTGTGTGCGCACATGCGCAGTGATCCGGGAGGTGGAATAGAGATGTCTGATTTTGCCCGACAGGAGACGCCACCGGTCGACTGCAGTTCACGGAACTCTTACGTTGGAATGGACTCCAGTCATCAGGTTTGTGTGTTAACGTTCATTTCCATGCATGTGAGGGGTGTGTGCATCTCTTTTGTTTTCTTAACTTTTGTTTGTGGGTGATTTTGTATCTACAGGTTCTTTTGACCTGATTTTGTTCATAAATTTTTTTTTTTTTAAACTGATGTTGCTTAAGTTTTTTCAGAAATGTGTTACAACCACTGCAAACTGTCAGTATCACCACAGCCAAAAATGTGGCAGTAATTCTTTTTTTTATGTTTTTTGTGGGGAAAACATTTACAATAAACTTATTGTAATGTAAACATAATACTTTGTCCCTTCAAAATCCAATAAAGGTTCAAATTAATTCATTATGGTTATCATGAAGAATAAATACGCAATAGTGACCTTGAAATGTATAATCTTATATTCCTTAAATATTTCTTTAATTTGATGTGCTCCATGACATATTTTGCTTATTCATTATTCCATAAATGATTTAAGAATGGATTGAAAATGGGGACACACTGATACAAAATCTGTGTGCCTACAATAATATCTGATAATAGCCTATATTTAACAACATCTGCCGATACAGATGTTTAGTTACTTCCAAAGGTTAATAACTTTATTCTTTATTCTAAGTCTCTTCATGTCTTCATGTTACAGATTGACTGGTCTCAGTTATATACAAAATGCTGAAATTACAAGATTTTCTGCCCACCTTGACAGGAAATAATCGTCTCTGATCATCGGCTGTTTTAAACAATCGGCAGATGTCCGAAAGTGCAGATAATTGCCTTTATTGGCCTATACTGATGTTTGGCCGATACATCAGTACATCTCTCAATCTAAACATAACAAAATGTGTTGATCAGAGCTGAGAGTAATACACTGTTATTGGAAGCTGAAATATTTTTTGAATTAAGCAAAATATTTAATAAACAATCTCGCAAGTGGGCAGGGAATGCGCAAAACTTTGCTTTTTGATTATTAGTGTTGGCTGAATGAATTTGTCCATGTTTAGAGTGTGTGTCAGTTTAAAGGCAGATTCTTGGTCTTTCACTGTAGTTGATGTTATGTGATAAAACCCCAGGGGTGTTATGTTCTGGTTTATAGTACTGCTTGTCCCAGATGGGGAGTTGTGTATTGGATCAGAATCAGTTTTGAAGTCATTAAGCAGAAACTCAGGCTGAAATTGAGGTCTAGTTTGTTGTGTTAAGTGATTAAATTACAAATGTGTGCTTTTGTGTATGTGAGCTAAATTAGTAACAGTGACTGGAAGTCACAGACATCATGGTCTCATGGAATCATGAGTCATTTCATCGATCTCATCTCTCTCTCTTTCTCCCTACAGATAACAGCCCATGGAGGCCCAGTCACAAGCAAACGTGAGACATTGATTTTATTTTTATTTTGTATTATTGCCTAATAAAATAAAATTGAAAGGGTTAATTTACCCAAAATTAAAAATTCTGTCAGTTTTTGCTGTCATGTTGTTTTAAAATTGCATGACATTGATTCTTTCTATTTGAGTATGCTGGAAAAATATATTATGCAGAATGTCCTGGCTGCTTTTTCCATACAATGAAAGTGAATGTAGATCCACATTGTCAAACTTGACCAAATTTGTTATTAAATTTAAGGTAATTTTTGGGTGAACTATTTCTTTAAGGCAGTTTTGATGGCTGGAGTTCGTATTAAGTCTCTGTCCCAAACAGTGTATATTTTGGGGAGTAAATTGATTTGTCAGTTTCATAATATCTTGTTTAGACAGCTGGAATTTGGTCATAAATACAGTTTAAACTATATCTATATCAGTGTCAGAAATTAACTTCTACATTAATGGGCAATATTTGCCCCCTGGATTTCATTTTCAGATGCATTTCTTACCTTTATGAGGGCATATGTTATTCTAACCATTTAAAACATAAACGGTCTCATTCGTATGTCAAATACTTTCATTGAATTGATTCATTAATACAAATTCTCAAGATTGAGAATGCATTACACCTTACCACAAGAATTAAATCAACGTCAATTAATACTTTGGACTATAACAGAAAATTAAGTTATCTTATATCATTAGTTATCTTCTGGGCTTCACAAGTGCACATATTCCTGCTGAACTCTCCAGGGCCTGGGCACTGTGGTGGTGCTCCATTTTATCCCAAGATGTTTCACACCCCCAGTACCTTTTAAGTAGAGAGAATACAGGGTGTTCTTTTGTGTTCACTGGAAGGTTTATTACTTTTTGAGTTTAAACTCAGAGGACACAGAAGTGTAAACAAAGTTTATTGTAGCTTTAAATAGAAGTGTTCCGAATCAGAGAAAAGAGGTTTTCTGCAGACAGCAGCGATATGTCAAAAGACCTGCAGTACTGTGGGCACAGGGCAGGTCAGGGATGGCTTTGAATAAAGAGGAAATGCTAAGTGAGAAAGAGAGAGAGATCTAGAGGATGAGTTAAGTCAATAAATAAGTGATACAACTTGACTCTCTCTCTCTCTCTCTCTCTCTCTCTCTCTCTCTCTCTCTCTCTCTCTCTCTCTCTCTGTGTATCTTTGCAGGATTTTGTGTTAGAAAGATTCCCGATGACATCAGCTTGAGTTTGGCTCAGAGTTGCAGTCAGGACCAAGGTGTAAATCTAAATGAACACAATCATAGTGTATAATGTAATGCAAATTAGTCTACAGAAAGTTCAGTATTAATCTAACTTAAACATTCTCCCAAAACAAAACTCTTTTAACACAATATAAATCCAGACAGACTCTTATGTATAGCAATACTGTGGGTATAAAATTTAAAGTGTGTAGTTTCTGCCTGTTCTGTTGGCACAAAAAAGGATTCGCAAAATACTGACTCCCTTCAACAAAGCTTCAAACTCTTACCCTGCTTTTCACACTTTGCATAGGTCTTCTTGCCCTAAACTCATGCTATTGGTTGAGTCGGTATTGTTATGTCCTGTCTAGTTAAACTCAAACAACAGATTGCAATTCTGTTTGGTGACGCTGCTGGCAAAGAAATTACACGCTTCACCATTAAGAAATATCAACATCAAGAAACAGTATGAGAAATATTGTGTGCGAAACAGTTAGCAAAAGCACGCACATCCAATGGCAAAAAAAAACTGTGTAGGTGCATGAACAAAAAAAGGGGAAGCAGCTTCAAAAGATAAAAGTCAGCACACCACAGCTCCACAAATAGAAAATTTATTGTAATCCCAATTTGGTGATGTTTCAAGGCACCCGGTTCTTCACGAGACCGTGAGAATGATAATGTGGATTTGGCTCTTTTACTATGAACTGGTTCACAGGACCTTTACCAAGGTCCATTGCAAAAGTCTGTGTGTCCTTAGCAGAAGTAAGACCCTTATTTCTCTGTCTGTGGTTTTGTTCGACTGGAAAGTGTTTCATAAAAGTACAAAGCCTTTAATATAGAGCTGAAAGCTCTCTCTGACATTAAAATGGTTGGTACTTTATACAGTATGTCAGTTCTCTCTGTGGTGTCCCTCTAACTGAAAGATTGTGATCCAGTATATTTTCTGTAAGTGATGAGATGGTGGTGTGATGGTGTTTT
The DNA here is from genome assembly GCA_032164185.1 of Moxostoma hubbsi. NCBI lineage: Eukaryota > Metazoa > Chordata > Actinopteri > Cypriniformes > Catostomidae > Moxostoma > Moxostoma hubbsi. The sequence goes on from JAVLUX010000021.1 coordinate 10,806,174, forward strand.
CATACATAAATACAATGAGAGCAGCATCAGCAGCACTTAGGGTTGTGCGGTTTACCGGTACTAACGAAGTACCACGATACCAAAAAAATTAAAAGAGTACGATATCATCTTGTTGTTAATTTCGGTATCATATCACAGTGTGCTGTCATTAGCAAAATTATATGAGATGCAACATATTTCAGGTGAAATCAATGACGATTTATAAAGAAAATAAAAACTCTGGATATGGCCAAGTGTGATCTTTAAACAGCATATTTACCAAAAATAAAATGCAACTTTTTTTTGGTAAAAAAAGAAAAAAATTACAATAATTATATTTTTATTTGATTAAAACATTTATCATGGAATCCAGAAAAATTTAAATGGAAAATGCATAATTTGAATCTGTAAGACTTTATGCAGTTCTTTTAATCAAATCTGTGTAATTTCATATAAAAAAATCTGAGGCTTTTTATTTGTTGATTATAGTATCAATTTAGCATGGATACTGAGGTACCAGAGCTGGTATCGTACTGAAGCCAAACTATTAGGATCGGAGCAACCCTAGCACCATTATGCTCTGGGCTCAGACTTTTTAAAGCACAAGGGGCTTATGGACAATGTGTTTTTGTGAAAGATAGATGGAGTGCGGTGTGAATGGAGTCTCAGTAATGTAGTTCTAAAAGAGTTTGCCAGATGACTACATCAGCTTGTTACAATAAGTCAGGGCTCGGGAAACTGCATGTTTTTATTCTAGAAGAAATAAGAAATGTTCTCTTTCTCCCTCCAAAGGGGTAGTGAGTCATTTCTATGTTAAAATAGCTTCTGTTCCTGCTTAATACTTGACAGACTAGTATAAGTAAGCAATTCATAGGTGGATTTCCCTGCAAAGTGTAAATACTGGGGCTCTAAAATTGCTTTGTTGATAGGGTGTCCCAATCAGGCTGATGCAGAAGCGTTAGCTCAAACAGTAGTATAACATTTGGTGTGGAGTTTTTGTTTATTTGACCAATGGCTGACAGGGGAGAGTTTGGAAAACCCGTTTAATAAGTCTTTGTTTTTAAATCACACACTTTCACCTTTAATTATAGTCATAGACTAAATTTTACTCAGTCTGTTGTGTTTTTCTATCCCTTTTTAGATTTGATGTCAGACCCAAAGATGTTCTGCCTCGTCTCCAATGACTCTTTCGCCTCTATGCAGCCCTCAACCTCTTTGGCTCAGGACCTCTATGGCTCCACCCCCCACCCTTTCAGCCAATCACTGTCCTCTTGTGATACAGAAATTACCGCCCATCTTTCCACCCACTCACAATCGTTCCGAAAAGAGTCATCTCGTCCTCGCGGATTGCCCCGCACCTCAAGCTCTGCGGGATCTGCTTTTCCAGATCCTTCTTTGCCAGAATTTAGCCTGTATCCTCCACCCCGCCGGGGAGGACTGGACCCTGTATGTGAAATGGAGGCCTCTAGGTCACAGAGGGCCACAGAGAGCTCTGAGCAGCCATGTTCTGGAACTCCTAGCACTTCAGGAACAGAATGTCACAGACATCATATGAAAGAGCACCGCAGGATATCGCGGTCCATCTCCCGGGAGACGGGGGAAGGGGAGTGTGCCGGAGAAGGGGGATCTGGGCTGTACCAATTGGAGTGTGTTCAGGGGGATGTTTCAGGTTGTGCTGGGGGTCGGGAGAGAACAGGGAGACGAAGTGCTGAAAGTTTGCGGAGTTTAAGCACTCGTAGTAGCGGCTCCACTGAGAGCTACTGCAGTGGGACGGAACGGGATACCAACAGCACCCTGAGTAGCCTGCACAGTGAGCAGACCAGCTCCACACATGTAGAGAGTCTGCTGTCGCTCACTGGGGATGAGAAGGTGACTGCAGGACACAGCGATCCTCGTAACTCTAATGTGGCCTCGGGGGAGGCTAATAAAAACCCCCACGCCAATGAACTTGCCTCCAAACTGCCCACCAGTGACACCCCTAACCTCTCAATCTCAGAGTGCCAGCTTGGTGAGGGCACTCTGGAGGCAGGGTCAAGGACTAGCATAGATGTTTCTACTGACCACGGCTACAAGCACCAGGAGGCGGAGCCTAACAAAGTCCACCCCAAAATGGGCAATGTTGTTCACCGGGCTGCCTCCTCTTCTAGCGCTTGCCGCGCTGGTCGTCGGCGAAACGATAAGCAGCGTGCAAGCAGTTTTGATGCCAGCAGGCACCGGGACTACGTTTGCAGGCGAGGCATGGCAAAGCCTCGCTCGGCACTATTCATGAAAGGAGAAGAAGACTCCAGCGATCAGAGCGAACTTAGTTGTGCCTCCAGCCTACACTCCAACCACCAGCTAAGTACAGACTCATCATCCAGCACGCCCCACTCCTGCCCCTCCCCCGAGGATTGCCGTGGCCCCCTAAGGGCCAAAATTCTCAGTGTGCAAACCCACAGTCAGAAGGACAAGGAGAAAGAAAGAGAGAAGGGCAAACGCAGAGCTTCGCGTCGAACTCCGAGTATAGGCAGTGCCAAAACACATGCCCGGGTCCTGAGCCTGGACAGTGGCACTACTGTCTGCCTTAATGACCCACGTCACTTGGGCGCACCAGCAAGTTCCAGACCCCTCACAACCTCCAAGTCTGACTTGGAGGCAAAAGAGGGGGAGGTATTGGATGCGGCATCCCTGCTAGGAAGGGCCTCTCAACTTGAGTCAGTGACCCGATCCAGAAACAGTCTGCCCTGCCCTATCTCCCTCAGTCACACGCAAGACACAGTGACAGGATCACTGGGTGAGCAGACACAAATACACTATTCCCATTTCTATTAGAGCTTGTACATGCACTTATTCATTAAGATCCATGAGATCATTAAAAAGTGATCTAATGGTGAAATCTGTATAAAGTAGGGATGCGCAGAACGACTAATTTCACTGATGTTTAAATGTAAATTTTGGAGTCAAGTAAAGTAAGTAAGAGTAAGAAACCCTCAGCAAACTCTAAAAAAACATTCCGTGTTGATGTGACGTATTAACTTAAATACTGAAATAACTATTCCTACACCCAAATCCAACACTAAATTCTGCTGAAAAGTGGCATGTATCTGCGATGTGCTTGCCTTGCATTATGATCATTGTACATTAAATATAGAACATGACACACATTCACTGAATCAACCATAGCTAAAACAGGCATATTTATTGAAACAATTAAATGACTAGTGCAAGACCAAAAGAGCAATCCTAATAGCCTGTTCTAAATGTAATTCACCAAGTAAAAGTTACTTAACATCAAAGTCTTTTTAGGAAGTCAGTCCATCTTTGGAATGCTCCTGGGAAGCTATTTCCTGTCATGACAGTGCAGCTCTCTACTTGAATGGGAAAAGACAGAAATCTCCAAATCTCCTCGGTTGGTCAAGATTTGATCAAAGAACATATTTCAAATCAGCAATAAAATCTGACAACACTGGTATCATAAACTGTGCTTCTTTACCTCATATTATGCTGTATAGCTAATGCGCATTCTCATGTTGATTGACAGATGTCTGTAACTAAAAGATGATTGGCTCTTTTACCAGTAAGGCGTGACTTCCTTTCTACATCCTTTGACCGTTGTGTGCTTTGAGCTCCTTGGTTGGGCATTCCAATTTCTCCTATTCGTTTAAATATAAATGGCTAATCTGTGCTAAATAGTCTCTGCTTAACATATTAAAACAGTTTTAATATTGTTGACAATAATAAACTGGTAAGCCAAATCTAAGATAAAGGACTGTAAGAAATAAACCTGATGTATTGTTCTAAACATGACGTGCACACAGAATAAAAGATAGTACCCACCCAATAAAAGATAGCATTCTTGAACAGCAGGGTAAAAATTATTTAAAGGAAAAAGGCACACATTGCCTAAAATAGTTTCTAGGCTACTTACTCAAAGGCATGTATTTTTGATGAGCAAAATTAACATGTCAGCATGTCCGGTGAAAGACAGGACCTGACGCACCTGAGCCGATTATCCTGCACTTGAAAAGCCCACTTGGCTGGAAAATATCATGCAAGAATGCACAGATATAAAGAAGACTCATGTGAAAACATCCATAGTGACTTTCAAACCAATTTTTGGAAATCTGCCTCCCGCATCACCACTAAAGTGATTTCCATTTCTACTTTGAATACTGTGTGTTTGAATACTTGGGTCGCCTATCTTGGCCAGGACACTCCTGTAAAAGAGATTTTAATCTCAGTGAGGTTCTGCTGGCTAAATAAAGGTTAAAAAAAAAAAAAAAAAAAACTTTGCTCATCTTGAGAGAGGACAGTTTTCTGTGCATGCCACGAATGATAGAGGGAAGAAGCAGGTGCAGCCTGAGGTGAATTGAACTTTTTTTTTTCTTTTTTTTTTTACCAATACTTTATTGTGCATTTCTTAAGAGAGAGAGAAAAAAGTTTTAATATTAACAAATTTTCACTGACTTAATTCAGTGTGGAGGACAAAACTGATAACAAATATAAAACAGATATACACAAGAGAAACAGATGTACATACATAAAGAATAAATAAAATAAGAGAACTATATACATAATGTCAAAGATAAATGAATTACAGGAAGAGAGTGTCTGTTAGAATAAATGTAATTAAGGTGTCTATCAAAATAAAAGGAGAGAAAAGAAACAGATAAAACAATCAAGGGAAACTGCAGTCCTGCTTGCCTTAATTTACATCTTAGTATACTCTCCTATCCTATACCTTTAGATCAGTTAAGTTTTACGAATGGAAATCAGGCTGTCATGAGATCGGTTCCAGTGCAGAATAGTTGTAATCTTTGCACTATTAATTAAGGCAGTGGATTGCGCCAAACGAACAATATCTATTAAATAGGACAACCATTGTTGCTTTGACAAAGAATTAGGAGGAAACCAAGAACTAATGATAGTTTTCTTTGCAGCTGTTAACCCAGAGAAGAAAGACCATTTTTGATTTAAAGTCAGGGTTACAGAGGAGTCATCATTAAGAAGGAAAATACATGGCTCAGGATCAAGTGTCAGTTCCAAAAGTTCTGATAGAACAGAAGCGACTTAAACCCAGAAGTTGAAGACCAGGGGACATTCCCAGAATAAATGTAAAAAGCTACCAATTGCCCCAGAACTACATTTGTCACACACAGGGGAGGAAATAAGTTTTATTCTAAAATGTTTCAAGGGTGTATAATATATTCTGTGGATTACATTGTAGTTTAACAGCTGGTGGGCAGGGTTTTTAGACAAGACTGAAACATTTTGCCATATTGTTTCCCAATCAAATCTGCGATCCTGTGCTCCAAGCTCTCTGTCCCAAATTCGAGTAATACCAAGAGTTCCACATTTCTCCATGACTAGACTGCCATAAATAATAGAGACCTTGGCTATTTTCCCCTTCATGGATTCAACCAATTAGCCATGAGGTGAGATGTCAAAGGTCTGTCCCAAGGAACTCCATAAGCCTTAAGTGAATATCTCAACTGTAAATATAAGAACCATGAGAATACCGGCAGATTATAACAAGACTGCAGATCCCAGAATGTCCTTAACCCTGTCTCATCATAAATATTCTCTAAAGTGTTAATGCCTCTATCTGACCACAGCGAACAAGTGTATGGTTTCAAGTTTCGTAATAGATAATAATTGTTCCAGATAGGAGACTGCATACAAAATTTGGATGAATGATTAATGTATTTTTCCACCAGATGCCATGTTGATATCGAATTAGCTATAATTGGGCCAAATTCCTTTAGAGGCTTTTTTAAGTTTGATTCCTGAAAACAGCACATCCTGCAATCTATCAATGATTCCTCAATTAATTTCCACTGTGGAACCAGGGAAGGTTGTACATCTAGCCAAGAGTTTAAAGACTTTAACTGAAAAGACCAATAGTACAACTTTAAATCTGGCAGTGATAGACCACCCAAAGACTTTGGCCGTTTCAAGGTATCCAGTTTGATGCAAGGTTTTTTGTTATTCCAAATAAATTTAGAAGTCATCCTCTGGAGGTCTGTGAAATAATCTTTAGGGGGAGAAAATGGCAACATGGAGAATAGAAGATTTAAACGGCCAAGTACATTCATCTTTACTAACGCAATCCTCCCTTGTAACGTCAATTTCAAACATGACCATCTTTGTAAATCTGACTGCATTTTATTCTCAAGTGTGACATTTAAGAATCAGGGAGGAATGCATAGACCAATGTAAGTAAATTTTTAAGTATGCCACTCAAGAGGTAAACTGTTAGGGAGGGGAGTCTTCTTCTTCACTGCGTCATTTAAAGGAACTAATATGGACTTCCCCCAATTTATTTTATATCCTGAAAAATAATACAATTTTGAAAAAAGTTTCATGATCTGAGAAAGCGAATTAGTAATGTCCGAAAAATAAAGGATTATGTCATCAGCATATAGTGAGATTTTATGACTTTTATCTTTAATAATTATTGGGGCAATCATGGGGTCTTGTCTCATGGCCTGTGCTAAATGTTCTACGGATAGAGCAAATGAGATTGGTGAAAGTGGACAGCTTTGACGAGACCCTCTATTAAGAGGAAAATAATTGGCGATAACCTGTCCTGTTTGAACCACTGCCTGAGAGCAGCTGTATAGTGTTTTTATCATCTGTATAAAATTACAATCAAAGCCGAATACATTAAGAACTGCCCACAAATACTTCCATTCAAGCCTGTCAAAGGCGTTTTCAGCATCTAAGATGAAAAGTGCTGCTGGATTATTAGATGTTTCAAGGATATTAAGAATGTGAAAAAGACATCTGACATCAGAGGCCTGTCTGCCCTTGATACAACCTGTCTGGTCCTCATTTATTAGTTTACCAATCAGTGGTTCAATTCGATTTACAAGTACTTTTGCAAAAAGTTTAACTCTGTGGATATCAAAGATATAGGCCTGTAGCTATTGGGGAATACGGAGGCTTGTCCTTTTTTAAGAGTAAACTAATTAAAGATGTATTTTGGTCTCTGTGAAACCTCCCATGTTCAGTGGCATAATTTATTGAAGCCAGGATCAATAGTCCCACCTGATCCCAAACCTCTAGAAAAAGTTCAGGAGGGAGCCCATCTAAACCAGGGGACTTACACAATTACATAGATTTTAAAGCTCTAGTCAATTCCTCTAATGTGATAGGAGCGCCTAGAGACATAGCTTCCTCCGGAGATAAAGAGGGAAGGTTTTGTTCGGCTACAAATTCCATCATTGTACAGTCATTTGGATCTGCTTCTGAGGTGTATAATGTGGAATATAAGTCTCGAAATGTATCATTAATTTCTCGCTGGTTGTGAGTGATCAGCCCCTGAGGTGTTTGAATACTACTAATACATGAAAAAGACTCCCTTTCCGTAATTTTTAAGGCCAGAAGTCTGCTTGACCTCTCGTTATAATAATAGTAGTTGACTCTAGCTCTATGAATTATAAATTCTGCATTATGTTGCGTAGCCAAGTTATATTGTTTTTTCAGCACTGTCAGCTGTTTTTCTCTAGATGCACAATATGCACATTTTTGCCTATTTTCTACTAGAGAGATCCAAATTTGTAAGTCAGATAAAGTCCTATTCCTAGACTAATGAGACATGATGAAAAGGAAATAGCATTGCCCCGTAGAAAACATTTAGTTACTTCCCACAGGGATTGTGGATTAGAAGCAGAATCCTTGTTACGAAGAACAAAGTCAGCAAGATTAGAATAAATCTGTGAGATGTAGTCACTGTTTTTTAAAAGAGCATTATTATATCTCCAACGCCTAGTTTTAGAGTTCACTCTATCCTCTATAAGAAGTGTATATCGCACCATTGTCAGATATAAGAATAGGCAATATCTGTGTGGACGCAATGCAACCATCCAGTTGGGGTGAAACAAAAATATAATCAATTCGTGTATATGTTTTGTGTCAGGATGAATAAAATTAATAATCCTTACTGGCTATGTTCCTTGAGCGCCAAGCATCAATTACATTGAGTTCTTCCATTAATATATTTAATTCACCAGGGGGGTACGCTATCAGATATTCTCTTTTTTTAATAACCCTATCAATAATTATACTTAATATGTAACATTAACATGACAGTATTTAAGTGCATCCTTTGTAAAAATATAAAGCCAAACTAGCTGCATCTGTACCTTATAGTCGAATAGTTTCGCACATCCCTAGTCTGAAGTGTTATCTTTTGTGGAACAGAAGAGTTGTTTGTCAGAATGTTAGCACAGTCACCATTCAATTTCATTGCGTCTTATTTCAGTGACATTCTGCCTAATGCCTCCTTTTGTGTTCCACAGAAGAAAGAAAGTCATACAGGTTTGAGTTGTGTAAGAGATGACAGAATTGACATTTTTGGGTGAACTATCCCTTTAAAGACTGGACAGGTCAGGGCTCAGATAGACACAGATGTATTGTGACACAGTGTGCACCGTGCATCCAATTAGATAACAAGCTACTTACCTCGTTGTGCAAGGAGATGTTTATCCAATATGTTTGGTTGGTGCAGCTGTGACCAAGGAACCCCTGCAGCGTTACTGAAATATTATTCTGACAGCCTGTTGAGTCCGTCTGGGAGATCTGCAGGGTTTATGCTGTTCTGTGATCAACAGAGACCATTCAGTATTTAGTGTGTGTGTGTGTGTGTGCCACTGCTTGTGTGAGAGTGACTTACCATAAAAGAGTGTGTTTGTTAGCAGTCTTGCAGTATAGAAGTAGGTGAAATTGTTCCATTCACAGATAAACACTTTTTTTAAGACTATCACAAATGCAAGAGGAGGCACACAGGCCATTCTGCATTCATTTTAAAACTAGGCAGCTAAAAGAATTCATTAATACACCCACCAAACACATACACTTCCCATTTCTTATTTCCATTTAAAATAGTATATCCGAATACAATAGAAAAGGTGGGTTTTCTGTTGCCCACAGGGAATGACTAGATTCATTGTTGAGCATCACACCTGTCAAGCCTATAATCATGATGAACTTGTTGTCTGGGCTATGTGTATTAAAAGCTCAATAACATGTTTACAGGAAGGAACATGATCCATCCTGTGTCTGCATGTGTTTAGGGTTAGGATTTTGGACATTAGACTAGTTCACTTGTTTGTTCATGAAACTGCTGGTGAATAGTTAATCAGTTAATAGCGTCTCTTACCCTGCAGTTTTCCCTCTGTGTTTCTGTTTTTGGAAGGACAGAAGTGTGTGATTTGCAGAGGTTTGTGTGGTGTTCAGACAAGGTTGTGTATGTGTAATACCTTTGAAGTCTTTGTATATGATATCTCTTCTCCAGTGTTTGTGCTGATGCTAGAGTTATCTGTGTTTGTGTGTTTTTGATGTCTGTGTGTTGTTTTTGTAATGTGTTTTCTTGGTTTTGACCCTGGAAAAAGCATCGCTCAGCAGACAATCGCTCTGTCTTAGAAAACTGGTTTATGTGCCCAGTGTGACCCAGCATGAAATTGTTTAGACTTTTTTTTATTGTGGTAATAAAGTCTTGCTTTTGATAAAGAGTCATGAGATCCACTCGGTCACAACAGGGTCAAAATTCATCCACAGAGGGAGTGCTGCAGTTAAAGTCCTGTCTCTATTGAAATAGTAGTCCAAAATACAGTAATTTGAAGAATTAACAGGAAAAAAATACTTTAGAAGACAAAGTACCTGAAAGGAAATCTGCAGCAGTTAAGAATTTTAGACAGTTGCTGTTGTTAAACACTCCCTGATCAGAAAGATTAGTGTTCTTGGAGTTTTAACAAGTTTAGCAAATAACCTATGTGTTTGTAGTACATGTAGAATGTAGTACATTTATAGAAACCACAAAATTCTCCATGGTTACTACCACCATATTACTAGCAAAATCATGGTTAACTGCGTTAAAACTATGGGACAAATGTGGCACAAATGCAAAATTGAACCAGGCTCGCTAGGACAACACTACAAATTCACCTTAACACCCCACTGCACTGCAGTGACACCTATTGTCTACTCTAGTTTGTTGTATATTTCTGTGGTTCTACCAGACTATTGGGGTGCAAATAACTGCACTGTGTGGCAGATGCTATTTACACCTGGACATAGTCACTCCTAATATGTTTTTATGCAACATATTTGCCTTCTTACAATGTTCGCCACAATTTTGGAAAGACTTTGGAGGGTTTTTATTTATATGTATATTATTATTATTTAAATACATTTTTTTTACCACTTTGTTATTATAATTGCTTTTTCTTTTTGTTTGAAATGCAATTTGAAATCTCTGGATTAATTTTTTCGTGTTTCGATTAAGGAATTAAATTTTGAAAGCAAAATGAATAAAAGTATTACATACACCCTCTGCAGTGGGGCAGGTGGTTTTGTGATTTAATCAGATATTCTAATATTTGTATTCATTAAAATATTGTGAACATATTTCTTGCAAATCAGCCAGCCCTAATGCGCATTGTTGTAATGCCATCAGTATTGGTTTCTATGCAAGCTACGGGTGAGTATAGTTTTTTTTACTGTTATTTTAAAATATTTTTCATTTAATTTTTATTAATGCATTTTGTTAATTTAATTTTTTCTCAAAAGCATTGTATATTGATGTCAGCTTATTTTAAAATATATATATATATATAAATTTCACATACAATTAACAATTGTAAAACAAACAATTGTTATATTACATTTTAATTTACAATAATTGATTACTCGTTTTTTGTGGGTTACAGTACTTGACTAAAAAATTACTCTATAATGCCCATCCCTAGTAAATTTTCCGATTTTACGTACCAGTGTTGTGGCAAAGAACTTCAGTACAAAGATCCTTTCACTGCGTGCTGAGAATTAAGTTTGGTTTTACTTATTCTGTGTATTGTGTGTCCAAAGATGAGAGCCACACAATCCATTTGTCATTGAATAAATGTCTCTTTTAATATACCCTTTCTGTTCTTTACCGTCTGCCGTAGATCATAAACAACAAAAAATTAACATTTAATTCTAATCATGCATTGCACGGATGCATTAAATAAGCTATTCAACTCCTTTTTTTGTTAATGTTTGCTCCAACCAAAACACGGAGACGCTCACTTAAAGAGACATTACCAGGTTTTAGCACGTGTTCTACTAATTATTGTGTATATGCTTTACTTTGTAGATAGTTTGAATTATGCATGTAAACAATAAACATTTTAAACAAATTTATTTTCATATGTAAGCAAAATGGGCATTAAAACTGAAATATACCCAAATGAATCGGAATCTAATGGAATTGAGGGCCTTTGAAGCAGGCTTCTCAAGAATTTACCCAATGTGAGATGACTTCCAAGCTACTGTGTTCTGCCTCCCACCAAAAAAATGTCAGGCTCTTTGCATTTGTTAAAAGGCTAATTGGTATGAATTCTGTGACTAAACTGGTGGTGCATTGCATATGTTCATTTTGGCAGACTTGTTTGTCCAAAGCGACATACAGTGTGTTTAAGCTACAGTATGCATTTTATAAGTAGGTGTGCTCCCTGGAAATTATCTCATGATCTTGGCATTGCTAGCGCCATGCTCTACCAGTTGAGCTACAGGAACACATTGCATGTTGCTAGTTCAGTGAAAACGTATTTTTGTTGGCTCTCCTCATGATGGACCCCTGCCTCTCTCTCCTTACGGCAGCCCCAGGGAATGATGACACCGTCACATTTCGCAGAGAACGTAGTACGTTCCGTCGTCAAGCAGTGCGTAGACGGCACAATGCAGGAAGTAACTCCGAGCCCCCTGCCTCTCTCATCGGATCCCCACTCAGGTACTACTCGCAAGAGGAGCTATCAGTCTGTTGGGGAACAGCATCTGATGTCCTCATCGTTCTTCTAATCAGCATGTTTCACCTGATTCCTCTCTAACCTACACGTCTTTAACTGTCATTTCCTCACTTCTGTGGGGCATTGCATACAAGTTTAGCCCCACTTCATTTGCTTAGTGTTTAAAAATTACCCCTTTTCTCCTGCTGTAAGGACTTTTAACCCATCCTCAAATGAGTCCAATCTGATTTCTGATCAGTCATCTGTGACAGGAAGCCATCGTTCTTGCATGTTGCCTTTTCCATAATTAATTTCTTTTTTCATTCTTGCATTAGTTGTTTCCATAATGAGTAAAGACTCAATTGCTTCTGTCTCTTCATGTAATCCCAGAATGACTCAATGATGTTGAGATCTGAGCTCTGTGGGGGCTATACCACCTGCTGTAGGGCTCCTTGTTCTACTTTTGTTCTGTTTGCAAAAGGAATGTTTGTAAATCTAAAATGTATTTTTCCAGTTGACACCCTAAAGCGAAGATATGAAATAACCTTCTTAAGACAAATGTTTTTGTAAAAACGAATGTGCTGAAGACTTTTGTATAGCACTGGACACTGGACTTTCAGTCTTGCTAGACTGAGTTTCTAATGTTCTGAAAACATTATGTGGCACAGACAATTTATGTCCCCTAGCCTCTGACATTATTGGTTCCTAATTTAAGGCCAGCAGGATTTAAGGGCCAGATCGGGCTGTTGCACTAGCACCATGTTGGAAAAAATGGGGCATCAGTTCACCAAGGAAATTGTCCAGTAAAGTTCACTGATACAACTCATCTATTTCCCCTCACTCACACATACTCTTTGTTTTTCCCTTTTCTGCACAAACACAGACCTCGACAAAAGCATTTATATTTATCTTTTGCTTTCTTGCTATGAAATCTGAATACTAGTATTCTTCTCTTCCAGTTCAGCAACTCTCTTATTTTGCATTTCCTCTCGTCTCTCGAAACATCTCCAGACTTCCCTCACCTCTATCTACAACCATCTGTCTCTTTTTCTCTATCAAATGTGACCTTGCATTGCCTCCAGTTTCTTGCTCTGTTTTTATCTGCCTTGAGACTCATTCTCTTCAAATCATGTATATTTCTACTCCTCCAGTCTGCAGGAGGCTCTGAGTCAGGTATCTCAAGCCTCAGGGTCACAGGTCAGAGGTCAGCCATCCCGCACCCCGTCTCAGATGACGGTATTGAGCACTAGCGCCTCCCTGCTGGTCAGGAATGGAAGTGCGCAGCTAGAAGGCTGTCTGGATAAGGCCTCCACTGTGGGCGTGGCCAGCCTGCAGGATGAATTTGGTATGCACCTAATGCTCTCATTGATCACACCTGCATGCCATCAGTCACACGCGTCGATCAAAATTGCATGCTAACCATTGCACTTCTTTAACATCATTCTGCTCTCTGTCATACCTGTCTGGCACACATCTCACTTGCATGCTGTCTGTCGCTCGTATCAGATCTGATGAATTAATAATCTTTATTTACCTCAAATCGGTCTGTTGGATTTCCTGCATGTGTGTAAATTATTACAATGTTTTTGATTATTCCGCTGGCATCATGATCTCAAATCACAGGCTGCATGTATGTTGATGTAAATGATGGTCGTTAGTCAATTGAACTCTTTCTTGGTGGTTTCAAGGTATTAATTCAGGACTTGTACTGATGTGATTAAGCTTGGATTCCTGGATAGGAAAATTTTTTTTACATTGTGAAATATTTATGACAATTAAAACATACAGTAAAAATACTGTATTACAGTAATGAGAATCTTTATTGAGAATAATAGGAATTTACCCCCCCCCCCCCCCCCCCTTATATATAATATGTCTCATTATATCCAAAATATAATTTCTTATTCTTTGTTTTCATGTTGGGTTGAACTGGTAGGGTTTTCGTTTCACCCTGAATCTGTTTCAGGCTGTCCATTTTATATTTTTATCTAGTAATTATAGTGTACTGTGATTGTCCTTACAGTGAAAGTTTGTTTTATTAAGCATGTGAATTACTGAGTTCTGCACATGTGAAAGAGCTGTCATGGATTATTAAACTTTTTCTGCATCAGTGGCAACTGGTACCTCAGTTTTTAAGAAGTGTGATCTCACATGATGTTTCTTCTGTGACCCCTGACCTCCTGTGTGTTTGTGTGACTCAGGGAAGCTGACCCCGCCTCTCTATGAGGTTGGAGGATGTGACATGTCCCTGGTGAACTTTGAACCTGCAACCAGACGAGCCTCCAACAACCTCTGGTGAGTTACCGTGCAACCACCACTAGAACTCAAAAACCCTTTCTGAATGATCTTTTCAAATAAATGCTGACTAATGGGGCATTCACACTGGACACATTGTTACAGTGTTTATAGGTGCTTCTAGTTCTAAGTTTTTATAGAGATCTCATAGACCATTTCTAATATACACAATACCATACATTTTTATCCCACCCCCAAATTCATTTAATTGGTCCATTTTTTTTAAGCTGACATTGATCCACTGAACTGAGGGTTAGAACACTTTTTTCAATTAGTGTGATTTATTGCAATGACAAAAACTGCACCGTTATGTTGCCAAATTCAGTAAATGAATACTGAAAGAAGTTGTATTAACAAATAAGCTTAAATAACAGAATTGAATAATAATGGTTCAGTAACAATCTGCAAATTTAAAAACAGCAATAAATGAATTTAACATACAGCAATTCAACTTTCTCTGTTTCTGCCTCTCTGCAGGGAAACAGACTCGCACCTCTCCAGTTCTACCTCAGTTCGCTTTTACTCTCATGACCTGGTGAGTGCTACATAACACACACTGTTTTTGCAAACACTCAATTCATTAGCACATTCTGAGAGAATAGTGCGTGCGTGTGTGTGTGTGTGTGTGTGTGGAGACATAGTGTACACTGTATGAGATTATGTATTGCTCACAATGAAGTGTGTGTTTGGAGCAGTAGACAATGAGCTCAGTGTGTATGTGTGTAAACTCACCCTGGTTCAGTTCTTGTTTCATCAGATACGTCTGAATCGGCTGCTGTCTATAGATCCAGAGCTGTTGGAACAGCATGATGTGGACAGGAGTCCTGACCTGCAGGAAGCGCCACACTGCTTGCAGGACTCTGCGCACAATCGCACACACTCGCACACACACAAAGCTAAGCAGTATTACCGCTTCTGGCTGCTTCCATACCTGTGGGTTGGGCTGCACTTTGATAGACTCACACTACTGGCCCTCTTCGACAGGTACACAAATACTGTATATCGGTGCCCATTATCATTTTTGCCAAAAACTGGTAAAATTGTATTGTTATTGATTTATTTATTTTTTTGTGTGTAATTCACCATATGTTTTTTAGGAACCGGGAGGTTCTGGAGAACGTGCTCTCGGTGGCTCTGGCTGTTCTCGTGGCATTCCTGGGTTCTGTGCTGCTTGTTCATGGGTTCTTTACTGACATTTGGGTCTTTCAGTTCTGCCTCGTTATCGCTAGCTGCCAGTACTCATTACTGAAGGTAAACACACACACACACACACACACACACACACACATTTAGTAATTTAGCAGATTCTTTTATCTAAAGTGACTTACAAATGAAGAATACAACAACAAAAATACATACTGGGTAGACATATAGTAGAGTAACATGAGAAGTGTAAACACTAGCTCTGGGAAGCTATCAAATCATTGCACTTTTTTGAGCCCAACATACCAACTTTTACTCAATCAGTGACATGAATTTGGGACAGAACTGTCTGTTTGTCCAACCAATGAAAGTCATTATTTTCGCAATTCCATTGGTGATACTAGTGGCACACAAAATGTAAAAGTTTAAATACTCACTGACCTTGAAAGTGAAAATGTATCTTTCTCGCCCTCACTCAGAGTGTCCAACCAGACTCTTCGTCTCCTCGACATGTGAGTAGCAAACATTCAAATTCCATTACCTTCATTCTAAACAAACATACCATTAAAAGGAAACATAAGTGAAAAATGTGGGGTTTAAATCAGAGTTCTCTCTCTCTCAATTGTGTGTGTGTGTAGGGTCATAACCGTATCATCGCCTACAGCAGGCCTGTTTATTTCTGTCTATGTTGTGGGCTGATCTGGCTGTTGCATTATGGGAGTGTAAACAGCCACTCCAGTTCAGTGTCTTTGTATGGAATTGCTCTCACCAGCTCTGTCCTGTTGTCACAGGCACGAGATCTCCTCATTGGTGAGCATTGACACACAGGAGAGATGCATATATGTAGCATTTATTTGTTTGCTCCTTTATTGCAATCTGCATACTGTAAGGTTTATTTCAGCATTCCTGTGAAAGTGAAAAGACATTCCAGAGCTGAGCACAGAACAAATCCTGCTGATGAGATGGGAGTAATTTAGTTGAGCTTTACAATCTGTCTCTCTCTCTCTCCAGTTTTCACGCTGTGCTTCCCAATCATCTTCTTCGTTGGGCTGCTTCCTCAGATTAACACCTTCGTCATGTACCTTCTTGAGCAACTTGACATTCACGTCTTTGGAGGAAATGGTAAAAGATGTACACATTCATATGCACACATTTATATTAGGCCTGGGGGGGGAAATAGACTCAAAAATAATGTAACGAATTCACAATCAGAATCACATTCCCATCCCTATTTGACATAAATATACACTCACATGCACACTCACACATTAACAGACATGATATAGCAATACAAGCACACACAATCATGACATTACCTTGTCTTTTTTTCCAAATATCTCTCTAAAAAGTGTCTAATATTTTGTTTTTTTTAATGAAACTATGAATCTATGTGCTCTGTAATGAGATCTGGTATTTTAGAGAGTCATTGTATTGTCTGCACTCATTCCCAGCATGCACCAGTCTGCTCTCAGCTCTCTATAGTGTTCTGCGCAGCGTCATCACTATAGCAATGCTGTATGGGTTCTGCTACGGAGCCCTAAAGGTGATACATCCCTCTATTCCTATTTTTTCTCCATTATTATTATATTCTCTCTGGATTTCAGTTGTACATCTAGAATCCTGATTTTTTTATTTTTTTAAAACACCGTGAATATTGCATTTCTTTCAATGGTTTGTGTGAAATGGTTTCAGGACTCGTGGGATCCTCAGCACATTCCTGTGCTTTTCTCAGTGTTTTGTGGGCTGTTGGTTGCCGTTTCTTACCATCTCAGCCGGCAGAGCAGTGACCCTTCCGTGCTCATGTAAGGCTCTCTGCATGTGTGTGTGGGTTTGTGTCTTTAACAAATTGTTATTGTAATATATTTTCTCTCAGTACTTGAGATGAGATTCTTAAATATTTAGTTTCTCTGATGAGTTCAATGAGATGATGAATCCCTCCTGATTTGATGTTTGAGAACCTTTCATTGTTTGACTGCACGGTGGTTGTTTGTATTTTGAATGTTTTAATGTGTGTTTTCGTCTGTTTCTGTGTGTAGTTCTTTAGTGCATTCAAAGGTCTTGCCTAACGTGAAAGAGAAAAATCCAGAGGATCCCTTGTCTGAAGTGCAGGATCCTTTACCTGAGAAACTCCTCAACTCTGTGGTGAGTAAAACACACAGATCTCAAGCAATTTCCTCACAAATGTAGACTAAAGCTCAGAGTATACTTCTGTTGAAGTGAACGCTTAACATACACTGTACACTGTAGACAAATAGACACACGTGGACTTTTCTGTCTTTAATGATGCAACTGTCGCTTTCTTTTTTGTTACAGAACGAGAGACTGCAGTCAGATGTGATTGTATGTGTCGTCATTGCTGTTCTGTTTTTTGCCATTCATGTCAGCACTGTCTTTATTGCCTTACAGGTAAAAAATGATAATAAAAATGATCAAATTATAAGTATACATTTCATAATGAAAATACAGGTAAACATACTCTAGTCCAATAACTCATAGTACACATATCATGATCAAACTACACTCACGACCACTTTATTAGGTACACCTGTACATCTGATTATTCATGCTATTGTCAATATAAATGCTAGTATAAAATCATGCAGATAAGGGTCTAGAGCTTCAGTTAATGTACACCTCAACCATCAGAATAGGGAAAAAATGTGATCTCATGGATTTTGGCCATGGCATGATTGTTAGTGCCAGATGAGCTAGTTTGAGTATTTCTGTATCTGCTGGACCCCTGAGATTTTCATGTTCAACAGTGAAAACCAGAAAATCAGAACCATTCTTGTCCCTCTGCCTCTTACACTGTCTCTATTTCTTCTCTCCTAGCCCTTTTTGAGCTATGTTCTGTATGGACTAGTGGGAACATTAGGGCTGTTAACTCATTACCTGTTGCCCCAAATGAGGAAGCAGTTACCCTGGTACTGTTTCTCACACCCGCTGCTCAAAAACAGGGAGTACTATCAGTTTGAAATCCGTGGTGAGTCAAACTACAGGACAGACACGCACACATAAAAGGAATTGTAGTGCACAACCAAACTACACCAGAAAAAGAAATTCTGCTGTTCTGCTGGAACACAGTCAGCATTAACTGTACTGAAGTGTGTTTGTTTTGTGTGCAGGTGCTGCCCATGTCATGTGGTTTGAGCGTGCTCATGTGTGGCTGCTCTTTGTGGAGAAGAACATCCTCTATCCGCTCGTTGTGCTTAATGAGCTGAGTGGCAGCGCTCAGGAGCTCGCCAGCCCAAAGAAACTCAACACAGAGTCAGTATTACCACCTCTGTCTTGCACTCTTTTTCATATATCTTTCCATTCCGAGTTTTGATTTTTTGGGGTATTTTGTTGGTAGCAATACCAGTCAAATTTCACAATTCTTGATATTTGAAATTCAATAAATCAAATCACTTTATTGTCACTCAACCATATGCACCAGTGTGCAACAGTGTGTGAAAGTCTTGTGTGCAGTTCCGAGCAACACAGCAGTCATGACAGTGATGAGACATATAACAATTTACAATAAACATCAGATTTACACAACATAATTTACATATCAAATGTAAACATAATTACACAACGCAATATAATATACAATACAGTAAACAATACACACAATATAGAATACACAGTATACAATAAAAAAAATAGTATACATAAAATATACAGTTCTTTGTATTGTGCTGTATTGAGAAAATGTCAGACAGAAGCGAGTCAAGGGTGTCTTACATGAGTTTGTGTGTGTGTGTGTGTTAAAGCAGTGTCTCTCAACTGGTCTATTCGGACTGTGTCGAAGTATAATCTGCGTCCTGAAACAAAACCAGTTGAGGACCACTGAGTTAAAGGGACAGACAGGAGCAGTCTACAGTATATGTTAACTGTTAATAATCATAGCACATTACTTTAAAAGCTCAAACAGCTGATGGTATTTTTCATTTAGTAGTTGATTTAATATGTAAACTAACATGCTTTAGTTGTATAACATGTTATGTTACATGCTATTTTTTATAATGATTAGAATTCGATTTATTATTATAATTCTGTTAGCTTTCTTATTTTTCAAAAGGGAGACATTTTTTACACATACTTCAATAAAATAAATGGTTTCAAGTGTCAATTATAATAAAGTGTTTGCTCAAAAATAAATCAATAAAATAACCCTTCTGTTTTCACTAATAGTAGTAATTGTGTAATACCGTGATACTGTGAAACCGTGATATTTTCTGAGACGGTTATTATACCGTGAAAAACTCATACCATTGCAACCCTATTTGTGACAGTCCAGTGTGAGATTAATAAAGTGCAGTGCTGATGTATATTGATCGTGAGAGACAAAGTCTGATTACCTGGCATCATCAGTGGAGCGGTTGTTGAGGTAGGCAATCTGCAGTGAGTCCAGTGAGGCAGGCTGCACAGAGCAGATGTAATCTCTGATTAGTCTCTCAAAGCATTTGCTGATGATGTGGGTCAGAGCAACAGGACGCCAGTCATTTAAGCAAGTGATTTTGGATTGCTTTGGTACAGGCACAATGGTGGGCATGTTAAAGCATGTGGGGACCACTGACAAGGAGAAGGGAAAGGTTCAAAATGTCCATAAAAACACCAGCCAGTTGGTTCGCAGTACCAGAGTAAAAATGGATAATATGCTATTGAACGCACTCCTTTATTTAAAAAGTGCAATATTAATGTAAAATTAAACATATTATTGTAAATAAAAACAATGGCATGTTGCCTAGAGTTTTTCAATTAAGTAAACACTATGTTTTTTCATTATTCAGGTGCATAGTAATAATAATAATAAATAACATTGTGGGCCAATAATAACAAATTAAAAAGGAGCAGTCAGTGGCTTTCTTTTCAATATTGTAGTTTGATTCATATTAATAATAACATCATAGACAACAGCAGATCTATTAGGCTGCATTGGTGCATTTACACTGCTAAGTCTCAGGCGCATATCCAATATTTTGACACTTACCTGATTTGTTGCACCTATTTGCATTCATGACATAATCGACTGTTCATGTTCATCGCTCGCAGGACAGGCATTGACCACAAAGCACATTTAACGGTTTGGGTGTGCAGGTTTCTCCAATAGTGCTTTTGCCTATGTTTTTTCATGACACAATAATGTATTTTTCTACCTTGTTTTCACATGATTTCATTCAAAGCTTCAGCTCTATACTGGAAAAAAAAATTAAAATTATTTAGACTCCAGTGGAAACTCTAAGCATGCATTTAGCTCTAATTCAAGAAAGTGTATAGGTTTTTCAACACACTTAAGTCTGCCATCTGCACTGATGTTTATTTCCGTCTGCGTGAGTGCAACATCTGAAGAAAATTGGTTAGTAGTCGACCCCACTAATCCACTAGTCAGTTGTTGGACCTCCTTTTTTTCGACATCAACAACAAAAGAAATTGGAAGTGTTTTCTCTTTTCAAAAGTTGCTAAATCCACTTATTTTGATGTCATAACTTTGACATTTAAATGGTTATTTGCATAATTTCTTGTTCACATTTAACGTTATCTTTTCATTGCTATTCATGACCCGTTTAGAACAGATCTGGTTGCAACCAACCATTTGAAAACCACTGCTCTACACTGTCATTTACAAACAATCAATTAATTCTCTCTCTCTCTCTCTCTCTCTCTCTCTCTCTCTCTCTCTCTCTCTCTCTCTCTCTCTCTCTCTCTCTCTCACTCTCTGACTCTCTCAGGATTGGGGCTCTAATGATTACTATTGCTGGGCTGAAACTGCTACGTTCCTCCTTCAGTAGTCCAACATATCAGTATGTCACTGTCCTCTTCACGGTCCTGTTCTTCACATTTGATTACCAGCAGTTTTCCGAGACATTGCTGCTTGACCTCTTCGTCATGTCCATCCTCTTCAGCAAGGTGCCTAGTGTACCCTGGAACTGTAACTTATGAAGTCGCTCTTTGAGTCTAGTCTTTTCAGACACAATTTGAATATGTTTTCAAGACACTTTATTAGTTATTATAGACTAAAATTCAGGGTAAAAAGTAAATTGACTTCTGGATATTAGATAGCAGATAAGAAACTGGATTTAGTAACTGGACCAGTAAGGGACAAAATTAAATTACACTTTGTAGTTTTTCAGTTACCAATCTGCTGTGCTGTCTTTGCTGGATAAATCGAAGTTGTTGTGTTTTTGTGTTTTGTAGTTATGGGAGCTCTTTTATAAGTTGAAGTTTGTTTACACCTACATCGCACCATGGCAGATCACTTGGGGCTCCGCCTTCCATGCCTTCGCTCAGCCGTTTGCTGTGCCGCGTATCCTTAACGCACATTGTTTGAGATTTTACACTGTATTTTACTAGCTTTAACAAATCCAGCCATATATGTTGGTGTTATGTGAGTGATACTGGCTGTCTCCTTGACTCCGCCCCTTCCAGACTCTGCCATGTTGTTCGTGCAGGCCATAGTGTCTGCTGTGTTCTCCACTCCACTAAACCCTTTTCTCGGCAGTGCCATTTTCATCAGCTCCTATGTACGACCTGTTCGCTTCTGGGAGAGAGAATACAAGTAAGAAACTCGATGTGTCTCATCTAACATTTTCTGTTTGCTTAGCAATAAGGTTTTTGCATGATTGTTTTTGTAATTTTTTGTGTTTCAGTACTAAGCGAGTGGATCACTCTAACACTAGACTGGCCTCTCAGCTTGACAGAAGCCCAGGTACATCTTTTGTTTCTCTACTTTGCTCATAGAGATCTAAACTTATCTAGTCCGTTTCAAGCTGCTATTCCTCTATAATGCACCTTTTGTTTTTTTCAGTTGTAAGTTTTTTCTTATTTTTCTTATTATTATTTTTCTAAACTTGTGGCCTTGCTCCATCTTACATAATCAGGGGCAGATGACAATAACCTAAACTCCATCTTCTATGAGCATCTCACACGCTCCCTGCAAACCAATTTGTGTGGAGACCTCCAGCTGGGCCGCTGGGGAAACTACAGCACCGGAGACTGTTTCATCCTAGCTTCTGATTACCTCAACGCTCTCGTTCACCTCGTCGAGATCGGCAATGGGCTCATCACCTTTCAGCTCAGAGGATTGGAGTTCAGGGGTGAGGAGAGGGTGAATAAACAGAGCAAAAATAGCCTGTTTAATTCTAAGAGGCATAGAGAGGTTGCTCAAGTCAAAATATTTTCAACTGTTTGAGCTGCAAGATACCTTGACTAAGTTTGACTTTAGGAGGAAAATAAAATGCCACAAAAGTGTCCCCTTTAAAATGATCAGTGTGATTAATTTAGGAAGGATAGGAATCAAGAAAATTAGTGATATCATCTTTTTTTGTTCTTCTCTCATTCATGCTGTTTTCTTGTTCTCACTCTCTCAGGGACGTATTGCCAGCAGAGAGAGGTAGAGGCAATAACGGAGGGAATTGAAGAGGATGAGAGCTGTTGCTGTTGTGAGCCTGGTCATCTCCCCCACCTGCTGTCCTTTAATGCTGCATTTGGACAGCGCTGGTTGGCCTGGGAGGTTCTGGTCACTAAATATGCCCTGGAGGGCTACAGCATCACCGATAACAGTGCTGCTTCTATGCTGCAGGTGTTTGACCTGCGGCGAATCCTCACTACCTATTACGTCAAGGTCAGCAGACAGTCCTTATATTGAAAATAGATTTAGGCTTTAGACTAGACATCAAGTGGAAGGATTTTAGATCAGATTTTGCCACTCTGCAGTAGTAATTATCGGCCAATATTAGACTTTCAATTATATATCAGTGTCGGCGGGTATGTTTACCGATATGCACATATATACGAAAACTTTTTTTCAGAACATAATGCAAAAAACATTGCTAGGAGAATTGGTTTCATTACATAGTTTGTCCAGCAGAGCACGCTCCAACTCCACTGTTTACAGAGCTGACCTTGAGCTGACGGTGGCTCTGCAGACAGGACGGAGTTAAGCGGTGCAGAGTTGAGTGGTGTCTTCTTGGTAAGTTGCTAACTAGTTTGTGAAATACATACTGGAAAGTTAATAAAAAATGACCCTATCATTTTCCCTTTTCAGTATAAGTAATATAACAAAAGGTAAACATTAGAGCATCTTTTTGCAGCTCAGTAGACAACAGTGTGGTGGTGGATTGTGTCTGTTGAGTGTTGATTTCACACTACACTGTTACCTAGTTGGTGAGATGCAATGCTGGTCCATGTTTTACTCTCCGTGACAATGAGCGTATAGCTAACGAGCTAACCACTTTCATTGCTTGTCAGCTGTGTGGAAGCTAATCTGTAAACATGTATTCACCAAACTGTTTTGTTCAGGATTCACAGTTTGGTACCCCCTTCAACTGAACAATTCCAGTCGTTGCATTTATACAATTTTATATTTAAAAGTCCACCGTTTAGTAAAGCACTTGTAAAGCAGAATACGGTGTAACACCACTGCCGCTGTTTATCTCTTGTCTCGGCAGGTGTAAATGCTTCTTGTTTTTCAATCTGCCACTAATTGACTGGCAGTATTAAAATAGACAGCATTTGACTGATACTAAACAGTACTACTGATGTTTATTTAGCTATTTTACTTGAATTTATTCTTTATTTTAATAGTCAGCAACTGACTGATACTAAACAATACTGATGTTTTTTAAGCTATTTATTGTTCTTATATTTATTCTCTATTTTCTCAGTGCTCATTTCTAGAATTTCTTGACAATGTATTATAATAATGTCAAATATTCTTTGATAAAAACATTTGTTTAAGAGCAGCCTTCTGAGTGCCTTTGCATAATTATATCAGTGAAAAATCAGTGAACAATCCACATAGGAACGGTCTGTTTGATTCCAGCTCAAAAATTAATCGGCCACCATATCAGTAATTGGTGAATTTTCCCCCTCTAAAACCTGTATTTTATCGGTCTCCAAAATCCCTAATCGGTCGGGCTCTACTCTGCAGCAACGATACACCTGATAAATTGTAGCAGTTGGGTGAATCTCACAAAACCTGTCAAGAAAATGTCCAGGTCTTATTTCACCCATAAATCAAAAGAAAAAAAATAATATGTTGCTTAAAGGCAATGAAGTCTATTTTAAAGACCATTGTATTTTTTAATTTGTTGAGTTGTAATTTTTCTTGCTATTAAGCTAATTTTCTTAAAATATTTATATTCTAATTTCTGTAATGTGCAAGAATTATGGTATCTTATTACATTTGTAATAAGATACATCATGGTAGTATTTGCTGTGTAGTGTATGCTGATTTTAATGACAAAAAAATTATTTTACTAATAATGAGAATCATCATTGAGAATAATGCAAATGACAAAGAAAAGTATAATGTCCAGACACATTATGGCAATGAGAATTTGTGGGGAAATGTTCTTAAAGGAATGTTCTGGATTCAATACAAGTTAAGCTCATGACAGCATTTTTGGCATAATATTGATTACCACAAAAATGTACTTTGACTTGCTCATCCTTTTCTTTAATTAAAGCAAAAATCTGGGTTACAGTGGGGCACTTACAATGGAAGTGAATGGGGGACAATTTTTGAATGTTAAAATACTCACTATTTCAAAAGTATTGACACATGATGTACTGTAAACAATATGTATGTTAGCATAATTTTAGTGTGATAAAATCACTTACTAACCTTTTCTGTGTAAAATTATAGCCAATTTTACAAGTTTGTTGCCATGACAATGTAATGTCAACAAACCCTAAAATGTCTGTCAATTTGATTTAAACAGATTTACAGCTCAAATAATACATGAGTTTTAACAGAAGAATTAATGTAATTGCTTTTATAAAAAGCTTCACGTTTCTGCCATTAAACCCTCCAAAAATTGGCCTCATTCACATCCATTGAAAGTGCCTCACTGTCACCTTGATTTTTGCTTTATTTTTAAAGAAAATCAAAATACATTTTTGTGGTAGTCAACATTATGCCACAAATGCTGTCAATTGAACTTGTATTGAACCAGGAATATTCTTTTAATTGGCAAGAAAATAATGTCACAATGACAAATATCTCAAATTATTTTTATTTGGGGTTGAAATATGATTCGTATATGTTCTTGACATTTTTTTATAAGATTATATAATGATTAAAACTATTCCAAATTAATTTCCCATAGTTGTGCATTAAATAATTAATTCTTTTCTGCATTAAAAAGTGTGTTTTTGTGTCTTTGTTCACATGTGTAGGGCATCATTTACTATGTAATTGCATCTCTTAAACTGGAGGAGTGGCTGGCAAACGAAGCTCTGCTGGAAGGCCTGAAGAGCTGCGGAGAGCGGAACTATGTTGACCTGGATCCGACCTTTAACCCCAACATTGATGAAGACTATGACCACAGATTGGCAGGAATCTCTAAAGACAGTTTCTGCTCCGTGTACCTTAGCTGGATCCAGTACTGCAACTCACGGAGAGAGAAGGTAAAAACACACACATATACTGCATCATGACACACTGTCTCACACAAGTACCTTCGATGCAAAAGGGAAGATTGATGAATTTAAAGTCAAATGTCTTTTCACCGGCCCTCTCTGTTTTAGCCACTGGACAGTGAGAAGGACTCTCAGTTGGTTCTGTTGTGTTATGGTCTCTGTGTTTTGGGGAGGAGAGCTCTGGGAACCGCATCACACCACATGTCCAGGTGGGGGCGCAATTAGTGTGTCGTGGTTTTCTATGCTGGAGATTTCTAAAAATGTTGTAATAATGAGAGATTTTGTGGTTTCTTTGAGTATTGATTGTTCTGATATGTGTATTTGCATTCTCAGTAATCTGGAGTCATTCCTGTATGGGCTGCATGCTTTGTTTAAGGGAGATTTCCGTATCTCATCTGTGAGAGATGAATGGATCTTTACTGATATGGAACTGCTGAGGAAGGTGGTTGTTCCTGGAATACGCATGTCACTTAAACTGCACCAGGTGAGATGTGATGTCATCTGTGATGTGTTTTGGCTGTTATCTCTTTATCATGTGTGATTTTTGTAATTTTATGCTTTGTGATATTATTTTAATCAAGAGGGCATGTAATCTTTTATAAAGGCTTATTACACAACTTTCTGCAATACTTGATTCTGATTTGCCAGTCGCTGTATTTTGGGGCAACATTTTTTTTATTGAACGCTAAACTATACAATTCGCATAATAAACTTGAATCAATGTTTCATCTTTATAATATAAATCGCATAATAGTGAGTGGTGGTGGCGTAGTGGGCTAAAGCACATAACTGTTAATCAGAAGGTCGCTGGTTTGATCCCCACAGCCACCACCATTGTGTCCTTGAGTAAGGCACTTAACTCCAGGTTGCTGCGGGGGGATTGTCCCTGTAATAAGTGCTCTGTAAGTCGCTTTAGATAAAAGCATCTGCCAAATGCATAAATGTAAATGTAAATAATAAAAACTGACTTGTTGATCAGAACCTTGAAGAAAAGCATATTTACATATTAAATACATTTAATCAGAGTTAAGTCATCACGAAAAACTGTTCGCAACTCATGTCACTTCTGTAGTGTGACATTTCTAAATGACACAGGATATTCAATTAGAAATGTATGCAGTAGAAACGGTCCATTTGGGTTTCTTGTTCACTTATCTCTTATTTTCACTGCATGCAGGATCATTTTACGTCTCCTGATGAATACGAGGAGTCATCAGTGTTATTTGAGGCGATCTCTTCTCATGAGCAGACTCTGGTCATCGCTCACGAGGGTGACCCGGCTTGGCGCAGTGCCGTCCTAGCCAACTCCCCTTCTCTGCTTGCCCTCAGACACGTGCTGGACGAGGGGACCAACGAATACAAGATTATCATGCTTAACCGACGCTACCTCAGCTTCAGGGTCATAAAGGTGAGAGAGCGCAAGAGAAAAAGACAGGATATAATGGAAATGTAAGGAGAGAAAAAGTACAAATTTTTCTGTGTGTTTTTGTTCTCTTAGGTGAATAAAGAGTGTGTGCGTGGCCTATGGGCAGGGCAGCAGCAGGAATTGGTGTTTTTGCGGAACAGGAACCCAGAGCGTGGAAGCATACAGAATGCCAAGCAAGCACTACGAAACATGATCAACTCGTCCTGCGACCAGCCGATCGGATACCCCATCTATGTGTCTCCCCTGACGACTTCTTACTGTAATACACACCCACAGCTGGGACACATACTGGGAGGACCAATCAGCATCGCTAACATACAAAACTTTATCGTCAATACTTGGCACAGGTGTGTGTTTAAGAGAGAATGTAAGTAAGGATTAATGGACAATCAGCCAGTTATTAATGCAAAATAAAAACAAAACTAAAAAATCCAACCTTTTGTATCATCCTGAAAAGGTTTATTCTGTAATAATGACCGGCTGACTGTAAATTATCCTGCTTATGACACAGCGACTTACCAAATAAATATATGGACATAACATATTGATTTGCGAGACTATGAAGTGCTACTAGCACTGTGTAGGAAATGTTCTGGGACAATGGACAAATATAATGTTTTAGTAGTCAGTATTCAAATATATTTGATTTCAGATTGACCAATCAGAATTGAGCATTTAAGAGATTTGAAAAAGTGTTGTTTTTGTTTTATTAACCATTTTTTATTAATTCACATATTGAACACAAAAAAACAAAACATATATACACAGAATCAACAATTAGCCCCCAACAACATCCCAGTGGTCGAACATGATTACAGACACACACACAAAAAAAACCCAAAAAACATAATAATAATCACACATCCAACAACGTCAGATATCCGCCCCATTTCTCCACAAACAAGTTCTTCTAAATGACCCTCCCCATCTCCTAGCACCACTCCTGAAATGAGGGCGCTCCAGCCAACCTCCATCCCCTTAAAAGTAACTCTCTGGTGATCATAACACCATTTAGGACCCAAATCTTTATGTGTCTATTCTCAATATCGATGACCGCCCCATCACCCAGAGTCTGGGGCAAAATGAAACCCGAGTGCCCAATACATCAAACACAAAACTCTGAACCTTCAACCAAAATGAGATAACAGGGTGTAATTTAACTTCTCCGGTTAGTTTGATAGAAAGGTTTTGCAATGGCGAAATAGGGGCTCTCTCAGGTGGAAGCGACCAATGAGCCAAATGTCTGAGACTGAACACATAATAATAAAACAAAATATTTGGTAGGCCTAGCCCACCTTTGTCAATCGGCCTATGCAGTTTACTGAAATGTAATCTGGGACGTTTCCCATTCCAAATGAAAGACTTCGCTATACTACCAAATTGCTTGAAATAAGAGAGAGGGAAATCCACAGGGAGAGATTGTAACAGGTAGTTACATAATTACAATTTTAATAACATTAACCTTCCCAATCATAGATAAATGTAATAAAGTCCACCTGGCCACATTGTGCAAAACCTTTTTATTAAAGGGTCAAAATGAACTCTAACTAAATCACACAAATTTGCTGGGAATAAAGAACCCAAATACTTAATGCCCTGTTTGGGCCACTGAAATGCACCCAGCTGAAAAGCCGTTACTGGGCAGTACGCTGTCAGAGCCAAAGCTTCAGATTTATACCAATTAACTCTGTATCCTGAGAACTTAGAAAATAAATGAATAATTCTGTGGAGTCAAGGCTTAGATCTGGTGGGGTCGGAGACGAATAATAAAACATCATCTGTGTAAAGCTTATGCGCCATACCTCCTGCCACCACTCCTGGAAAATCATCCTCCTTTCTTATTGCAGCTGCTAATGGTTCCAGGGCAAGACAGAACAATAATGGGGAAAGAGAGCAACCACTATCCAGAATAAAATAATCTGAAATTAATCCATTTGTTTGTTCCACCGCTACTGGGTGTCTATAAAGTAACGTAATCCATCCAATAAACACTCCCAAACCTGTACATTTCCAAAATCTTAAAAAGATAATCCCATTCTACCATATCAAACGCCTTTTCAGCGTCAAGTGAGATGGCAGTGACCACATGATAATGATGAAACGCCTAATGTTACCAGAAAAGTTGCAACACCAAATAACCCCACCTGATCTATATGTATAAGAGATGTCATAAATTAATCATTTGCCAAAAGTGTTGTTTTGATGTCATTGTATTCATATCTCTCTCTCTCTCTCTCTCTCTCTCTCTCTCTCTCTCTCTCTCTCTCTCTCTCTGTAGACTGAGAAAGGGTTGTGGTGCTGGCTGTAACAGCGGTGGGAATGTAGAAGATTGTGATGCAGGAGGTCTGTCGTGTGGCAGTGGGAACTCTGGAAATTCTGGGACAGGAGCGAGTGATTCCCAGCACAGCTCAGGACCCACAGCGCTGCATGCTTACACAGCTCACTCTCTGGGTAAACACACTCAATCACACACACCAACACATTTACTGGTTTAACACACAGTTGACACACACACTTTACTCAATATACATTCTGTGTTCTAATGAGGCCTAACATGCAATAATCTCTCTCTTTGTTCAGGTACGAGTCAGAGTTCTCAGTCTGTGCTGTCTGGTTTGGTGCGTCAGTCTCCCGCTCGTGCGTCTGTTGTAAGTCAGTCCTCCTCGTATCGCTACAGCAGCAGCCGCCAGTCTTCACTCCGCACGTCTGTAACGGGTCTGGAACCTTGCAGGCGCTCCTCCAGCAGCCAGCTGTCTCTCCGCACGCTGCCCACCTCTCTGCAGCTCCGGCTGGGGCCTAACGCCTCAGCTGCCCCTGACCTGCCTGGCCCCTCCAGCTCCTTCTCCGCCCACTCCATCCCCCCCTGCAAACGGCACGCCCACACGCTCGCAGGCCTGCTGGGAAACGAGGCCTTAGGGCTGGGGACTGACCACCATCTTTACCCACACCATCATCTTTATCACATCCACCATCATCATCACAATCCCTCACTGTCCTGTCTAAGGAGGGATGATATCTCCTACAGGGTGCAGGTGAGAGGTCTTGTACATACAGTTCATGGCATTTAAAGGTGATGTGATATATGTAATTTTTCAATCAGTGACAGATAGGGTAGTGTTCGGGGAACTTGTTTGAAAATTGTCCTTTTTTTCCAATTTTGTTTGGTGACGATAGCGGTGCACAAATAACACTTTGAAATTTGTTGCCATGACAAAATGCATTCATGCATGTTTTGATTTGATTTGTACATGTATAGATTGTGGATGTGAGTCAGGTGTTGGACGTGATGAATCAGTCTAAGAGGAAGGAGCTTGTGTGGCCGGATGAGAACATGAGACTAAGAGCTGGACGCAACTTTTGGAGAGAGTGGAGCCCCCTAGAGGGCATGGAGGGTCATGTAAGTACATCACACACGCTTTTCTTCATGGGAATCCACTAAAAATAAATTTCTCCCACCGATAGTGCCATTTATTTAAATTACGCATATTAGCTCAATTCCTGACATTTTCGGTCAGTTCTA
This sequence comes from Moxostoma hubbsi, assembly GCA_032164185.1. Taxonomy (NCBI): domain Eukaryota; kingdom Metazoa; phylum Chordata; class Actinopteri; order Cypriniformes; family Catostomidae; genus Moxostoma; species Moxostoma hubbsi. The sequence goes on from JAVLUX010000021.1 coordinate 10,836,691, forward strand.
AGTGCTAGGATGTGGAAGATGAAGCAAAAAAACACGATCTGAAATACTTTTGCCAAAAGCATGCTTGATTATATCACTTCTATGGATTTCTATATATACCCAGTTATAACATGCATCTCCATTATTTGATGAATAATTGCTGCCATGGTTAATAGAAAATGTTCACAAACATTTGTTTCAACTGAAATTCCATTTGCCACCTGCTCAAAGCACATGGTTATATGCCACACAAATAGTGGTGAGTTTTATAAATGAGGCGCAATCTATAGTGAGCCTAATTTTCATAGTAAGGAGATATTTTTGCATTAAAAACAATGGCAAGGCCTTAACTGTAACAATACAAAGCTATTTCAGCACATGGTTAAACTGCATTGCAGATGTTTCGAGAAAAAGAGTCATTTTTTACGCTCAAAAGTGTAGCAACTGTTCAGTGGTTTGATGCTTTAGTAAAGATTCAAAAGAAATACATTTCTCCATCTCTGTTAATTCTGCCACCGCATTCTTTCTCTATTTCACTCTGTAGGTGGTTCATCGGTGGGTGCCTTGCAGTCGTGACCCAGTTAGCCGTTCTCACATTGATAAGACCATCCTGCTGGTCCAGGTGGATGATAAACTGGTTCCCATTATAGAGACGGGAGTGATTGAACTGGGGGCAGAGGTGTGAGGATACACACACATGCATCCTTCTCTAATGCCAGACCGCTGCACATGTCAGAGGGAGAACGAGGCCACACTCGCTCCCAGCTGCTGATTGGAGTGCAGGAAGCCAGGGAATCGTGCAAATAAAGGAAATACACACACACGCATCCTGCAAGAAGCACACTTGCTTAAATCTGAACAGAAAGCTGCCTTGCTCTGTGTTGCTCGGATATGCTGCATGAGAGATCAGCTCCTGTAAACTTTTCTCTCTCTTTGTCTCCTTTATGAGCAACGGTGATCTCATTCTGTTTTTTAGTTTCTATGCATCTCATCAGCTGTCTGTAAACACATGCAAACATGCAGGGAACACTAATCCGAGCTTGAAATATACACAGAGAAGACATTTTATTACAGCTATTATGAAGTTTTATTTTGTATTTTCAGCCAAATGATGTCAGGTGCACATTATTGCCCTGGACATGCAGTGAATCATGTGACAGACTGTGTTTTAATAGCTGCCAAGACAGATGATCACAGTGAGGATGATGATAAAATAGGAAGCAGTTGCTTCTTTTATCTCATCCTTCTTTTTCATCCACTTTTATTTAGTTGCAGATACATTTATAAACAAAGAGACAGGTGTTATGAGAAACTTTAACTTGCACTATGATTTTATTTGATTTTTTATTTGCAGTTGTGCACTACATTCTTTAGATCACTTGTTATTTATTCCTCTGCGGTTTAAATCGCCATGGTTACCGATGCCTTTGAAATGAAAAATGCGAAATCATCGACATACTTTTCTGCCATTTTGAGGTTTTCTTTAGCTTGAGGACAGAAGTGTTTTTTAGCACATGTAGTTATGTATGAAACAAAAATGATATATGTGTGTGTGTCTGTAAAAAGATTTGGCTTTGAATATTTATTAATGTATTTACATTTTGTTATATTGTTTTTCATTTATGGGACAATTAAAGACAATGCATAAATATGAAGTAACTTTGAATTAGTCATGCGACTGATGACATTCTTTTATGAGGAGTAATTAAAGTGGATTAAAAATTGACCTGGGGGTGAGCTCATATTCATGTGATCTGGGGACGAAGGTTGCGGCCCTTTAAAGTAGCCATTGTGAGATAATCCAAGCCAGCAGCTGGTTCACAGGCACAAACGGTTAACAACATAAACAAACATGCTGTTTACATGGTTATTGATAAATGAATGCATGTTTAATAATTGTTTAGAGAGAAATGCCTAGCAAGGAGGACAAGATTTTATATATATATATATATATATATATATATATATATATATATATATAATGTATACAGTTGAAGTCCGAAGTTTGCATACACCTTAGCCAAATTCATTTAAACCCAGTTTTTCACAATTCCTGATATATAATTGTATAAAACATTCCTTGTCTTAGGTCAGTTAGGATCACTGCTTTATTTTAAGATGTGAAATGTCAGAATAATAGTAAAGAGAATGATTTTTGCAGCTTTTATTTCTTTTATCACGTTCCCAGTGGATCAGAAGTTTACAAACACTTTGTTAGTATTTGGTAGCATTTAGCTTTAAATTGTTTAAATTGGGCTCGTTGAAGACCAATCGTGTAGCTGCATTCTGGATCAATTGCAGAGGTTTGAATCTACATGCAGGAAGGCAGTAGTCCAGCCTGGATTTCACAAGCACCTGGACGATGAGTTGTGTAGCTTGCTCCGATAGGAAGGGCCTGATTTTTATTGTACAGACCAAATCTGCACAATCTGGCAGTCCTTGCATTGAGGTCCTTAAAGTTTAACTGATTGTCAAACACAACCCCAAGATTTCTGGCTGTCTTGGATGGTGTGATCATTGACTACTCTAGTTGAATTGTGACATTTTGCTGAACTGCTGGGCTCCTTGGAATCACAAGAAGCTTGGTTTTAGTGAGGTTGTGTTGGAGATGATGTTCTTTCATCCAGAACGAGATGTCTAACAGACAAGCCTGCTTGCAAGCTTTTTAGAGTAAAGAAACAAGTCCACAGTCACCAAATAAAGTAAAAATGGGTACCTTCAAATAAACATTTTTTTTTAAGTATTTGGGAAAATGTAATGCATCACAGTGTGCAAAACCTGTGTAACTAATGTCTTTAACACTTTTAAATAACTTTAAATTCATTTCCGTTTTAAGACACTGATGGTTGGACCAAAACATCTGAACTCCTTTGTAATTTCACAATATATAACACAAGCTGTAAACATGCCCAAACATGCAGAGTTTTTGATAGTTATTGATGTGTTTGTTTTTTGAGAAATTTGTACTCTCTATATTCAGCATTATTATATCACATAATACTTAATAGATCATTACTTAATGGGTGAAATTTATTATATTTCATTTTGATTTATATATTTTTATATACCTTTATTTAAATGAATGAATGAACGTAACATTTATATAGCGCTTTTCTGACACTATACTCAAAGCACTTTACACAGTGAACAGGGGACTCTCCTCAACCATCACCAGTGTGCAGCATCCACCTGGATGATGCAACGGCAGGCATAGTGCACCAGTACACTCACCACACTCAATTGGTGAATAGGAGGGATAGAGCCAATTAATGGATGGGGAATATTAGGAAGCCATGATTGATAAGGGCCAATAGGGGGAATTTGACCAGGACACCAGGGTTATACCCTTAATCTTTTCGAGAAGTGTCCTGGGATTTTAAATGAACACAGATAGTCAGGACCTCAGTTTAACATCTCATCCAAAGGACAGTGCCTTTTTACTGAATAGTGTCCCGAGCACTATACTGGGCCATTAGGAACTACACCATCCCCAGGGTGAGCACCCCCTGCTGGACTCCCTAATACATCTTCCAGCAGCAAATTTAGTTTTCCCGGGGAGTCTCCCATCCAGGTACGACCAGGCTCAACACTGCTTAGATTCAGTAGGCAATTCTGCATCCCAGTAGGAATTAGACAGAAATTTTGTTTATGAGAGGGATTTAGTATAAATTTACAGCAGGTAAAATTTCATTTTTTAAATATTGTGTTTTTTTTTTATGGACATTACTCAAGAACATATCAAACAAGTGTAGCCATTACAAATGATAACCTTAAAGGGATAGTTCACCCAAAAATTTAAATTCTGTCATCATTTACTGTCTTCATGCCAGTTCAGATGTGTATGACATTCTTTCTTCTTCAGAACACAAATAAAGATTTTTAGAAGAATATATCAGCTCTGTAGGTCCATGCAATTCATGTTATTGGTGACAAAAACATTTAAGCTCCAAATAGCACATAAAGGCAGCATAAAAGTAATCCGTATGTCTAAAGTGGTTAAATCCATGTCTTCAGAAGAAATATGATAGGTGTGGGTGAGAAAGAGATACATTTATGTCCCCTTTTACTAGAAATTCTCCTTCCAGCCCAGAGGGTGGTGATTTGCACAAAAGTATTTTTTTGCCAAGTATGCTTGCACATACAATGAATTTGTCTTGGTGACAGGAGCTTCCAGTGCACAACAATACAAAAAATAAAAAGTACAAAAACAGCTGAAAGACATAATAATAATACAAAAATAATTATACATATATGTACATTCACATACGTAGTGCAAATCTAATACAAATCTGTCATTTAATGTACAAAAAATAAAGTATGTTATGTACAGTGCAAAAAGATTTTTTTTCTTTGTATGTAATGGCAGAAGTGGATATGTTGGATAATATAAATAGACTAAACTGTGTATTGCACATAATTATTGCTCAATGGGGCAGTTTAACTGTTCATGAGATGGATAGCCTGAGGGAAAAAACTGTTCCTGTGTCTGACGGTTCTGGTGCTCAGAGCTCTGAAGTGCCGGCCAGAAGGCAACAGTTCAAAAAGGTAGTGGGTTGGGTGAGCGGGGTCCAGAGTGATTTTACCAGCCTTTTTCCTCACTCTGGAAGTGAACAATTCTTGAAGGGGCAGGGGGCAACCAATAATCCGCTCAGCAGTCCGAACTGTCCTCTGTAATCTTCAGATGTCTGATTTTGTATCTGCACCAAACCAGACAGTTACTGAAGTGCAGAGGACAGACTCAATGACTGCTGTGTAGAACTGTTTCAGCAGCACCTGTGGCAGGTTTAACTTCCTCAGCTGGTGAAGGAAGTACAACCTCTGCTGGGCCTTCCAAGAGTGTGGAAGTCAAAGTTGAGCTTTAAAGTAACAATAAAATGACATAAATATTAATCTGTTTCTCACCCACACCTATTACATCACTTCTGAAGACATGGATTTAACCACTGGAGTCGTATGTATTCTTTTTTTTTGCTTCAGAGTTCTGGTCACCATTCACTTGCATTGCATGGACCTACAGAGCTGAGATATTCCTCTAAAAATATACATTTGTGTTCTGTGGAAGAAATAAAGTCATACACATCTGGGATGGCATGATGGTGAGTAAAAGATTAGATAATTTTAAGATTTTGGGTAAACTATCCCTTTAATACTGGTGTAATAAATTACTAAAATAAACACACACACACACATTTGGTGTCAAAGTACCGGGACAGAGTAGCTCAATCTAGTATTGTGCTTAAAAACAGTTTGAAAGTTACAGTTTTTAAATTAGAAATTGGACTGTATGAAAGCTATTTTCTCATCGAATTTGGTGTCGACATTGAGGTGTCTGACAGAGCAGCTGGAATTGTATTTACTCTAAAGTATGTCTGAGGGAAGTTCACAGTTAAAAGCACCATCAGTAAACACAACTTCCTCCTACAGATAATTATAGACTTATCAAAAACGACAGTGTGTTCAGGGTCTGTTTGTTGCTCAGCATCAACTTCAATGAGAGCACTAAACATGGCTGCTTATAGACACTTGAGTTGTATAATGACATGACTGTCTTGTTCATTATGCCTGTGAAAACAGGTGATATCAGCCAATTGTTTCAGTTATAAAATGTGTGCAGATGCATAGCGATCATCTGACAATGGCATGGCCTGATCATGTGCTCTCAAATGTTACTCTCTCAAGAAAATAACAACAGAAGGGCAGGTGTTTATGGTAAAGCTTCTTAGTAAAATTTACTCATAAAAATTTTTTCTCACCAAACATTAAACCCCCTAAAAAATATATGGCATTTCCCCGGAACTTTCCCAACAATAAGACACTTTCATTGTCATATCTGTGACAGAACGCCACAAACGCAGCTCAGTAATTTCATATTCACTAAACCGTTTCAACGCCTCCCCTGCTTTGTTTTGTTTTCAGTCGAAACTCATGGCACATGACCGACAAGTCATGAGGTCAGTCAAGGCTCCGCCCAGCCTGAGAAGGAACAGCACTGATTGGCTAGAGTTGTCAGTTGGTTTTACCTGATTGGCTGTTACGCATGCGGCAGCGAGGCACAGAATGTAATAAATCTTCGCGTCGCTCCAGCGCATGCAGCTCGGGCTGCGCGTACATCAGAAGGTAAGCGCATATAAACTACTGATTTCTTTGTCTTATGAGAAATACTTTAAAATTGTTTTTGTGTATTTGCACAATACTTCGATAGAAGGTAAAACTTACTATTCAGCTTGTGGGGGTGACGCTAAAATACGCCTATGGCCTGCTGTCGCAGCCCTGGGATCATGGGATTCATTGTTTTTACAAGAATTAACCATGGTAAATATAGTTTTCGCCAAATTGCCATAGCCACTAGAGTATTACAATAAAGATAGTAGTCATTTGGTATTGCCCACCACTGTCATCATCACAAACGAAATTAAATACATGACCGCTCTCCTAAATTTCTTAAGGATTTGCTGATGTACAACTCCTGTAAACAACAAACTATAGTACTGAGGTGTTTTAGCAGAAACGCTGGTTACCAAAGTACATTTTTTAAAATATATTTTATAAGGGTAAATTGCTGCAGATTCAGAGGAATAAATATTTGCTACTGTGGGAACTTTTTGAAGGGATACAGTAAATAAAATATTCCATGGTTTTACTTTTAACACAGTAACTTATCTCTCTCTGCCTTGCAGGCCGATAATGCACTCCGTATGGGTGTGCCGGTCCTTTTACATGACTATAAAGAAATATTGTCATACAGACCATTGAACCAGATGTGTAATTTTGTACAGGTACATGTAACGGAGTGTTTAGTTTGTTCTTTTCCAGGCAGCAGTATTTCCTCATGCTGTATTTCCTTGTAATACCAAAAACAGTTGCAAGGGATTTATAGTCCACTTACAGCATCAATGCATGTCTTTTGTGCCAGTTCGTTACGTGCTCTTTGTTACACTAGGCATGCAGATATGTTTGCCACATCATCAAGGAAGTATGAAATCATGCATGGTATTGATGAAAATTTGTAATGCATGCATTGTATTTTTCTCTTATTGTTTTCCCTCGCTGTTCTCCAGTACAGTAGACTGCAGAGATGACCCCACAGGCAGTAGCAGTTTTAGGCCTCGCCTTGAGCCTGGGGCTGGTAGTGAGCGGTTTCCCTGCTGAGCAGCCCGAAAATGGAAAAAACTGGGTCGTCATAGTGGCTGGATCCAATGGCTGGTACAACTACAGACACCAGGTGAGAGGGGAGCTTATCTTTGAAGAGGAGGAAGTTAATGGGCTTTCCACACTTGTTATCTATTACTTGACTGAAGAAAATGAAAAAAATAAAAAATTCTGCAATCATTTACTTATCCTCATGTCGTTGCAAACCCACATGACTTCTATGGATCCCAAAAGGAGATGTTTGGTGGAATGTTAGGGACTGACATTCTTTGTAACCATTCACTTTCATTGTATGGAAAATTATACAATGAAAGTGAATTGTGACAGAGGCTCGCAGTGCCTAACAACTTCTTACTTAATAATATAATTAATAAAAAAAATTAAAAAAAAGAACAACATGCAGGTGAGTTAATGACAGAATTTTCATTATTGGGTGAACTATCCCTTTAACTTCAGTTGCTTAACACACTTTGTGTGTATATAGGCCGACGTCTGCCATGCATATCAGATTGTCCACAAGAACGGCATCCCAGACGAGCAGATTGTGGTGATGATGTATGATGATCTCGCTCAAGCTCCTGAGTGAGTGAGATTTTCTTATTAATCAGTCTAGTGAATGTTTTGTAGTTGAAGATGTGGACTGATAACCCAAAACTTCTTATTGAGTCTCACTAGAGGTGATCCATGATGTGCGTGCAGGTTTTAATTGGGTTGGAAATATGCTTAATTATAAAAATCATGTCTTCAAAGACTTCATTATCTGTAAGAAAAATCTAATTTCTTAATTGAGGCAAAATTTGAGCTGTATATGTTGTTAGCTGGTTTTGTGAGATTCTTTATTTAGAGATTCAATTTGTCAGCATATGCAGGTTATGAAAATTACAATCTAAATGAGGTGGAAAAAAAGAGGTCAAATTTTAGCCATATTTGATCCTTTCACCGTATGTTACATAATCGTAACATTTATTGTTTTTGTGGGGTGAAATTATATCTAGGTCAGGTGTTTTGTATGAAATAACCAATGAATGAAGCCGATTGTGGCCTCTGATCTTTGGTTTAATCACATTGTTTCCGGGTTAATTTTTAACCTAAATGTATAAGTAGAAGGAAAAGAGAGGTCTGTCTTTTGCAGATTTGCCTACTGTCATAGTGTTTTTGATTTCAGTGAAAATGTCACCTTTTGCTTAATATTCTGTTCAAACATACTGGCAGTATAAAGGTTAAAATACCTTATGTGTGTTGTCCAGTAACCCAACACCAGGAGTGATAATAAACAGACCCAATGGAACTGATGTTTACAAAGGAGTGCTGAAGGACTACACCGGTGATGTGAGTCATTTACTTTTGAATCTGAGACTTGAGCTGTTGGATGGCATATATTTGCCATGCATTCTTTAATTTTGTGTGTTTGTTTGTCATACAGGATGTGACTCCTCAGAATTTCCTGGCAATTTTGAAAGGTGATGCTGCTGGTGTAAAGGGAGGATCTGGAAAAGTGCTGAAAAGGCAAGTTACCATGGCAACATGGGTGTTCAGGGGTTGTGAGCATGCTTGTTTTTGTGTGTCTGCAAATGAGAGATTGTTAATAGATTTCCATTGGAATGTCATTTGGCTTGTGGGAGGTTGTGTCTTCCTCATTTATTGTCCACAGTTACTGTAAAATCTCTGTCTGTTTGTCTCTCGATCTCTGTTTGTGCTTGCTGAGTCAGATATGCAGTATAACAGGTCTTGTGATGTGTTTTCCTGTCTCAGTATTTTTTCTGTTTCTCCTTGGCAGTGGTCCAAATGATCATGTGTTTGTGTATTTCACTGATCATGGAGCCCCAGGTCTGCTGGCCTTTCCTAATGATGATGTAAGCACTTTCAACATCCTTTGGTCATTTTTGCTGAGTCGGAACCTTTTAAGCTCTTCCTGAACACTACACTTCTTTTTTTCTTTTTTTTTTTTTCTTTTTTTTTGCAAGTTTGACCATTTTGAAAAAAAAAGTTTAATTTCCAAATTTAAATACTTAAATATAAAAACTCAGACTTTTGTTCTCCACTTTAGACATAATATCTTAAAACATAACTTTATATTTTAGAATCCAGCAGTTGGTCAGCTGACATCAAAGCACTCATATTATTAGTAACACATTTAACTTATAGGTTTAATACTACGTCTACAACTTTTTAGGTTAACATGACCAGTGGTGTTGGGAAAGTTATTCCTTTACTTCTCTAAAAATGTGATAATTATTAATAGGAATGTTGTAAAATACACTTTGCTTACTATCGCCTCTAACGAAACATGCCATAAATTTGTGTCGGTTTCTCTTTTTTAGCTTCACGTGGATGACCTGATGGACACCATCAAGTACATGCACACAAACAATAAATACATGAAGGTGACTGTTGCTTGTGTTCTTTTTGGAAATAGTTCACCCCCAAAAAATTGGCTTGATGAAATTCATCATTTACAACCTCATGATGTTTCGTCCTCCATGATTTTCTTCTGTGGAATACAGAATGAGCTGCTCATTTCCATACTGTGAAAATGTATAGGGATTTATACTGCCAGACCATAAAAAGGACAACAACAAAAAACATCATAAAAGTATTATATAGTAGTTCATGTGATTTGTGCACCTTTTGAAGTCCTCATTATTTGTTGATAATCTTCACCTCCGTCGGTGCTCTCAAATGTTTTTGGGTGAACTATTTCTTTAATGTTATTCATCAGTTTGGTTTACTATAAAGCTAAAATCCTATATGATTCCTAATCTAATTTCTTCATATATAAAATCTCACACATTTAGATGGTATTGTATATCGAGGCCTGCGAATCTGGCTCCATGATGAAACCTCTGCCTGTTGACATTAACGGTAAGTTTCTCTGATGACATGACACCCACTATGTGTAAATCATATAGTGTGTGTATATATAATCCTTTTGTTATCTGTTTCTCAGTGTACGCCACAACTGCTTCCAACCCTGATGAGTCCTCATATGCCTGTTACTATGATGAGGCCAGAGATACCTACCTTGGAGACTTGTACAGCGTCAACTGGATGGAAGACTCCGACATGGTTAGAATTCACACATGAGAGCAAGAGTTCTTAAATGAAAACATGGAAGAAGCTGGTGTCATGCAGACTTTGTTTTATATGGGGTTTTGTGTATGTTTCTATAGGAGGATCTGAGCAAAGAGACTTTGGCCAAACAGTTCAAGATTGTAAAAGCCAAAACCAACACCAGCCATGTGATGCAGTATGGAAACAAGGTAATACACACTGACAGTGTCTGACAGGTGAAGGACATTCAATAAAGGGTGTAAAGCAAGTACAAATTTGCTTTGAAAAGTGAGTAACATACTCTGTAGTTGACCGGTAACATTATTGATCATGTCAAAGTGTTGGAAGGATAGTCGGACCATAGCTGACATGAGTGATTTGTCCTGTTCTCATGGTCTTTACTCATTTTTTTTTGAGACCTTAAACTGTAGCATCTATGTGACAATTTGTACTGAGGGATCCTTTATGTATTAGTTCTGATGCAACATAATTAAATTTCAATGTAAATTCATTGCTGTGAGTTGACTTTTGGGGGCTAGCACAGGTAGGTGTATTGTACCAACCTGTCCAGGTAGTTTCCATTTACAGTGATTCATATTATTCACTAACTTTGGTAGGGAAGTGTCTGCTAAATCTGTAGATTGCATTGCGTGTCATATTGAATAATTTGTGTTCGTTCATGTTTCAGACGCTGTCCCACATGAAGGTGATTGCGTTCCAGGGTAACTCAAAAGCTCTTAAGGCAGCTGAGCCTGTGTCTTTGCCCATAGTTACTGAACGTGACCTCATGAGCAGCCCTGATGTGCCTCTTGCAATCATGAAGAGGAAACTCATGAAGACCAATGACATCATTGCTGCTCGCCAGCACCTGCAGGAGATCACTGCACATATGCAGGTGTGGGGCACTTACCAGTCAGTTAAAAGGGCTTGTATCATAAAATCCCAATTTTTCACCCTCACTCTGAACAGACTTAACAGGTTTTTGGCACTACCATTTACCAGTCAGTTTACAGAGGTCATATTATTTGTTTCATAGTTTTATTTTCAAAGTGGCCCAATCACGCAGCTCTGTAACATTTCATGTGATGGGATAAATGGTTTTCTTTCTGAAATCCTAAAATTATTTTTGCAGTATCATTTATTGGCTTAGTCAACCTGCCCGTTTTACTTCTGTAATCTGACATTTCAGAGTGAAACTGAATACTCAATGAAACAAAAAAAAACTTAAGATGGGACTTGATTTCATCTGTTGGAAATTGATTGGAGGGGCTTTGTAAGTAAGAGGGAATTGTGGGAAATGTTACATTTTGATAAAAGATTATAAAGACAATCTGTTTCTTTTTTCGTTGGAATAACATGCACTGATTCGTGCACAACCAGAAATGTGCATTGAGATTTTGATTTCATGTTGACTAATACAGGCATTCATTGTCCTTGCCCGATTCTTGATTAGACGATGATGATGATGATGATGATTAAGCTTGTGTTTGTGTGTAGGTGAAGGAACTGCTTGCTAACACTATGCGTAAAATTGTGGAGCACGTGGTGCAGGACCAAGAGGAAGTTAAATATTATCTAGAGGGGCGTGAAGATCTCACACAGTATGTCTGTTATAAAACTGCCGTCAACCACTACAAGCAACACTGCTTCAACTGGCACCAGCAGGAGGTATGAACAGTCTGGTTCTGATTCCTGTTTAATCTTCATGATTGAGAATTTTATTGCTTATAACCCTAAGTATTAAACTTTCTGTGTAACTAGGAGAATATCATATTAAAGAATTGATAGTGGGGTTCAGGGCTGGACTGGGAAGAGATTATCCTGGGATTTTACATAGCAACTGGCCCAAATGTTGAGCTGGGGGTGGGGTAACTGTCCTTTTCTGCATATCGCAGCACCGTTTTGTGGTCCGTTCTCATTTCAGCTTATCAGTCGCGGCCGACCTACTCTGTTCTCCCGATGCCAGTCTGCTCCTGATCGGCCCCAAAGTGCTTCGGCCCACTGGGAAAATGCCCAGTATGCCAGATTACCAGTCCAGCCCTGGCGGGGTTAAAATCCACTGAGAACACCTTAGCAACCGCATAGCAATGTCCTGACAACCCCCATACAACATTCTAGTATTCCAAGTATCACATGGGCAAGCTCTTGCAGAAAATGTATTTAAATGTAGCATTTGTATAGAAAGTGTAGTAAATCTAGTTATTTATTGTAACTGTATCTAACGTGTGTGTGTGTGTGTGTGTGTGTGCGTGTGCGTGCAATGTCTTCCCACAGTATGAATATGCTCTGAGACACCTTTATGCTTTAGTCAACCTGTGTGAGGGAGGATACCAGACCCACAGGTAAAAACACCTGCTTGTCTTTCATCTCTTTCCCTTACTTTTTTTATTTTTTTTTGTCTAAATACTGAGCTCTAATCATTTGTTAGAGTAACAATTAAGCAAATAAAGTGCTTGTGAAGTGGATATCAATCAATAAAATGGCACACCCTGTTGTGGGGTGTGAATAAAGTCAGAATTTTTTTTTTTTTTTTTTAAATGAACACTAATATTTGTCCATTTTCACAGAATCACTGGGGCCATGGATCATGTGTGTTACTTCAGAAAGTAGAAAAGCATGAACACGAGCCACTGAGGGGATTTTGCTGTCGATGGACTACTTTGCACAAGATTCTGACTGTGGGAGAAATCCGTATCACACTGTAATCTCATGATAGCCTTTGTATTGATCTTTTTTTAAATGTGTTTTTTATGTGGAATCACACTTTTTAAATTGAATGTAAATGTTTTACTGTTTATTTTTGTTTTAAAGAAATGTGTGCTTTTAAATGCTGCCCAGTTACTCCTGACAAACTAGTTGGGTTGTAAACTTTGTTTTATATTATTTTTGGAGGGTTTTGAAATGCCTGATCATCAAGAGACAAATAATTTTGGCTTTATAGTTAGTCTCCAGAATGACGTGATGACAGAAAAGTGCATATTTACTATGCAAAAGTTATTGTCGCCATTGTTAAACTTTTTTTTTTTTATTTTATTTATTTTTTTTTTTTTGGAGAGTTTGGAAACGAAAGTCTTTAAATGTCCAGTCAATGCATGAGGTTAAATCCTCCATAATGTGAAAAATGCAGTCAATAGAATAAACAAAATCTAATTCTTAACACTATCTCAGAGCTCAAATTTTGATACTTTTTTTTTTTTTTTTAAACTGTCTTTATCTACTGAGCCATGATAAAGCTTAATTTCTTTGTATGAATAAAAACAAAGCTTTGATTTATTGACACAATATTTACACGTTAAATTTCTAATACAAGCTAACCTATAGCTACCTGAAGCCTGTGGTCATACTTAAGAAGTATCTTAAATAACTGAGATCACTTCTCAACAGCTGCAGGTTTGTCAAGTAATGAGCAGGTTTGTTCTGTGTAATGTCTGGTCTGTCAGGCTGGGTTATTATGTCAAATGCTCTACATTTAGAGTAAACTGTGGACTCAACACACTGAGCGAAAGATAGGTGTAATGTTTGAGGAGTGTTTGCTGGAGCTGTAAGAAAAGCAAGTTTGCACTGGTGACATGGGCTTAACTTCTATGAAATAATACACTGAATTACAATCAGTCTTCAGCAGTGTGTTGTAATTGATTCTGAAATAATAAAAAATAATAAACTTGAATTGAGTTGACTTTGTGAATGCTTTGTTATTTTAATTTACTTCCAGTCATCTTTATAAGGTTTGATTTTGTGAACAAAGTGATAGATTTTCATTATCATACAGCAACAGGAACAGACTCTGTAATATAGGGCATATTGGCAAGAGACATTTTGAAAGTGTTTGTCCCAAACAAAAATCTGTCTTGGGCATCAGAGCTGATCTTTGATATATAACAACCAGTTTATGGTACCTTTTTGATCCAGTTCAGCTGAAATGCATTTCCATCCTGTTTCTATTTTTCTTCTTTTTGTTGCATACATGTTTAAACGGGTAATGTGTCAGGGGATACATAAGATGTACTGGTAAAGTAAAAAAGAAAATACATTTGTTAATAAACCTCTAATTTACCAGGTGTTCTGCACACTCCATGTTCTTATCTGAAAAGAATCACGCATATTAGTCTTTGAAAAACCATTCCTTTCTTACATAATATCTTGTACAGTCATTGTTTGATTCTTCATTGTTTTCTTTGCCTGGTTACGCAAGAATGAGATGTATCCAATTGTAGTATAAAATATGTCCTCTGTAACCTGTGCAATTGATGTGGCAGGAAGACAATGTGAGACATAAGCTTCAGTTCTGTTTGAACTCCAGATGTCTGATTCAGCTGAAGTTGTGTTCTAGTGTGCTCGGGTCTGAAGATCAAGTTCAGCAACCATGAAAAACCCAAGGGTAAGATGTGCCCAACACAAAGGTTATGATCTCCTAAAGTTCATGTTATCGTTTATGCTGCTGTCTCACCATTAAAATAATGAGCAAAAGACTTCACTTACAGTACACAGATGTGCTATTATTAAAAGCTCTCATTAATTGTAAACACGATGGACTGCAAATCATGTTATCAGGACACAACATGCTATATGTGTGATTTGTGTGGAGACGGCCCTGTGCATATTTGTGTGTTATCGTTGACAGTATTATGAATTGTTCTGTCTGGAGAATTGTTAACTAACAGATATCATTAATGCATTTTTTTTATTATTATTGTTCAAAACCAATTTATACACTTATTAATAGTGACAAAATTGGCAGGTTTCCCATAGTTGAAAAGAAGTACAGTATGCATGTAGGAGCTGGATCTACCTATCCTGAGGCATAAATCAATGATTCACGAGGGGAAAATAATGTAAAATTCAATGGCAATCACAAAGCAGCATGTTTCAAATGCCAGGAAATTTGACTAATGAGGACAGCGGTTTCCACAAGATCACAGAGTTCATTATGATGGGATAATGATGATAAATGCAACTGCATAATAATGAATGTGATTGTGATGGGAATGACGGCATGATCTTTAGATTTACCATGTTGTTGTAATATTAATGGCTGAAATGCTACTGTTGATCAATTTATTGTTAAATACTGCATCAAATTCAGGAGTAAATCCATGTGTTCATGCTCTGAGGCCTAAAACAACAGTGTAATATGTAAAGTCCATGCACGCTTCATTAAAACAAAAGGTTTACAAACTGGATACTAAGAAATTCAGACATTTATGTCAATTAAACTTTTGACTCAAATGATTATGCTCATAATTTAATTTGTAATAAACTATTAATATGATATATATATATATATATATATATATATACACACACCATTTTTTAATGTCTGCTTTTACCAATATATGGCAATATTCTCAAACTTTTGAAACCTGCATGCTGGAGAAAGACTACTGGAGATTCTACTTTACAATTAAGCAAACACAACATGATGTGTTAATTATAACTATAATTGTAGATATTTTCATACTGGTATTTTCATTTATCTAAACTAAAATGCAGTGCAGAACTGCTTGTAAATTTGCTGCTGATATTGTTTCATCAATTCTTTACAGAATTTCTTATTTTTAATTTACGAGTATGTCCTCCCGAATGACTTAGTGTCTCCATAGCAATACATCCTGTAAGTGAAAACACCCTTTCCACACACCCTTTAATCAGTACATTATGTAATCACTTCTGCGGGATGAATGAATGAGTGTTTATTCATTCTGTATCCACATGGTGTCGCCAATGAGCGGTCATGGATCTAACATTGTTTGGAAACTCCCCTCGGTTCTCACCTGGAGCTTCTTGTTCTTGAGGATTAAACAGCGAGAAGGAACAGCTGAATCCCAGAGCAGTGCACAGTCTGTAAGGACTGTTCAGGCTGGTCACTGAGTGCTCGGAATCCTGCTCTATATGAAAAAAGAGTGTCCTAAGAAAACAGGAAAGTTGCGGAAATGCCTCACCTGAACTTTTCAGACGAGATTCATATGGACTTCCCGATGTAAACGGATTTTTTTTTTTTTTTTTTTTACCGCGCCGAACAAGGAAACTGAGGGATCCTCAAGTTTAACAGGTAACACCACCTATAGCATATTTTGTTTAACTAATTTATTTTAAGATTTTATACACTTGGTGTAATGCATCTAAAGAAGAAAACTTTAAGATTAAAGACAGAATCATCTAAAGAACTTGACTCAGTTTACTCTTCCTTAATGACAGTTTAATAATTAATATATGTGCTCTCTGATTGTAAATGTGTTTTATTTCTATACTTTTGGGTATTAATTTCAGTAGTAGGCATGCGTTTTGCTCTCTCATTCTCTCAGTTATTGTACTTCTCACTTATTTTTTGCTTTTTGTAAAATGTACCAGTTGTTGTAAATTCAGTCGTGTACCAACCTATCTAGCTATCTATCTGTCTGTCTGTCTGTCTGTCTGTCTGATATAAGACTGGAGCAGTCCCATGTTCTGGGGATGCGCGTGTGTGCGCGTATTTGTGGAGAGATTGGTGTCCTTTACGCACATGCGCAGTGACTAGACGTTTTACCTTGAGCATGTTTGTACATTAACCTGAAACAGACCTGCTGAGGTTTGGAAGAGGAAGAAGAGAAGGAGGGTGTGAGGGGGTTGGAGACAGAAAGACTCCTTCAGCTCTAATGTTGTTTAGGTAGTGTGTTGTTGAAGCACTTGTGACTTGTGGGAGAGTGAGTGAGTGAGAGAGGGAAGGGGAAAAAATGAGTGAGAAAGAAAGAAATGGATATTGTAAGTATTGTTGATTTTTGGGTGTGTCTTTGTACCCGTCAGGCTGCCATGCATGGGCTTGTTTCTGTAGAGATTCCAAATCAGTTGCGCAAGTGAGTGCAGAAGCAGAAGGTGTGTATGTGTTCTTGAGGTGGGAGAAGCCCTATCACTGCCCCACTGAAGGAAATCATGTGACTGACTGATTTAATTAAGTGTCCCTTTAGTTCCATTCATTCATGGGCATATACATCGTCTAAATCCATTACACACTGTTTTGATGTTTACATGTATGTGGTGTTTTGCACATATCTGAACAGCCACATGGTCAAACGTGGTCGGCATGGTGATAAGTTGTTTATAAAATGTGTGAGGGTGTCTCTGGATGATCCTTAAATGTATAGTTCACCCAAAAAATTTTAATTCTCGAATAATTTACTCATCACTTCATGCCATCCTAGATATGTATGACTTTATTTCATCTGCTAAACTCAAATGACGATTTTTAGAATAATTTCTCAGCTCTTTTGGTCCATAAAATGCAAGTGAATGGATGTCATGTCATGTTTGACAATGGATGTCAAAAAGCAGTTTTTAAGCTCCAAAAATCACACAAAATAATCCATATAACTCCAGTGGGTAATTCAATGTCTTAAGAAGCACTATGATAGGTGTGGGTGAGAAACAGATCACTTTCACATGCTTCTTTTGTTTTTGATGATTTCATACACTTCCTACTGGTCAGGGAGAAGAATTTCAAGCAAAAAAGTACTTCAATGTTTATCTGTTTCTCACCTACACCTATTATATCACTGCTGAAAATATGGATTAAATCACTGGAGTTGTATGGATTACTTTTATGATGCCTTTATGTGTTTTTTTTTTTTGGAGCATCACAATTTTGGCACCAATTCACTTGCATTGTATGGACCTACAGAGCCTAGATATTTGTAAAAAATCATCATTTGTGTTCTGCAGAAGAAAGAAAGCCATACACCTCTTGAATGACATGAGGGTGAGTAAATGATGAGAGAATTTTTATTTTTGGTTTTTAAAGGACAGAATTTTGTTTTTGGGTGAGCTAAATCAAGATCCCATATTTGTATTTTGTGCCCATCATTCACCCATTGAACCTATAAACCTCACGTTTCATATTGCTCACAGAATCGCTCAGAGGATTTCTCTTTAAGGCTTCATGTTGACTATGAAGGTTTTCCCACGCTGCAAAATGTTTTATTCTGGGAAATGAAAACTGGTTTTATTTGGCAGTCTATATGAAGCAAAGTGACTGACAATGGGCTGGTTTTGCTCCAGGGCACCATGGCTTGTAAATAAACCCTCAGTAACCGTGGGATGCAAACTCGACTGGCACCACAAAACATTAACCACTGTGCTACCACCCCTATGCTTTTTGATCAACAGCTGGAAGTGTTTATCACATTGGTACGTATTTTGTGGAAGATTATATTAGCTCATGGCTCAAGTAGCTGAAATCTTTAATCACAAATACATGATAAAAACAGGCTGATCTGCTACTTGATCATTATAATATAGTCAGTCCTGGGAATTGATAGTACAACAATTTTGGTGTGGATGTGGATAGTGTCATGAGACAGGCACTAAAAGTGAGAGATCTCTGAATTATATGGGAGTGGTTGAGTAAGAAAGATAATGAAAGTGAGGCATTCCTGAATTGTATGGTGAGGATAGAGTGAGACTGCTCTGAATGGCTGGAAATCCTAGGTCGAGACAGTTTTGGATTGTAAACAGATGATCGATTAAAACAGATTTTGTATGGAAATATGTTAAACAGATCTGGATTATATGGAGATGATTGAGTGAGACATCTCTGAATGGTTTGGAGATTACAAAATGAGACCGTTCGGGACTGGATGGATATTATAGAGTTATGCTGTTCTGGACTGTTTCAAGGTGATAAGGTGATTGAGTGAAGCCCAAAATATACTTAAATTTTGACTTGAACGCTCAGCGTTTACGTACAGTCGAACGTGAGTCTGTCAAAGTATACTCCATTTGAAGAGAGACAGGACTATTTCGCTTCAGGAGTTTAGACCCATAAAGATATCTTTATAGTCCTTCAGTTAAGTTATAAAAATGCAGGTATCTCCTGACCTCCTCACACACGCGCTCTTGATGTGCACATCCACTGTGAAGTTCTTACTATCGTTTCCGGTTGTTTAGTGGCGATTACATCTAGTGCATCTTTGTGACAACAATGGCTAAAATGTGAGAGTTGGCACATTTTGGACACACTAATAAGTGCAAATAATTCCAGGCGCATGAGCATTCTGCGTTTTCAAAGATGTGCGGTTCGAAAAATCGTACTGCGAGCGTTCAGTGCTTGAGCACTCTGCTGATGATGAAAATTGGTAAAATGATTTGTGTTTGGGCCTGAGCACATCCAAACATTTTATTGAAAAACTTTAGTATCTGAAGGAAGAACAGTTGAATAAGGATGGAAAAAAAACACGATGAGAGAAAGAGGATAATGATGGAAGGAGAGGTGGAGCTTGGGGAGGAACCCACAGGAATTATACAATTATCTGTCTTGAGGAATGCTTCTCCTGCTCTCAACAAGCTGCCACAAAGCTCTGAAGCACACATTCAGGCACGGATTACATGAAAATGTCAAAGGTGCGGTACTTTTCAAGGATGAAATAAGACTGCAGTCTAATACAGTAGTCAGAATTGTGGGAAATGAGATAATGATTATAATTCATCTTTATAAAAAAACTGTTCTGTCTTGTATTTATTTCACGTCACACGGATATCATACCTCAGGTGGTCTTCTCAAGTTCCTATGTTTTGTGTCTGTCGGTGTGTTGTGTTATTGTGCTAATGAACTGTAATAGTAGCTGTGAGGGAAGGCAGACACTCCCATTCGGAATGCTAACGTGCAATTAGCATGTCAGCTATCAGCACCCCCCATAAGGTGTGTATGTGTTCTTGAGGTGGGAGAAGCCCTATCACTGCCCCACTGTAGGAAATCATGTGACTGACTGATTTAATTAAGTGTCCCTTTAGTTCCATTTATTCATGGGCATATACATCGTCTAAATCCATCACACACAATGTGTTTTGCACATATCTGAACAGCCACGTGGTCGGCATGGTGATAAGTTGTTTATAAAATGTGGGAGAGTGCCTCTGGATGATCCTTAAAGGTATAGTTCACCCAAAAAATAAAAATTCTCTAATAAATTTCTCACCACCTCATGCAATCCCAGATGTCTATGACATTTTTTCATCTGCTGAACTCAAATTAAGATTTTTAGAATAATTTCTAACTTGTGGACCCACTAATTAGCACAAATAAATCCAGTATGTATATTCTGCACGTTCAAAGACACGTGGTTAGAAAAATCGGCTGCGTGCATTCAGTGCTCGAGCACTCTACTGATGACGAGATTTGTGTCACGCATCCTGTGCACAAACACTCAGCATTCGTATCTTACCGAAGTGTACTTTGGGCTTGAGGTGTGTGTCCCTAACATTCTGCCTAAACGTCTCCTTTTGTGTTCCATGGAAGAAATAAATTCATATGGGTTTGGAACATCATGAGGGTGAGTAAATGATAAAATAATGTTTCTGTGAAGTATCCCTATATTTTTTCACAACTGTCTGTGTTTCGGAGACAAAACATGGTCTCGCCTCACACAGCTGTGACATTGCACATAGTTGGGTATGTAACAGCTTATGTGTAAATAACTCAAGATGTATCGCTCTTGAATGAATGTCTCATCTCTTAGACCGGAAAACCCCTCTGCAGGGGTTGTGAGAGAACGCAAATTCCAGTCTTTGAAATCCACCTGGTGAGCACCATACCATGAAAAACTATAACATAATCAAAAAAACTGCAGTCTAGCGATAAGGCCACCTGTATGCGTGTGAGTGAACACAAACACAGTTTTCCTGGTTAACATCCCTCAGGCTCTTTACCTCCCAGATTTACCTCCTTTTCCTATAACCCACATGACCACACACCCTTTCCTTCTTGTATCAACTCTGCTGCAGTGCGTGCAGGTGTGCTAAGCCAGGTCCTTTTGTGCACACCCAACACATTTAAAGTGATAGTTCACACAAAAATTAAAATAGTATCATATTTTACCTGCAAACCTATATAGTGTTCCAAATCAATGTGACTATCGAAAACACAAAAGGAAATAAATGAATGAATGTCCCATTGGCTGAATTCAGTACAATGGCAGCACATAGAGTCTCAATTTTTCACTAAATAAAGCATCCAAAAGTTTAATAAAAGTAGTCCTTGTGACTTGTGCTTCCTATCCTAAGTCTTCTGAAGGCATACAATCACGTTTTATGATGAACAGACCATAATCTAAATAGATTGTCACTCTATTGACGAACAGCGCTGAAATTAAATACATTGTATGTTAGTAACAAAGTCTAATTGGTTCTTGCAAGTCTCATGACCAAACGGCATGTCACAAATTTGCAGGTCAGAGTTCACTATACTTCGGTGCACAGTAAAAGACAAAACTTCATCCCATGTGCATTTGTTTCTGCTCTGCTATGTGCACATGTGAAGGAGTGGATATAAACAGAGGGTGGACTCTAGTGTGACTGCGCCTTTAGAGAGTATGGCAGAGTTTGGAATAGAAAACTTGCGTGAAACTTGCTGCATATAGGAATGTCCGTTTTCAGACATTTTAATAATTGATTGTTGTGGAAATGACCAATAAATGAAACGATTAATCGTTAATGTTAATACCTGTTAAAATATTCATATTTCAGTGTGCTTTAATCAATGTAGGCTATGTTTAGTATGAATTTTTGAATTGTTTAATTACTGTTAATTAATTACTGTTAGTTATAACTTGTATACAAGATATATAACTTGTTTACATATGTGTTCATTAAAAGTTCATGTTGTGGATTGTGGGATATTACTGACATTTGGACCTATTTGTTTATTTGAAATTTAATCATAACATGATGTGTAAACCAGCCTGATCTCATAGTGAAATAAGAGTAGACCAAATTTTCTTTCGTCAAAATCGGTATATGCTGACCGAAATTTAGAAACACTGTCCCAAGTGGCCAAAGCGGTAAGTGTTGTAGGACATATGGGCACATGTGAGCTCCATTTATGTCCAGGAAAGTTTGCCAAAAGCTAGTAGAGATGCAAGTTGTTTTCAGCTTTATAGGATGTTATACAAGGAGAGAAAAGTATATATTTATAGATTTTATCCCCCAACCCAAATCCAAACCTTTACCGTTAGTGGAGTAAAACAATAATGTTAGAGGGAAAAGTTAAAGCCCCTAGTCATGCTAGGAGTCATTGATTATTCAGATGTGGTAACTGCCTGGCTTTGAACCCTTTGAACCCCAATCGTGCCAGGTGGAAAGGTAAACACATTGAAACCACTGCAAACATGTCTGATAAGAATGCTTCATGTCAGCATGTAGCCGCCGATCCTAGGGTAACGAAGCTATCAGATACATCATGCCAACTTCACGTGTGATCATGTTGCGTAAACACAGTAACCTACATAACATAGCCTACTATTTCTCTGGTGATGTCAGCTGAATGTACTTTCCTGACGATCACTGATGTAATTGTAGTTTGGGATGGAAAAAAAGGAGACAACCAAATCAAAAGTGCTTGTTGTCATCATGTACTTCAACACACTGTCACAGTGTATGCAGAATACATTAAACACACATCATCTTCATCTTTGCCGTTCTTCTGTCATGCGGACAAGACATGACTATAGAAAGCCTCATCAAAGTCTGCAAAGTCTTTTTTTGTTAAAAAAAAGGAAAATACAGAAAAGAAAAAACCTTAACTCTTGGCAGTAATAATAATTAATAATAAACCAATAACATTTTTAAACTGCAGCATTTATTACTTTTGGTTCACTCGCAACACTGGAAATGGAAAGTTAATTCAGGCACATTGCTTTGTGGGATATAGAATTCCTTGCAGTGTGCTCTGTTGCATACATTTTGGCCAATGTAGCATCCCATCTGGGTATTCCATGCATGCAGAAATTTTGCATATAATGCACATGTGTATACAGCACATCCTATATACTTAAAGGTGCAGTAAGTTAATTCAAAAGTTTTACACATAAATGCAAGAGTAGAATTTTTTTATAAATATGTTGAAAATGATGTACACTCGCATGAGATGACGACTCCAGTCATATCAGAAACCCAATAATAGCGGTTTAATTTTACATGGAGTGGGTCGCCTCCTCATGGGCACTGCCATGTTGACAGCACATTATAGCCCAATGTGATAGAATTGTATTTAACAACAGGAGTGTGATCCACCAGAGAGTCCAAACAAAATAAGCGCAATTACAAATATAAAATGTCCCCGCTAGACTGATGAAACAAAGCACTACGACCTTCAGCTCTCACAGTGCAGATCACTGATATATGGTGCGACATCAAATGGCAAGTGCGAGCACAAGGCAGTGTTCAGCTGGCAGGGAGCTTGTGAGACCCGGCTGTCCATTCATAGTCCAGCGTGCAACAACATATGAAAATTTGTTTGGATTGAACACAAGAATGGCCATTGTATGGATGTGTGTATTATTAGACAGAGAAAAACACAGATTCAAAGTAACGAAAAAAAGATGAACAAACATATTCGGTGTAAAGCGGCAGGACTTAAAAAGTCCAGTATATAGGATGATGGGTGTCAGTATAGAGTTAAAAACTACCTTTTAGAAAAAGTGAGAAAAAGTTTCTTTACTAAGAAAAGTAAACAATGGCATTGTTTGATTCTCCCCATTATTGGTGTTGGACAGTTGTGTTATGTGTGTTACGTTACTTGTGTGTGGTTGTGCATGTGCTCATACACGTTTTGAGGGGTTTTTATGGAAACAATCTAATTGTTACAGTGTTTTTTTTTTAAGCATTTGAATCCACCCTGAAACTGTTCATGCGTGACACCAACACACCTCTACACGTGTAGAATGGCGGTGAGAAATTTCTGTGTGATTGTACAGTATAACTGCATGTATGGTGCTTGTGCATGTGTGAGAATCAGGTAAAAATCCAAACAAATCAGACCTGTAATGTGATACAAATGCATTCCTAGCATCTTTTATTATAATTATATTATTATACTATATATTATGCAACAATATGCAAATGAATCGCCTGCAACTGGCAGAGAAAAGCAGGACTGTCTGTACTTGAGAGTTTCTGTGTTTTATAACTTTAATCCTGGATAAGGCTGATGTAATTATTATGAAGAGTGTAGAAACATTGTTGTGGCACCTCTGCATGTCGGTTCTACTCTGTTTGTTTCTGTGTATTTCCATGGTGATGAAGTGAGTCAGCATACTGCGATCTGATTGGTACAGTGACCTGCTGAAGTACTGAATGTGCTGCCATGTGACAATGAATATAATGACAATATCAACTGCAGTTTTCTTTTTTTAACATTGTGCAAGTGTGACAAAGAGTGCATGTGTATACAGTAGCAGTCTGAGGCTCTGTTATTGATATTGCTTCAACACCCCTTTTCTCAAACCTTTTTCTCTCTCTCTCTCTCTCTCTCTCTCTCTCTCTCTCTCTCTCTCTCGATCGTGTCTGTCTATATAGCTATTTGTTTATCCTTCCCTCAAAGGAACCCAGCTGTTTATAATTTTAAACAGCATTATTCTCAAATTGATGTTTACGTCATGTTCATGTGAAGTTTGCCATTTTTAAATGTGTGTGCCTCTATTAATCAGGTAAATTACCTCCCTAAGTAAATACTTAGTAAATAATCTGCTGGGTGTGTTTATTCTACATATTATGCCTGTGTTTAAATGTTTTACACAGTGTGTGTGTGTGTGTGTGTGTGTGTGTGTGTGTGTGTGTGTGTGTGTGTGTGTGTGTGATTCTGAGGGTGGAGCTGATGACTAGATGCTCAGGAATGAGAGTTGTCTTTAGTGAGTTTGGAGATGTACACCATGGATCAGATCCTGATCTGTCTAGACCACCAGTTCATGTTATAGTAGTTCACTAAGGAGAGAATTTTACATTTCTTCACAAATGAAGAACAAACAATAGTCTTCATAACGACTGGTTTCAATGCAGCTTTAGATGTGAAATTTTACAACCTATAAAACTATTATACAAATTTCCTCACATCAATAAAACAGCGGTTACAAAAAGTATTTGGGCACTTAAGCTGCTCTTAAAAATGTATGAATGTCATTGCATTTGTTTACAAAATATCAAGTGACATCTGCAAACAAATGGTGTTAGCCCTGCTAAAAAGACTAGCTTAATGGAATATTCTGGGTTCAAGTTGTAAAGTTATACTCGATTAACAGAATTTTTTGCATAATGTTGATTACCACAAAGATGTTTTTCATTTAGTCTTTACAAAAAACAACAACAACAACATAAAAAAAACAATAATTGAGGTGACCGTAAGACTCTTAAGGCTACAATGGAAGTAAATGGGGCCAATATCTAAACGTAAAATGCTCTGTTTCAAAAGTATAGCCAGATATAACAAGTATATTGACATCAACAATATCTGTTAACATGATTTTAGTGTAGTTAATTCACTTTAACCTTTTCTGTGTAAAGTTATAGCCAATTGTACAACTTTTTTGTCATGATGACTTAAAGTTGGTAACAAATAACTAAAAGTTCATCAGCCTAGAACAGAAGTCTGATATATAAAACATGATTTTAACAATTTTATAGCTCAAATAATACATGAGACTTAGCTGAAGAATTAAGGTAAGTGCTTAAATGATAAATTATGCCTTTTAAACCCCCCCAAATTGTCCTCTGTAACTGTAAACTTGATTTTTGCTTTTTCGTTTAGTCCTGGTTTAGCTGGTGAACCAGCATACACTAGCCATGTTGCTCAATAGCAAAACTTAGCTGATGAATCTGAAATATGAAGGTATTTTTGGTGCAAAACAACTGAGAGCTCTTTTCAGTGGAATTTGTAGTTGTAGAGACACACATGTGCTACACATGTGAATCAGTACATTTGAAGTCACAGAAAACAATGTTTTAAGAGTTGCAAACTTGTAGATTTTATTTTTTTTTCTCCCACTAACACAACACAACAGTTACACCTTCTCAAAGTCTTCATTGCAGGTGCACAAATCCTTTCCTACGAATCACAAATTAAGAAACTCGTACGCTCACAAAAGGGAGAGCGCACGAAAAATAGTGTTTGAGACTTGTAGCAGCAGGTTCAAGCAGTTGTAGTTATGTACTTGTGTTTGTGCAAGAAAAATACCAAAGAAAAAATGCAATATTTGTGAAAAAATATTCTACAAGTGTGCAACTCTCATGGATGAACTCACATACTGATTTGCGGATGAGGACAATTTGTCCGTGACTTCACGTGTTTTGATGCGGGTGTGTGAATGTGTTTTGCACCATATTCACTGCAACAACTGTAGCAAAAATGTGAGCGTACGAGTTTCTTAATTTGTGGAAAGGATTTCCACAAAAAGGATTTGTGCACCTGCAGTGAAGACTTTGAGAAGGTGTAACTGTTGTGTTGTGTTTGTGGATAAAAAAAAAATCTACAAGTTTGCAACTCTTAAAACATTTTTTTCTGTGACTTCAAATGTACTGATTCACATGTGTGGCTAATCTCTACAACTGCAAATTCCACTGTCACGAGCTCTCAGTTGTTTTACACCAAAAATACCTTCATACAGAAAGACCGGAATCCTTGGATATTGCTGGTTAACCAAGGTAGTTAACTTAAGTTAACTAATTAATTTTAAGATTGTCAAAAACCCTTGTTTGAACACCGGGATGTTAATGTGCTGTGTTTTGGATCAGCATTCAAAATACAACATATGCTAGTGACCAGCTATGTTGTTGTAGTTTTTTTCAGCAGGGAAAGCTGTAGTACATGTGACGCAACCAAAACATAGTGATCAGGTGATCCATCAGAAAGAACTACATCCTATAATTGAGATCTAATTTATAATTCCCAGCAATGCCAGACTGATGTCTGGGAAAATCTTTAATGGTACAGAGGTGAGTTGACCCTGTCTGCAAATTCATTATAGACAGTCAGTGGGAAATACATGAATATGTACACAGTATACATGTGCTGTATTTTTTATGTGTGTATATATATATATATATATATATATATATATATATATATATATATATATATATAATGTATATGTATGTGTGTGTGTGTGTGTGTGTGTGTACATGTACATACAATACGTATATACAGTATACAAACATACATATATACTTATAGATATAAATGTTCTAAAAATAATAACAGGTTTTTATTTAATACACAAAGCTAAATAGAAAATAGCCAAGTATGCCTCCATTAGGATGCGAGAGTCATGAGTGGAGTGGCAATGTTAAGGACCTTCAAAAAACATCAAAAACAATTTGTTTCATTTCATCCACACTACACAGTTGACTTTTGCAGGTGGCCAGGGAGCACAGTTGTCAAACTTTATCTCTGATGTAATAGTTTTATTTCGGTTTGGTAATTGCATCCCTAACTAAATTTATAATGATAAAAACACCCTCAATATAATACACCAATATTAAAATATTATTATACATTGACTCGATTGTGATTCAGGTGATACCTTTCTTTTTTTTAAGTCAATGGCATAATAATATTCTAATATTCTAATACATTTAGTCAGTTGTGACATGGATTGACGACAACAGCTATGCTTTGGAATGTTTGCGATTCACTCTGTCACTCAGTCCTCAGGGTAACTTCTAAGTTGTTGTGGGTTTAGGAGCAACTTTTAGCCTTAAGATTTTTTGTGATTACAGGCCCTGAGAAACTTGGCTAGAATATAGGAATCATTTGTCTGTAAACATTGATAATAAAGCTGAAATAAAGCTATGTATGTATTTCCATACTTCCTCAAAGTCCAAGCCTCTCTCCACTGTCTTATAAAACAGGCTAAAAAATATAAACAAAAATTATTTCTGTTTTGTGGCAGGTGGGGATGTCATCTGGTCGTGAGTCTGTGGGGGACCTGGTTCCTCCAGATATGCTGCAGGTGTTCACTGAGCGGCAGGGGGGCAGGGGAAAACGTGGCAGGCGACGGGGTGGATCCTTCAGCCGCGCGTTCAAGTGGTTAAAGAGCCAGCGCAGGAAAACTCGACGACACACAACAGTAAAACGTGGAGACCTGCTCGCACATGGATCACCTGTAGAGTTACCAAAATCTACACTTAACACAGGTAATACTTTTTGAAAAAACTGAAGGTGTCAATCACCGAAAACCTGTCAGTGATGTGGAGGTTATACAGTAAAAAAAATACTACTGTACAATAATGAGAATCAGCCTAGAATAGTGGGAAAAACAAAAACCTTAAAAGTAAAATGTTGTGTCTGTGTGAGTCATGATCATAATGGCACATGTTTATGCAAAGATATCTTAAAGTTATATACCTAAAATTATAATTCTCTCATCATTTACTCCCCTTTATGCCATTTCAAATACACAACTTTCTTTCTTTTGCAGAACTCTTTTGCAGAATTTTTGATGGGTATATGAGGTGTTCAAGTCAATGGTGTCCAACACTTTCGAGCTCCAAAAAAATACAATGCCAGCATAAAGGTAATCCATACACGAGTGGTTTAATCCATGCCTTCAGATGCACTACAATCAGTTTTACGTGAGAATTGGACCAAAATGCAACTCCTTATCCACTATAAATCTCGCCATCTTCAGTCTCCTTCCCGATCATCATTTGAAGCTCTGTTATGCTTCCTCGCGATTGATGCCTGCACAATGAGCATGTATAGCACGTGTACACACACAGAGATACATTGAGACCTGCTCGCATCTGAATCACCTGTAGAGTTGTTGTACCAAAATCTACACTTAACACACTTAATACTTTAGAAAATAAAGTACACACACAGCGTGCATGTACAGCGCTCTGCACAAGCATCGTTTCTCACACAAAACCAATCATATCTCTTTAGAAGACTTGGATTAAACCACTTGAGTTTAATGGATTACCTTTATGCTGTCTTCATGTCTTTTTTTAGGAGCTTGAGTGTGTTCAACCCTATTGACTTGCATTATACAGACAAAAACACCTCATACAGTATCTCCATCAAATCATCATTGTTTGAATTCCACAGAATAAATACAGTCATATAAGTTTGAGAGGCTATAAGGCTGAGTAAATGGTTTTTTTTTTTTGTAATCATTGTTTTAAAGGAGTGAACTACTCCTTTAAGGGTCCTAAAAATGCTGTTGATGTAATTTTGTTACATCATGTAAGAAATAATCAGTAATTTCTTTAATTATGTCTCTTTTGATTTAAAAAATGTGACCTGGACATGTTTTCGTGTAAGAGAGTTATGCAAGTTTTCTAGTAACAGAGATTTATAATATCCCTTATATGGCTTACATTCTTCTTATTACGTGTTTTCTTTCTTCTTAAAACTGTTATGTTTTGCATTAGTCATACTGTAAACTGTTTTTTTAAAGCATGCAACTGATAAGAATAATGTCCTTTATGTGTCTCAAGGAAATTAAAGAAAAGGGAAGTGTAGCTTTGTTTTTGAAAGGGATCTTTTGCCATGTACGTGTTGGGAATGAATGTAGAGGTGTGAGCAATGACATCAGTTTGAATAAGCACATCTACAGTGAGTTTCATAAAATATAGTTACTTGCATTAAATGTACTTTGAGTGAAAATTGTTTCAATCAAAATATTAGCACTCCCTTTTATTTGGCTACAATGCTATATAATGTTTATTAGTGAAACTACCATTTTAATGCTTGCTCGCTGTTAGGACTTACTTTTACAGAATGAAAATTGCATTACATTGAAATGTTTTACACTTGCAGATAGCGATATTACAGTAAAATAATGAGAGATTCATGCTTAATGCTAGAACATAACCTGAGTTTTCATGTGACTTAAATCATAAATTGTGCAGGTTTTATATTGGTTTTTAAAGTTCATTCTTAAGTGAAGTAGCAATTCATATATTTACTTCAGACAGAGTAATTAGTAGATCAATCCCATTACAATCAGGAAAAGTAATTTATTTTCAACTATTTGTTTTCATAACTTGTCCATCACCTTCTTTACTAACAGGTTACACAAGCAGTGCTGTTTAGAGTTGTTGGCTTTGGTAGCAATATAAAAGTGCATTGTGCCAAAAATGGCTTACACATCAAATTACCCTTAACCTTCTTGATTTATGTCTCCTAAACACCATGTCGTATTGTATGTGTGTGCTGAGAGTAGCTTATGACATGTCTATCACCAAGTCAAATGTTTTCCAAGACAGAATTCAAACACGTCAGGAACATAAAATGTTCCCACTGCCGAGGTCTCTTTAAGTGCTCGCTTTGAGTCTCAAGAGTTTATGTAAAGGTGTGTGTCTGTTTACTTCCATTTATAACAATACATTTGTGGTGTAGCTTCAGATGAATGTTGAAGGTTCCACATGATTTGTAATGGCAGAAAGACCTTTGAGAGACCTCATGTCAACTCCACCCATTTATTGAAGGATGAACCCACTGAAGCACAATCTGGGCTGACAGAACAGACCGCAGCCTTCATAATAATCTATATATTGTATAACCACAAAATATAAACAGCTTTTATGTGATGCTCCTGAGGGAGTGGTCGCTACCAGCAGCTCAAGACTTTGAGGAAATACAGTACATGGCAGAAGGAGGGATTATTCTGACACTTCTCACTTGTCTTTGTCCTGATTTTGGTAACATAATTTAATGGTATTTTAATTAAAGGTGATGTGTGTAATTTCGGCAACATCAATATGTCATTTGTGAAATACCACTTGCAAAAGTGGTGCAACTGTTTAGTAAATACACCCCAGTGGAAGGAAACACTGGTCTTAATCCTGTGTTGCATGCAGACTTTGCTTTAGATAAAATCAAAGCTGATCCAAGTACGCCAAAGGAAAGCATGCAGCCTTTCGTAATCTATCATGGTTATTTCAACATCTCATGCTTTGTGTGTGTGATGTGAGAATGAGTCACTTCAAAGAAAATCTTAGTGTGTTTGGTAATTTGATAACATTATCTAGTGCTACTCCCTCTGATATGGAGACAGATGATGTTTAGTCTTCATAAGAGTATTGATAAATTGATTAGTTTGTCTGAGTATATTGCTGAGCTCGGTCTGGACTTGTGTGTCTTGTGAGTTGGATGATAACAACAAGATTTGTTTTTACATTTTCTAAAGAAAATGTGAGTGGTGCCTTCCCAGTGCAAAACTTGCAGCCACAATGCTAGTAAGTTTTGGGTTGTTGATAGGGCATTGCTATGTGGTTTCTAGGGTTTTCTGGGTGGTTGATTACTGGGCCAGATCAAACGTGCCCACACTGAATTCTATTATATTCTGGTCTCTTGATATTACTCAGGTCCAGGGCTTATTTTGTTGTGGAACAAGCCTGAACCAGATCTGGAACATCCAGTATTGGAATTGTTTTAGTGGCTAATAATTTACGTAATAATTTACTGGTTGGTTTCCTACTCCAGTGCGAGTCTGTTAGATGTTTTTGTTAGTTTTTTTTATCCTCCAGCAGTTGGAAACTGTAAGTCTGATTGCTTTGAAAAGTAATTGCACACACTCCAAGTCACAAGATTTGAGGGATCTTTTATGTCTGTTGCACCAATGGTGCAGGACAAGTTACACATTGAAGTTTAATTATAGCTATAGTGATGCTTGAACCACAAATAAGAAGGTCATAGTTATTGAGAACAAACTCGCATAATATTGTGTTTTGTATCCTGTATCCCAGACCTTGTGACGTGAAAACTTCCTGTGGGATGTTGCCAGTTCAGTTCGAACAAAGAACTGTTACCTTAAACCTGCTTCCCATATAATGTTACACTGTTCCACTGACAGACACACACACACACACACACTCGTACGTACAGCTTTTTCCAGTGGTTTTGACATCTCCTGTTGGAAGTTACACACTTGCCAAGGGTTAACCACAGTCATGACCTTTTGTCTGACTGTATTTTTCTACACATCATGAGAAATGCCAGTCATTCCTTAACACCCTGCTGAACACAGTGTCTATGAGGTTTTGAGACAAAGACTGATAGTAGTTTATGTGTGCGTTTATTATAATGCATGGGTGTGTTTGTGCAGAATTCCATACCTTCCTGAGTGTGCCCTGGAGATTTTGACACAATGAAAAAATGTAAAGTTGGGAAACTGGTTTTTTTAAAACTTTATATGGTTAATTTCTTTGTTTCCAGTTCCTGTGATTTAGAACCCATACCAGATATGTGCTAGATTCAGAGTGACCTTTTAATAATGCTCTTTTAAATCTAAAATATTCTTGGCCATAAGCCTTCTATAGCAGGGCTTTTTAAACGTCTTGATGCCAAGGACCCTAAAAGATGATCCCTTTTGTGAGAGACCCCCTTCCTAAAATATGAAGCAAGACTACTATATATATTTTTTCTGACCCATTTATACTGTGTTGAAAAAAAGCATAGAATACTGGTAAGTTTTAAATTATAAATGATATGTTGTTTGCAAAATTAAGTATTTTAGTATTATATATTCATATTATCATTGTACCATAGCCAACATTTTTTAACTTGAATCTTTTTTCTACTATTAGAGTAATGATAGATGTTTAACCTTTTGTGACCTAACATACATGTTTGGATGTTGTATTTTGGCATAGCTAAACATAACGCATAATTTAAATTCATTTATACTGACTGATCTCAGTTCAGAAGTATCTGGGCTGTCAGTAAAGGTTTAAACTTTCAACGTACAGAGTCATGTGACAAAATAACATGGCGCCAAACACAGCAGAGTTTGTCTTTGGGAGAAACACCAACAAAACTACATCTGGTAAGAAACCTAATTAAGTTTTTACATTGAAACCTGTTTGAGTCTAAAGATTAGTCTCTAGTTTCATCCACTATATCATTTTTTTTTAAATTTGAGCAATTTATTACAAAACACCACACTGCTAAACACAATTTACTCCATATACTTTGGTGCTATTTTTCCTTAGAAAGCTTATATTGTGCATTATTGCATTGAGGATCAATGGGTTGATTCAAAATGGGTCATCCAAAAACTGAAAAATTTTGCTTTTAGAGGCTTTATATGCAGTTAGGATGAAAATTAGGTGCATTTCAAACTGTTTTGAGACAAGTGCAGACAGACAGCACACTGGAAGTTAAGTCATTCACTAAATGGGGAGCAAGGGACCATCCTATACAGCTGCATACAGTCCTAACATCCAACCAAAATTTCAGTTTCAGGCTGCAGATGATGTTAGGCCACTCAACATGGTTGGCAGACATCTGCCAATGGTAATCAGACGTAGATTCTGAATTTATGATGCTACATTTTATTTTAACATGGTTGGCAGTGATTGGACAATGCTGGCCATTACATAGAATCAGAATGATGCTGTATAGAAGTTCACGCTTGCGGGCAAGGAAGAGGCAAGAAACTGGCTTAACGTGTAAATAAAGGTTTAATGAGAAACTCAAAAGACAAACGCATAAGACGACGGACATGTCTGTAAGGATATCTCTCTGCCGCAACACTCTCTGCGATCGGCCTTTATCCCTCTCAATGGCTTGATTAACCTGATACGGGACCGGGTGTGTCGAGTCACGAGCCGGCCCCGCCATCCGCCCTGCCACAGATGCTGATTGGTAAAATGCATCAGGACTGGCTATCACTTGTTTTTTTTGACAGGGCGAAGAGAGAACATAGAGAACATAATTCTTTTCCAAAGCAACTTTACAGAAATTCAGCTGTAGAAATTCACCCCCCAGGGTTGGCTAACATCCTCGTGGTCATGATTAGTGGTTCTCTCTCTCAACGGGGTGCGTGGTAAGTTGCGTGTATGAAATGACTTCCATTGTACGGAAAAAAACATGGCTTTGTGACCGTGGCAGGTGTGGTCAGCTGTACCACGGCGTTGGGGCACATTGAAGTAGAGACCAGTGAAGCTGGGACCACTGGGATCTCCATAATGGGAATCTAGGAGGAGAGAATGAGAGCCACATGGGGAATGGAGCAGTACCCCACTGTGTGTGGGGAGGAATTTAGCAGGAATGCATAATCTAAATACTGTTCCAAAGTACAGTTGAAATGGCTTCCTAGCAACATCGACTTGATGGGCTCATTGATGCCAAAATGGAAGATGTCCTTAAACACAGTGTCTCCCCAATTTCACATGTTGGTAAGCACACAAAACGACTCCACATACTTCTCAGTGGAATCAGTTCCCTGTCAAAGAGATATGAGTTTTAAAGCTGCTAGTTCCATGGCATTGGTCAGTTGTTCTGTAACGGTTGCAGGAATGAGGGAAGAGAAAAAGGATCTAGATGCAGACTTTTTTTCTCCCCTTTTCTCCCCAATTTGTAATGCCTAATGTGCTCTTAAGTCCTCCTGTTGGTGTAGTGACTCAATCCGGGTGGCGGAGGACGAATCTCATGTGCCTCCACTTATCACGTGGCTTGTTGAGCGTGTTACCGTGGAGACATAGCAGGTATGGAGGCCTCACGTTATTCTCAGCGGCATCCACGCACAACTCGCCATGCACCCTACCGAGAGCGAGAACCACACATTATAGCGACCATGAGGAGTTAAACACATATGACTGCACCCTCCCTAGCAACCGGGCCAATATGGTTGTTTAGGAGACCTGTCTGGAGTCACTCAGCACGCCTTGGATTCGAACTTGTGACTCCAGGGGTGGTAGTCAGCATCTTTACTCACTTAGCTACCCAGCCCCCCAGATTCAGGCTTTTTAATAAAAGATAAATAAACATAAAGAAACTCAAAACACAAAAATAGAACAAACCGTTACATCCATGAATGGAAAACAACTGACAAAGAACACAAGAAAACCAAGGCATTAAATACACAAGGGGTAAACAAGGAAACAAGGAACACCTGGGACTAATAATCACAAGAACCAATGAAGTAAAAGAGAATGACAAGAACTACAAAACCCATAATCAACACACAAGACAGGCAGGGAAACAATAAACATACATGTCCTTTAGTGGTCACCGGTTTTATGGTATAGACGGTAGTAAAATTGACGATTTTGAGAGAACCTCACCTGCGAATGCGCATCTCCTTTTCTCCTCGACTGTCTGTCAGACTCGTCAACTTGCGCCACACAAACACGCAGCGGAGAAAATGTCAGAGAGAGAGGCGAGGCGGTCTGACATAAGTGAGTGTGTGTGTGTGAGTTAAAGCAGTGTCTCTCAACTGGTGGGTCGTGACCCTAAAGTGGGTCTAAAGTCTATTCGGACTGGGTCGCAGATAGCAGGGAAAGAACAATGCCATGGTTGTTTCATTGAAGATATTTTGGTGGCCACCCAATTGATAGCCTATTTAGGACTGCTGAGGCAGATTTAATGATTATCTCGCAAACAGCTAAAGGCTTCTCATCTGCTTTTAAGTGTAATGGAACCAGCTTGCGATCATTTTCCTCGATATTGTGGAGTGCAGACCTCAAAACTCAAAACTCACTCAATTGTAGTGAGACTTCTAGTTGAATGCATTACGGAGGAAGTCAAGTCGAACCTCTCAAACAGTAGATAGCCCTGACATGCCAAACAGCACTTAGGAGGAAGAGAGCAACACTCTGCTATGTGTTAACGTGTCCTGATTTTAAAGTAAATTTAGTAAATTAACAGTTTTTTGGCAAAATGTTCATATGAAATAATCTAAAGGTGGAATCTGTTAGACCTCATTTTTATATCTACATTGGCAGTTGTAGTTAAAGTTTTAAGATGTGTTTCAGCTAGTATTTATTTTTTCAGAAATACTATCATTTGTTATTATTATTACTATTATTTACTAGCTACACTGCTCTAACCATGGTAATGAGGAGACTTTCCTCCTGTATAATATGTATGCTCTGTTGAATTATGTTTGAAATTAGGAAACATATGGGATAAAAATTATTAAAAGAAATTTGATTGATTTGGGGAATATTAAAAGAATCCGTGTTTACGTCCGATCAAAGTCTTCAACCAGCGATGTGTTGATCGGAACACAAGATTAATTCTTACTATTTTCAATGGCCGTGAAAGTAGCATTACTTTCACAAATAGATTGAAATACTGTTTATGAGCATGTAGTTTAGGATAAACGGATTTCAAGGAACCATTATAATTTAATAAAATACACAATCAACTTCTCTTTGAATACAAACAAGACTTTATTAACTAAACTAAAGCATACAAATAAACTAACAAACAATTAAACTAACACATAGACAAACAACCATAAACACAGGTTGGTAAGTGAGTTTTGACAGAAGATTAATGGAAAGTTATCTGTAACAGAGTCTATGGAACTCGCCTTGAACTACAAATACTTAATTTAGTATGCCGTGATTTGAGATCGGGTTACTTAAATTATTTTAAAGAAAGCACAAGATTTCAGCGAATGTCTGGAGGTCTGTACTTGCACTGCATGCGTTGTTTGCTGTGTGGAATTCAAGTCTTTTTACAGTAAGTCCTTCGGCTTGGTTCAGTTCCAGGAGGCCTTTGATTGGTTCAATGGATGGGAGATGGAATGACCAGGTAGAGCCCCGGAGGCGAGGACTCCCGCTAGGGAGAATTCGGGACTTCCTGGGACAGAGGTCAAAGTATTTGAAGGCCATAGAGCAGAGAGGAGAGAGAGAGAGGGGTTGTCCAGGCTGGTCTTTTAACCCCTTCAGTTTGTTCTCACCCCAAAGAGGCTCTAAGTCAAATAGAGGCGGCTTTAGAGGGCCTGTGGTCAAAGTGTCCTCCCCTCAAGATAATTCATTTATGGCCTTTGTTTCTAAGGTTTGTCAGTTTCCCAATCAAAATGTGAACATTTTAATCATGAATTTCAAAGAATAGTATAACTGCAAATGGCCATAATATACTAAATATATATATTATATATTATATATATTAAATGAGAGTTTAATTCAGTTATAATCCATGATAAAATGTCCTACTAATTAGTGTGTTAGTTTTAACCATAGATAATACATTACACATTATGAGAAACACACTTGTCAGGGTTATCATCTGCATAAGATGCATTTGTCAGTCTTTGGTAAAATCTTAAGCATGCCTGTATTTTTGGATAATAGTGAAATAAGAAAAGTCCAAAGTCCATGTCAAATGTTCATGAATTAAGCTGTGATATGGTAAGCCAGAAACATTTCTCATGATTAGTATAATAATTTTAAGTTTAGAAAGTTGGTTATATTGAAGTACAACGGAATGTCTTTGTTCTGAAATTCCCATGGCAACCATGGGGAAATGTCTTCAGCCTTATCTGTCTTATGAAAGAGGAGAGGGGTTGTTGTGCTTCTCCCCCCATTCACATCTGTTCTTAAGGCATTTGAGATTTGCCAGATACAAGAAACTGAGACTTGCTGGCACCACTCCGAATTTCTTTAGTAGTGATATATATATATTGAACTGGATTGCTGAAGCAACGTTAAATTGCCGGCAAGAGTTGAAGCCACCGGAAGTGTTTGAGCGGCCATCTTAGTATGCCCAAACTCTCATAGAGCATCAATGACTGACAGGCAAAAATATCCCCATTTCACTGTCTCTGATTTCCAGATACGACAGTTGCATTTCGCCCTCTAGTGACATTCATGTTTAATGTTTAATTAACTTAATTCATGTTCATTACGAGGGAGAAGATATATGCCAATCGCGATGTCAGAGCATTCACCTGCCCCGGTGTTCAGTCTATCAGTGCAGCACAATGATCACCAAAGGAAGCGGCAATACTTTCCACAAGCTTGTCTAAACAAGCTGTAATATCCGCTTGTTTAGAGTGACAACACGTCCTTACCCCTGAATGGGACTTTAAAAATCCAGGATTTCAAAATCAACTTAAATGCAAGGGATTTGCTTGTTTTCATAGTTATGTGCTCTCTGTAGTCTTACATGGATACATGTCATAAATACATGAACATTTGCATTTAAATCTAGTGTATCAGTTTTATTTGAACCAACTTTGTGTGTCTCCCTCAGGTGCTGCATGTATGATAGATGGAGAGAGAATGTGCTCTTATTCAAGTGATCGAGAGATCAAGGCACTTTTCAATAAAACACTTCGATGATCACAATAAATACGTCTGAAACTGTCTGTTTTGTATCTTACCTCAGTTCCAGTGAACTTGTTTATTATTCAGATGATCTGTTCGCTGATAAAGTTTGCAAGAGGTGGATACTGTTTGATATAGATACACATAACTCACCTGGACTTTCAAGAAACAGGAAAAGTTCCAGACTTTAAATTAATAATTACATTTGTATGATGTTTGAGTTATAGGGATGTACATGCAGATTTCCCAAATAAAATCGATGATTGAATGACTGAATGTATTTTTACTTGCAGAAATTAGATGATTTTCTTCTTAGATGAAGTCAATAAGGACATTGGAATGTTTGGGCATAGCAATAAGGTGGCGCAGTGGCTTCACTTAAATGACGTCATGAGTGATCCAGTTTGATATATATATATATATATATCAGTGTTCTTTATAGCTCAGGAGAAAATCAGTGTAGATTATGTATTTAAAGAGCCCCTATTATGCTTTTTGTGATTTTTTTTACCTTTCCTTTAGTGTGTAATAAAGCTGTTTGGGCATGTAAAAGTAACAAAGCACAAAGTCCACGCAAAAGGGAGTTATTCTCTCCCACAGAGAATAAACTTCTTTCACGTTGTCATTATGGGGTATTGTTTGTAGAATTTTGAGGAAAATAATGAATTTAATCCATTTTGGAATAAGGCTGTAACATAACAAAATGGGGAAAAAGTGAAGCACTGTGAATACTTTCCGGATGCACTGTATGCTTGATAATTAGTGGATTTATCAGTAGCTAACCGTAGGCCTCTGCTAACCTGCTAGCTAATGTTATTGTGTTGAAATAGTTTTGCTGATCAGCTACAGGCACACTTTTACCTACAATTGTGTAGAATTATGTAGATTGTTTGTCATTCTTACCATCATGAATAGTGATCAAGTGTGGAGACGGATTTATTTTTACAAACGGTAATTTTACGTCTGCAATACGTCCATGGCAGACCTAGGCAAACTTGCTATGTAATGTTATTGTTTTGGTAAGGGTTTACTATTCAGCTGTGGGCCGGCTTATACCTAAAAATGTGTAACAAAATGGTATATATATATATACCATTTTATATATATACTTATATAATTACAAGCTGTAATGTTATGGACACTATCCACGGTAGTACATGGCTAATTTGCTCACTAACTCTCTAATACACCCGATAATGCCCAACCGTGAGTAAGCATCTGTTCTCCGTTCATAGGTTGGGTGAAAGAAGTTTGACTGCACCTATTCCAGCAAAAGATGACTAACTTAGATGCAATACATGTTTTTTACTTGAAGCTTTGTTAGGTTCACAATAATCAACTGTGTACTTGTAAGAAATCTACAAAATTAAAACTTATCACTGTGAAAATTCTGCTCAAGTCGTGCTTGCGAAGGTGGTTTGGGTCGATCAGCTTGTTCTTCCAAACTTTCATTATCGGACTCGGGCTAGAGCTTGTACGACAAAAACCGATACCACAGTTACCATAGTTACAATAGTGTTTACAGAACTGCTCACGAAGCCTCGGGAGCTGAAACTCTGTTATGGTAAGGGCTGGGCGATATGTCTTAAATTATAGCTCAATATTTTTCAGCCTATTGACAATAATATATATTTGTTCTGAAATGTTCATATTTCATATACAATGATACACCGTAGCTTAATAAAAGCATAATTTACCTTCATATGTTTTTACTAATACATTTATGTGAATGAAAAGGTGTGCAAAGCCACTTCACTGACTTATTTTTGAAACCCAGTTGAACATTGCATAATACAAAATTAATACTGTGGGACATGTCAGGTTTATTTTTATTATATAATGCTGAATTATTATTATTATTATTATATTATTATTATGATTATTAGATTTGCATTATACAAAAGCAATATATTTCTGTCTTGTTTACGACCTGAGGCTTTTATTTTGACACCAAAATTGCTGTCATATTTACTTCAACTTCACAAGGAGCTTTTATTGTGACGGAGAAAAGGCGATGTGTATTTGACAGTACACAATGTTCTGCATTTTCTGAAAGCTTTAATCTCCTCTTTTTTTTTTCTTTTTTTTTTTTTATTACTCTGTGCCACATTTGTAGATTTGTATAATAACTTGTAGTGGTGACTATTGTTTGAAATTGTGCAAATGCACATAGATCAAGCTCTGTATATCAATAGAAAATAATGGAGTGAACTACTCACCTATGGTTTGACATAAGTATCAGGTTTGATGCAACTATCAGACAACTGTTGCAAGTTGGTACAGGTCATAGACAAGCACCCAAACACACACCACTTTATATGCAGTAAATCTGACTTACTGAATCCAAACGATTTAGCATTTTATAGAATACAATTTGGGTTCTCAAACGATTAAACAGATGGAAAAGTGGTTCCCATTCCTTATGCAAATTTGGTTTAATGATGATCAAGCTTGTAATTGTTCATAAACATCCCCTTCTGTTAACCAAATACTTAACTTGGTAACCCAAAAATGACTTGTCGGTACAGAGCCGACATTTTGTTATGAAACAGATACCCTGTTGGTGTGAAAGTTCAACATGCAGCTACACTATGTCGACATGCTGCAGTTTTAAGATGCATGAAACAGGGCTAAATCTTGTCCCAATTCTAGCCTTGGTGACATTGAAAACATACTCTAATTTGTTTGGAGGCCTTTTATATGACATGAAAACTACCCCACAATGAACCACCAGCTTTAGGAGTCAGTTCTTCCCTCTGCTGTTCAAACTCAGCACAGCAGCCACTGTCAGAACAAAGCAGCCCTGAACTTGTTTATATTTGTAATAGCTATCATTCATTCTAGAACATTTTGTTCCTCTTGCTCTGTCTTTCTCTTTTAATGGAATAGTTCACCCAAAAAATGAAAGTTCTATAATTATTTAGTCACCCAAATATCATTCTAAAGTATCTAAACCCACATAGAACAAGTGTTTTTTTCTATGAGTGTTTTCATTGACAGTGATTTTGCTTTAAAAAGAGCAGCAAATGAGGTTTAGATTTAGTGTGATTATAAAGTTAAATATGCTGTTTGAGACTCCTTGCAGCTGCTCTGACATCTGCCCTCAGCAAGTCCAGGCATGTCTCAATCTTTGTCGTTCTGAGCTGCTATACGGACTTCTCAGAATGTTATCAAGATTTCTGAATTTCTGAGATTTCTGGAAGGCAAGTGGAAAAGAGCGATGCTAGAGATTGTTATATGTAATCATCAACACAATACTCCATGTACTTACACGTGCGCACACACATCCAGAATGAGTATCTACTTTTAGATTTTCAGAGCGTTCATTTTGGATTCATGTCACTAGTGCGGTTTTATAAAACGGATAGTTCCCACCCTAAATTTTAACTGGATAAGCAACATTCAAAACTGTTGTAAAACATTCAACTGTGACAGCACATTCTATATTAATATAGTATCAATAATGCACTGACTTCAGAACTGCAAAGATTTTAGAATGAGATGTTTTTGCAGCTTAGTTTCAATAAATGGTATTTTTGGACTTTGGAGGAAGTTTTAAGTGAAGGAAAATTCCTATTGAATTGTTTCTGCATGCAACCCCTTTAATAATTAAAAATGAAAAAAAATCACAAGATTTAAGTCTCACACTGTAAGAGCATATGTGCATTTGTGTCATGCCAAAGAATGTACAGCTTCTCGCAGTTTATTGATGTATTATACTGTGTGTTTTTTCTCAGGGCTGAACAGATGACCTCTGTGGTTGTTTAGCCATTTCAATTGTCCAAAAAAATTTCTAAGTACATTTTTTCTGCAGCTTGACTGTCTCCATCTAAAGACATCACTAGTGAAACACCAGATACTAAGGGCTTAAATGGTGCAATGTGTTATGAATGTCCATAAAACATTCCACTTGCCATCACTCTTTCACTTTTGTTGTTATTTTTGTAGTTCTTTATCATTAAGTTCATGGACGAATTTGCACAGTGATAACAGAGCAGAATGGGTTGGTCATATTTACTTTGATGTGTTTGCAAAGCCTAAGTTTAAGTTGATGTGGGTCATTTTTCTATGTTAAATGTTGTGTGTCATAATTCATTTGTCAGACACATCGGCTCAACCAATGGTGTAAGTTTGGGATGGGGCTTTCTGTTTTTTCAACCAATGGTCTACAGGAGGAGTTTTTCCCAGTTTCAGAAGGGTCAGGCCATATTGAACATATAGACTGCTTGAGGATATCTGCAAAGATTTTTGCCTGACTCCAGCCTGATCTCCTAAGCAACCAAATTGGCCTGGTTGCTAGGGAGGGTAGAGCCACATGGGGTAACCTCCTTGTGATCACTATAATGTGGTTCTTGCTCTCGGTGGGGTGCGTGGTGAGTTGTGCGAGGATGCCGCGGAGAATAGGGTGAAGCCTCCACACGTGCTACATCTCCGCAGTAACACGCTCAACAAGCCACGTGATAAGATGAGCGGATTGACAGTCTCAGACGTGGAGGCAACTGAGATTCGTCCTCTGCCACCCGGAATGAGGCGAGTCACTATGCCACCATGAGGACTTAGAGCGCATTGGGAATTGGCCATTCTAAATTGGGGAGAAAAAGAAAAAAGATAGACATAAATGACATACTGCTTGTTGGTTGACTGAGTTGATAAACATTGAAAGCTGCCTTTGTTCTCAGGTTGAGCAACAAGTTTGTTCACCTTAAACATACTGGTGACCTCACAGATCCCTTGCTCTTGAACTCCCTATTGTGGTAATAGTAAGTACACAGGAGGAAAATGGTCTTAAAATAATAGATCGTAAATGTTTTGCAGAATAGATCATTTTTATTAATCTGATTTTTTTTTTAACTCATTCCCATGTAATTTTGGAGATTATTTTTTCTTCTTGAATGAAACGCAAAAGGAGATCTTAATGTCTTAATGTCATAGGCATAATGTCAAAACTTCCATGAGTACTTAACTGACACATAATAATAATAAGGCATTTCCTTTTAACATTACAATGCAGCTATGATTCTCTGTACGATTCAGTATTGCTGCACTGCTAATATTGTTTACCTCTGTATGATAAATTGCTTATGTATAGTTGCTTTAACTAAAAGTCTCTCCTAAACGATTAAAAGTAAATGTTAAGGCATGGCTTTGGGCAGAAAAGTAAGAATTATCCTTAAATGTGAAGTGTGTAACTTTTTGAATGTCAAATTACATTCTAATATTCCAGTTTATTGTTCACTGACAACTATAAGTAAGCATTCATGGGTTTACCTCCACCAAAAGTGTAAACACTGAACCTCCCAGGCACTATCAAAACATTGATGTTTATATTTTGAGCAGCCTACTCAGCTCCACCCTTCTCTTTCATCTAAACATGTAGCGTGAGTTTAGGGCGTGGCTACCAGGGATGTAAAGTAACAAATTACAAATACTCACATTACTGTAATTAACTACTTTTCCCCAAGAATTTACTTTAAGTAGTTTAAAAATATTATACTTTTACTTTTATCTGAGTACACTTGAAGTGCTGTAACTACTTTTACTGCATTATTTTCCTACCATCTGTGTTCGCTAATTCCCTGTCCTGATTTTATTCTTATCTATCAATGTGATTGGCTAGGGAGAGTCTCATGACTCCTGTCAAATCAAATCACATGTAAAAAAACTTGAACGTCAGCTGTAGATTTGGCGCCAACTGTGGAGGATGCCTCAAGCACAGTTCAACACCTGAACATCACGGCCGCACGGTTGCAGTGAAAAAGACCAATTGCATGACTGTGTCATGTGAGTTTAACTTGCTCAAGCCAGATATCAGCATTAATACTGCCTCTAATTTGAAGAAACATATCGAGGTATATTTCATATTTCTGATTACTAGATTCTGTGTGTATGTAACGTAGCCTGTAATTTCACAGAATTTCTATCACTGAGTTCTTTGGGTTGCTGTGAGAGATTAATGCAATGTTATCGATAGGGCTGGGCAATAAAATGATCTAGATGTTTATCGGAAAAAGAGAGATGTCTTCGATCAATCCTTTGAGTAGTTTTCTATATTTAGCCTATGTTCTACATCTAGAACAGGGGTGTTCATTACATCAATCATGATAGCAAGTGCACCACTGCTTGAATGATCTAGATGAAATATAAAAGATTGACTTTTCTGACGTCTGTAGCTGTGCGTTGTTTGATTGACCTGCAGCTAATGTTTGAGCGCTAATGCGCCTAAATCATCAAATACACTTTATAATTCAGCCAATGCCCATCTTGGTGAGGATTTAATGTAAACGCAGTCGTTTATGTCTAAAGTGAATTTAAACAGTGGGGCAAAAAGCGTATTTGCATCAAAATGTTGGACTTGAAGTGTACATGTAACCGAATAGAGCACTGTCTAGTAGGCTATGTCATATAAAGGCTATTAATCAAACTACAAGGAAATGAGAAAACCACTCACTACTTTTGGCCGAATAACTTGAGTAGCTTTAGAAGTATTAATGTAATAGAATAAAACAGTGACATTTTAATAATAATATGGATTACACTACTTTTATGCTGATTTATGTTATTTGTGGATCTTCAATATTTTAGCACCGATTCACTTTCATTGTATGGACCAAAAGAGCTGAGATATTCTTCTAAAAATCTCAAATTGTGTTCTGCAGAAGAAAGATAGTCATACACATCCAGGATGGCATGAGGGTAAATGATGAGAGAATTTTAATTTTAGGGTGAA
The DNA here is from genome assembly GCA_032164185.1 of Moxostoma hubbsi. NCBI lineage: Eukaryota > Metazoa > Chordata > Actinopteri > Cypriniformes > Catostomidae > Moxostoma > Moxostoma hubbsi. The sequence goes on from JAVLUX010000021.1 coordinate 10,881,398, forward strand.
TTATTCCTTTTTAAGCATGATACCAAACAACTTTTCCCATGCCTGCTCTACCTCCTCTATTGTGCAGGACATGACATGCCAAGTGATCCTGCTTATTTAGCATTTTTTTGCATTCCTGGCATTGTTTGAACATATTTTATGCTCAACAATAGCACTCTGTTGGCATTAAGGGAAATTTAGACCCTACACATAAACTGATTTTAATGTAATTGTTTCATACATTACGATTTATGATCAGTGTATTGAAAATAACATTTTTAACTTTTTCATTTCTGTTATCATGTCTCCCTTTTATTTTTTGGAATCAGATTCATGTAGTGTTTATCATAGATAAGTGATGTATTTTAAAAGTTGGCATACAATGTTCATTATAATGGGGCATAGGTAACTTGGTACTCAATACTCACTACTCATGAGTACTTTTAAATTAGCTACTCTTTTACTCTTGCTTGTGTAGTTTTTAGGACAGCTACTTTGTCTCTACTCACGCTACATTTTTTGGGAAGTAACAGTACTTCTACTTGAGTACTATTTTCAGTTCTCTTTCCACCCTGGTGGCTAGTTGCGTAGTAAACTGTTCAACTGGGAGAATACGAGCATCCATGGCAGACGTGTTACAGAAGAAACTAAACATTTTTAGACTTCCTAATAGACAAGGAGACAGAGAATGGAGTAAAATCAGAGTGAACATTTACAAAGTAGAGGAATTTTTGGGGTTCGATTCTTGCCATGTAGCTCCTCGACAGGTGAGCTACATTGGTTGGTGATTTGGTCGTTCTACTTTAGTGTGGTTATCTGTAGAGACACCAGCTTTTCATACAATAAAATCAATACAAACAGTGGACATTTATGTGTTCTTAGATGGACAGATATTTATTTGGATCAGGATTACTCAAGATCTCAGAATTGTATTTGTGGAACTCTACACTCAAAAAACTGTGTGTGCTGACACCACAGCAAAGACCCTTTAAAAAGGATTAAAACACTTCCTTAATCCTTTTCTTGTTGTAATGCAAACATGGTGCTCTTGCTGAATCCAAATGTCTGTTCTCTTCTGTCCATCTTTAAAACAGAAGTAAGTTTGAACAAATTTGGAAAAATTTACTTAATTTCAGATATGACTTTCGAAACCTGTCTTTTACAATAGCTGTCTGTATGCCTTGAAGAGTTTAAAAGTAGCCGATTTGAGAATCATCAAATGTAAAAGTTTTGGGGGATCTGAAGTCTTTGAAGAACATTTAAGAAGATTTTTGTGCATGTGTAATTGTGTTCATTTTAGTTAAACTAAAAATGTAATCTCTAAAATTGTCTCCAATATCAGTCATTATATGCAAAAGTTGAACCATGTCTCAGAGAAAAGCATTACATTTGAAGGTTTTAAAACTTTGGCAAACGTTTGGTCTGCATTTGTTTAATTCTGGGAGGATCTCATTGCAGTAAATCTCAAACAATTAGATTTTTTAATCCTGTTTAGAACTTTTAAAAATATGTAATGTCTTGTCATCTGAAATTGGAAATTGAGAAGCATAATTGATGTACGGTGCATAGGCATAGTATGTTGTTCCTGACCTGCAGACAGTTTTTAACCACCAAGAGTATATAAGCAGGGTGAAGTCAGGCCACATGGTTCATTTAAACAGTATTTTGCATATTTAGAATGTAGGCTAACTGTGTGGTAAACAACATAACCAGGTTACAGAGCTGTCAATATCAATAGTGGTGAAATGCAGTGGTGATGTCTCAGGGCCAGCAAAGCCTTCTCTGCTGGCGTAACATGCCTAATAAATAAAAAAAAATTTCATCCTTTCATTCTTATTAACCTTTTTGCCTATGAATTTTCAATTGCATTCCACTTCTAATTCATCTAGTTTATCCAATCAGAATTCATTCCTCGATGCTTACAAGCAAAGTGTGACAAATGTTTCACAAATCGCATGCCCGAAGCCTTTCTCCTTAGCCGAAGCAGCACGTGAGTCTGAGCTCCACCCCGTTAGGCCTTCAGAATTTCCACAGAATCCCTCAACAGTGCAGTGAATAGGCACCAAAATCAGATTGTTATATTCATCAGCCAATCAGATTGATTTATTCATTCTTGGTGGGTGTTGTCTTTAGGATATGTCCCAGTCCAGGCCTTTTAGCTGGCCTTGAATGACGCAATCACACTTTAAGTGATGTACGTAATTTGAAAGCCAAGAGCACGAGATCTTGCTGATGAGTCGGCTGTCATCACTGCTGTTATTTTCACTGATAAAGACATCTTCATGGATTTAAAAACCTGAGATGATCTGCATGATCATACAATCGATTTATTAAACAGGAAAGGAGGGCTTATTTTCACTTCAAGCTAATTGGTAAGTGCTTTTTGCATTGTTATAGCAACATCAGGAGTTTTCTAAATGTAAATTAGACTTCATGAGCATCAGTGGCAGTGGTTTAAGTTTTGAAAAGTAATCGTGTACCCTGACAAAACAAAATGTATTGTAAGCAACATTTAAATTGTAAATATTAGATAGCCTTTTCTTCGTATTACACCTCTTTGGTTCTTGCTTTTGTGCGTTGACGTGTTTTTAAAATGTCAATTGGTAATATTAGTTGATTGCCACATAATGTATGATAGTCATACGGTGTCTTCTTCATTGTGAAGCTGTGTTTTCTTAATGGCATGAATCGCACTGAAGGCCTAGACTTAGCATTAGTTGTTACTGAAGCTAAGCTGCCTGAGGTCAAAACATTTGATCAGTCACTATATTGTTCAAGACAGTTTGGGAGCATGCATGTTTCTATACTTTTAAAACATTGATGTTTCAAGCCCTCTACATCAGGAAAATCCTATACAGGGTACAGTATTTGTCAGCGATCTGTGGATCTGTTAGATATTAAAAATATTTCTCTCTTTTCTCTCTGTAGGCCAAAAAGACGAAGTTGTGGGCTCTGTTTCCCTCCAGGAGTTCCAGGAAAATGTGTTTGTGGAGGGGAATCGACCTAAGCATCTGTTGGACCTGCATACAGAGGCCCAGCAGGGCTTGAAACTGCTCCAGCAGGAGGGTAAGAGCTCTAACTCCAAACCAGTCTGCAGTAGAAACACAACACGCCTCTGCCCCGCAATCTCTGAATTGAGGGAATAAATAAATAAAAGGAAAATCAAAGCATATGCATCTCTTCAGCATACAACATTCAATATCATATTACATTATTTCAGTTTTCATAGCTTATTTTGTTGGTTAAAGAGCTGATGTGTTGTTTGTTTCAGATGATAAGAATGGGATAGACTTCCCTGATGATCAAAGTATGATTGTAAGTATTCCTCAATGGATTTGATCATCCTTTAGATCCTAATACAAATGTATTTAGTTATTTTTGCTAAAATAATATCGTCTTCCATTGGCTGGCAAACATAAAGCCCCGCTCTAAACTAACACCATTGGTCAAGCCAAAGCTACAATAATAGCACCACAGAGCGAATGTTAACACATTTTGGGAAATCAACGTTCAAATGACTTACTTATAGAGCCCATTGTACAAAGGTTCCACGGTTTGTTCCTGGCAGGCAGTTGATGCCCTAACTCCGCCCCCACCCTAATCCTAACCAAATGTAGAGTAGCCTGCCAGGATCAATGGATGTCACCTTTCTCCCATCGCGACATAGTTGTCTGCATATTAAGCTGGGATTGGAGTAAACATTTTAACTTTAATCAGCTTTAATCAGTTCCACAATTGCAATGTATTGTTGACTATTTTTAAATGCTATTGAAAGATTGTTAATTTGCAGTCAACAGTAACAGCTCAGACTGAAGTCAGCATGAGTTTCAGTGAGCTGAGAGGTTTTGAGTCTGAGAGCACAGCTGGTGACAATGTTTCGACACGCTCCTCTATCTCCACACGATCAACACGCTCTGGACTCAGACGTCAAGGTGGCTCTTCACACACCTATAAAGTGCTACATTCACAAATCAATATCTGAAATACAGTTTCAAAGTAACATTATTGTTTCCTTTCTCCAGCCTCAACTTTCAGTCCTTTGAAGCCGGATAAGTCTCAAGAGAAGCCCAAATCTCGTAGGAAACATGCTAGAACTCTCGTGGGAATTCCACGACACATCCAGAAAGAACTGGGTAAAATTTACTGCATTAATCTTTTTCAGTGTACTACACATCATCATTTAATGTTCTGTTTTGTTTACTGGAAAGTGGGGTTGTTAACAATTAATTAATTGTCAATTATTTGCCATTAATATTTTTAATCAATAAATATTAGTGAAAAAAAACAAAAGAAATGAGGAAGATATAACTTGTATGTTATATCAACTCAACTCTCAAATACTGTACAAATACATGCCCTTTACTCGTTATATATTTCTTCTACTTTCTTTTAGACATTTCCAACGACATATGACACAGCATTACTAGCTGATCTGTATGCTATTTTGATTGTATGTTTGGCATATATGGTGCAATGTAATTACATACAGAACAGTGTTCTGTTTACTTATTCAAGTTTTTTGTGTATTATATCTAAAGGTTTAGACCGGGCAGCATGGATTACCACCCATTCTCTTGATGATCAGCTGTCCAATGGAGGTGTTAACCTACCCTCCATCATTTCCTCTGTGGATGGTAGATCCACCAGGTCTGAACAATACAGTGTACAAGGCAATCTTCAGGAAGCAGAGCTCCCCATACTGGTCAAACACAAAGATGACATTACATTCCAGTGGCTAATGAACCACCCTACAGATCCGGACAGGCCCGGAGTAGGTCCACTAGCTCTTCCTTGGTTACCCACATCAGGAAACTCATCAGAAAATTCATCCAGTGCAGTGATGTCCATCTCACCTCAGGCCACGTACTTGTCTAAAATCATTCCAAATGCTGTACTTCCCCCATCTGTGGACGTTGTGGAGCTCAGTCGCATTCATAGTCGCTGCAGTGTCCGAACCATTAGTAAAAGCAGCCTGGTGTCAGCCAGTCCAGCATCTACCCGAGCTTCCTCCAGAGCTTCCTCCAGAGCTTCCTCCAGACCTTCTTCCAGAGCTTCCTCCAGAGCTTATTCCAGAGTCTCTTCAAATCGTTCCACAATCCGCTCAAACTGCTCTAGCTGGAGCCAATCAGGATCCTCAGAAACTTTAGTGTCAGATTCCTCCACCCTCTCCAGCAGTAGCACTCCCCGTGTGGCCAGCAGAGGAAGTGAGGTTGAAAACACAGATAGAGCAGCTAAACTAAACATTGCCTTCAAAGCAAAACCTGTGAATGGGGACACTAGAGATGAGGAGGACAGCAAAAAGACAGGCTCTGCTGGGGCTTTCTCACATAGTCTATCAGTAATGAAAAGAAGCAAGAGACCTCCAGCTCCACCCAGTAGGTCATACTCTTTACACAACAGGAAACAGAGCAGATCGAAGGGTCCTTACTTGTGTGATGTCAGCACTCTAGATGGATCATCAAACTCTGTTGTCATTTCCACACCATATCCTATCAATGGGGAAAGTGCAATAGGTGCAGGCGAGTCCAAATCCACTGACTCTAAATTGAAGGCTGGCACACATACATTGAATGGCCACATAATTCTCCCATCAAAGGAGATCCAAATAGTCAGCACAGACAGCAAAAAAAACATGCCAGCGAAGCTTAAGATGAGAAATGACTTACAAATGTCTTCTATCAGCTCACCCTATTCACAAATAACAAATAGAACCAGTAAGCTTGCTCAGCAGAAGGATTCCCTTTTGTCTGCAAAAGGTTTAAATATTGGCAACACTCCCTCCCCATTTTCGAGGACTCTCATGTCTCTGTTTGACATTCCAGCCCATCCCAAAGTACTGGCTCCCCCAGCACCCCCTCCAGAGACTTGGGCTCATAACCAGCGCACTTTTGAACTGCTGTGTGGGCCTGGACCTGTTAATTATGAAAACTGGGCCAAAAAGAGAGGTCTTAAAATTGTAGATGAACCAGACCATAGGGCTTCAGTGAATGCGCATAATGAAGTAAAAGTAGCATCCATGCTGCATCCAGTACAGCTAAAAAGCAAAGTTGAAACATTAACCACAGACTTTGTCCTCTCCCCTTCTCCATCACCTCCCCCAGATCATCATCCACCAATACCAATTTCAAGCCAAGCCAAACCACCTCCAGATACTGTTCCTTCAGTCAAAGACATAAAACACCTGACTTCTTGGATCCCTCCGCCGCCTCTTTTTCCTGCTCCTGCCCCTCCTGTAGGCCCAGCTCTTGCAACTTCTGTTGTTGTGCAAAATGAGACTAGCTCCCTTCCACAACCCCCTCCATTTTCACCAAAGACTTTACAGACAATAGCTCAGGTGCCACCAGATGTTCCACTTCCACCATTGCAAGAAGTTCCACAACCACCACCGCAAGTAGTTTCACCTCTACCACCACCAGAAGAAGTTCAGCCTCTACCACCACCAGAAGAAGTTCCACCTCTACTACCACCAGAAGAAGTTCCACCTCCACCACCACAAGAAGTCCCCCCTTCAACAACAGAGTCAGCATCACTTCTTGCGCCACAGGAAATCCCACCCCCTCCACCAGAACCTCAACCTCTAAAACAGAGCTTAACATCAGCTCTGTCTTCTGGTCACCAACTTAATGTTCCAAGACCACCTGCGCTGCCCACTGATGTCAAGATAAAGGCCAGATTAACTACCACAGATAAAGAGGCGAAACATCCAAGCAGTCCCACTATGGCCAAGGAGGAGACATCTGGTCCCGTGGTCACCCAGTCTCTTCTACAGACCGTTCGTCTTAGGTCAGTTAAGTCCAGTCAGAGCCAGGATGTAGATCCTGAGAAACCTTCACCCCCCAAACAAAAATCAGGTGTTAGTCAAGATGCACCTCCAAAACCAGTCAGGCGATCTTTGATTATCACATCACTGCCCCCTGAGCTGGAAGCTCTGTCTAGCACAGAGCCAAAAAGTGAAGTTCCGTCCCCCCACAAAAATCAAACCATTGCATCAAACACTCAGCAAGAATTAACTGAACCAAAGACTCAATCAGTTAACATTGTTCAGAAAATGCAAATCACAAGCCTTGAGCCAACATGCTCATCAGCTAGATATACACCCTCTGATCCAAATAACAAGCCAGCTCCTGCTGTACCAACAAATAAAATTCTCTGTGCTGAACCAGAGGTAAAACCCAATACCCTTGTGGAACAAATCCAACCTATGGCATCTGAACCTGTAACCCTGCTAAGCACAATTGAACCAAAGGACCAGTCAGTTATCGATGAGCCAAAGATTCAATCTGATGCACAAGAACACAACAAAACCCCTGATAAATCAGACCCTATTGAAATACCATTGAAGTCAGATGTTAATGAACCAAAACCCCAAACACCCAGTCCTAATCTCTCTGCTGTCTCTCCTGCACCTCCCTTAGTTTTGGCACCAACTAACCCCTCAATGCGTCTCCAGGACGCTATTCGTCTAAAGGCTGCAGCTATGTCTTCAAAAGACAGCCAAGCCAAATGCCTTGGTCTGTATTCCCCTCCCCCAGCCGTAGGTGGCAGCACTGCACCCTCCTCTCCTGCATCTATGGCCAGCTTTGTTTTCTCCAAAAGTACAAAGAAGGTTGTAATAGAAACATCATCCTCAAAGGTTCAGGCTGACCTGAGTAAGACTCTGTTGGCAGAGCTAGCTTCTGTCTCTGATTTGGCTAAGTCTAGTGACTCAAACAAGATGACGTACAAAGTTCCTCCTCCTGTTGCTAAGAAACCCAAAGCAATGGTTGAGAGTGTCGCACAGAACTGTGCAGAGGCTGAGTTTATATCTGAGGCTGGAAATGTGCAATCAGAGACTGTACAAACTGCCGGACAGGAAGTACAGACAGACCTCTGAGGGCACAGCAAATAAATGAGTCAATTAATGATTGATTGATTGATTGATTAACTCTTGAGTTTTTGCTTTTTCGCAAACAAAACTAGGCTTTGGGTGTCAAGACCAAACTATTTCGCTGATTTAAAAAAAAAAAAAAAGTTAAGCAATTTTGAAAAAATACCAAAAAAGTCTATGTACAGATATGCATATTGCACTTTTTGTACACTGGTTTAGTGTAACTGATTCCCATTCATCATGGGATTGCCAATGGTATTTGAATGTCACTGGTATTTGGGCTTGGTATTATAGATATTCATGGAATTATAAATATTCATATTTTATTTATGTGTCCTCAGTCCTAGACAGACGACATGCTACCTTCCAGTTGATTAAAACTTGTCTATTGTCACTATTGTCCATTAGGAAGCACTGTAAGAATCGCAATGATGCAGTAAGCAGGGATAATTTCCACCATGAAAAGGCAATTACAGTTTGTTATGACCAACTAAACGCTATGGTTGAATTTGACATAGGAAGCCCACCTGGCATTTGTGTATGCATGAATCTAAGAGCAGTATAAAATTAAATTGGTAAAAAATGTAAGCGAAAGGAAAGAATTAAAGAAAAGCAGCAAAGTAATGAGAGCAGAAAGATGGGTGCATGTGCCAATGATTTTGGGCCGTAGTATAATTTTTATTTTGTATTTACAACACTGTAGTCTGTAATAATTTATAAGCCCAGTTTACTTTTAAAACACAAGATTTATAAAGATATACTGTATATATAAAGATTGTAATGTGTCCTGCTCTCTATTGGAATGTAAAAGTATGTGTAAGAGAAAAAGAAGGATGAATGAAGCAGACGCAATGTTTTCTCGCATAATCGTGAGTGTGCAAGTATAGAGCTGAGCAGGTGGTCAGAAAATCATGTTACAGCTAATGAGCTTCAGCAAAAGGTTTAAGTCGTATCTCTGTTTTTATTAATGTTGGTTTAATTTGTTTTTATTTTCATAAAGAAGTTTGTTAGTTTACAGAGTCAATGTACATTACTGTATGGACTGGACAAATAGAAAGAAAATGATTGTTTGCCTTTAAAATATGAAATTTGTCCTATGCACTATTCTTACCTTTTTTAATGTTTCTTTAATTTCAGGAATCTTTTCTGTTTTTGACTCTGATTATAGTCTCTTACTAAGGAGAACGTTCTTATTTACATATTGTTTCAAAACAGATTCTGTACAAAAGATTCAAGTTTATACATTGTGATTAACAATGTTTCATCATATGACAAGAGTAAAGCCTGTAAACAAAATTAATGAATTAGCTTCATGATCATTCATTTCCTGATCAGATAATTATGTTTAAGATTTTTATCAGGTACTGCTAAATTTCTGTAAAAAAAAACTGCTGTATTTCAAATGATTTAGCACTATAATGGCCTTTAAGGACTGCTATGAGATATCAGGATGGTTGTAGATTAGTTGTTAAAACTTGGACCAGTAGTACAAATAAACACTTGAGAGATGTCACACAACAGTCAAGCTTTAGATTTGACCTCATTATTGTCCTTCCACTCTTCCAGGAGAAACACGCTGAAGGAGAAGGACCTGAAGAAAAAGGAAAAAAGAAGTGTGTTAAGGAAACTAAGGAAAGTTATTGGGTTTTGCAGTTGTCTCTGTAAAGTTTTCTGTAGTGACTGTGAAAATAATTCAAATCGTCACGACAGTGGAGGTGAAATTACTTTGAGGTCCAAAAAGTAGTCTCACATTAGCATAAAGATCACTATGCAGCTAATTCTGGCAAAGAACAGTCAGTTCACACAGCATTGTTGGAATTCTGTATTGGTTGGGGCGGGTAAAGTTGAAATTGATGATACCACAAAAAATGTCCACTAGAGGGAGGCATTTTCTTCTTAAAGGTGCACTCAGTAATTTTTTTCCCCAATAAAAAAGTTTTACTCCTAAATAAATTAATTGTAATTTTGAAACCACCAAAACAGTAATAAAATATATATATATATACACCCTGTATCTATCGTGTTTCTGGCCCTCTGTCTGAAATGCTCAGTTTTAGGCTCTTTGGCCCTTAAGACTTCAATGTAAATGCCCACTGTAATTATTGGCTAACATCATGCAGCCCCTTCAATACAGCCATATTTAATTTTAATCATAAGAAAATGAACAACAAGCTGCACAACATTATAAAACTAAATTTCAACGTTTACACAACATACACCCAATTCATTGCATCCGAATACATTGAAATTGTAAAACAGTCATGACATTTGAAATATGAGTTAAACTGTTTACTTACTGTTTTTTACTGCCACATCTTTAATAATGCTCATTCAATAACAGTTCCTTTGCTAAGCTTGAATCATGTATTCACTGGTACACAAGCAATCCACACTGATATGTTCTGAATATGCAAACGCAATACAATCTATGGTGATGTTGGGTGTTTCAGCAGGCCAAAGCAGAGACACTGGTCTTCAGATCTTCCATGTTTGTTTACACACAGAATGGCGTGTATCACTATCAGCAGCAGAATGGGAAGCGATTTTAAAAGTTGAGCCTTAAAACCACTCTTAAAACATGGTGAACATTGCCGGAAACGCAACAATATGATCAAAGATGTTCATCTAGTGCATGTTTACAAAATACATACAATTAAAAATAGCACAGATGGGTGCAAAAACGGTCCAGGATGCCTTCAAAACAGCAAGAAAACTTTCCCCGTCACTATACTGGGGCACAGAGTGCACATCCTCTTCTGGCCTCCCTAACACCTCTTCCAGCAGCAACCTTACTTTTCACTAGGAGGTCTCCCATCCAGGTACTGGCCAGGCTCAACACTGCTTAGCTTCAGTAGTCAACCAGTCTTGGTTGGGGGGAAGTAGAACTATACTCTATATTGTTTTATAAAAATGGTATGGGGCAAAATACTAAAATAATCATCTCATCAAACTAAATGCACCTTCCTGTAAGTCCTTACATCAAAACAACTTTTGTACATAAATGTTAGAATATATATTGGTTGAATTTGAACAGACTAAAACCCAAATTTTGTGCATTAAGTGTAGTAGATTGTGAATATTAGGTTTCAATTTTTACAAAATTATAATGTTTGCTGTTCTAATCAGTAAAAAGTACAAAGGTGATATTGTTCCACAATACAAAAGCTGATTATGTCTGATGATTTTATGGTTTAAGTGACCAAACATTTGCAAGACACATTTAATTATCAAAACAAATGGGACATTTTCATTCAGAAGATGGAAAGGCTTTGCTTGGGTATGCTTGAACCTTTTCAATGCAAGGGCATTTTAGGAAACGGAGTAGTTGACACGAATCACTTCTCTGAATTTGACATGTCCTGTGGTGACATGCTATAAGCCATCTACAACTTTAAACAGCAGTGTGCCAATTCTTTTATAATTAACATGCATACATTTTTTTTAGCTTATATTCAGCAACTAAATGGAAAATTAATACTTGCAAAAAAATATTTTGTCACACCATAGTACTAAAATGAATTAGTGATTAAAATGAAATACTTCAAAGAAATGGTCACATCTCCTAAAATATTCACTAACCCTTATATATTCATATTAACCTCAACCCAATCCTTAAAATAAATAAATAAATAAAGCACATGGTGAGGTGCGCCAGATACCTACCTATATGGCAAAAGTCACTGAAACTCTCTCAACAGTGCCAGCCCCCTTTTTCAGCTTCCTTGGTTCTGGAAGTGTTTTTCCCATAAATATGTTTTTCCTAGGAACCAAACCATCCAGCTCCAAAGTGAATGACAACAGTACAAACTTGCAGTGCTTCAGGTGGCCTTTTGGCTGAATTTCAAATATGTTTTTGCAATGTTAATGACAAATGAAATAAAACCATGAAAAAAAAACCTATTGATTTAAAGTACAGGCTACTGCAAAATATTTGGATATATACAAATTAGGGCTGTCGATTTAATGCGTTAATTGCGATTCTATAAAGAATAATGTGCTTAAAAATATGGCAATTAATCTTGCCCCCTGATGGTAAATTCGACAATAAAAGTACAGATTTTCTTAGCATAGGACCAATTCAAGCTTGAGGTACATCTGTTTTTACAAGCCACGTGAATAAGTGGTAGCTCGCATCAACAAACCTCACAAGCAGTGTAGCAAAATATTGATTCACAAAAATGTATTTTGAAAAATTTCTATAAATCATTTTTTGTATTGTCCAAGCCAAAAATAATGCAATGAATTCTCTATTTAGGGGCCTTTCTCAGCAAATAATGAACATATGCAAATAATTGTGATTAATTAATCTGCATGTCAGGTAAATTTATTCATTTTAATCGATTGACAGCCCTAATAGAAATATAAAAGTAGATTGAGTGTGCACAGAGACCGACTTGATTGTGTTATTTGTACCGTGTCATGGAAATGACGATCGTTACTAGGCACTTGTGCCATGGTTTGTTAGGTGTGATTCTCTGATTGGTGGATTTTTCCTCTCTAGATCATGTGTAGTGTAGCTCTTCACCAGGAATTCTGCTAATGAACAATATTTAAAAATAAAGTTGAAATAACAGACTCAGTTTTACCCATGTTGAACAACCTCGGAGCTCACGATAGGGGTGTCTTTAAAAGGTATCGTAAATAATCACTTTCACTTTGGAACATAAATGGGATTTTTACTTCCAGAACCAGACTACTGAGCTCTATTAGTGCCGATTTCATTTATCAGTCAATGATACACATTTTCTGAAATATCAGTTTTATTATTCAATGTTAACTGGTTCTTTGGTATATCAAAACAAAAATACAGGCATTTCAAAAAGTTGATTTACATCTCCTCTGGAATTATATAATCTTTTCTAAGGTCAAGTCTTCTCACAACACCTTGCTCCATTAGCTCATCTGATCCGAATGGAAACTCTCCATTTCCTGAGATTTCATATTCCTTCTCTTCCTCCTCGGAGATGGATGACAGAAGCACATCCTGCAGTTTCCCATCACCCAGCGCTGATTCATTTATGTTGGAACTTTCATCCATCGTTTCATTTAATATAATTGAGGTCTTCATGAAAACCTCACCCTTCTGGAGACCTTCCCCCGCTCCCTGAATGTTCATTGACCAGTTACTCTGCCCAATGATCTTATTCTGCATCACCCTGTCTCCTGACCAACCCAAGGATGCAACTTCAGTCCTGTGGTTCTTCAATCCTTCAAACTGCTCGAAATCCTGCCTGTTCTTTTTGGCTTTAAACCTTGAATATAATTCTGGCTTTTCAGACCCCACAAAGCTCTCACTATTAGCCATTAGAATCTCCACATCTTCTTGTTTCTCTACCTCTATTGCTTTTCGTTCCTTTTCTCGAAGTACTGTGCTGGTGTGAGACTCATGCCGTCTCTTAGCATGGCCCTCAGAGGGTGCAGGCGTTACAGAGGTGATGAAGTTCTTGTGGGTGTGTGACTTCTGGGGCTCTTTGGTCAATCGGTCTTCAAACCAGTTAACATCATCATTCTGAAATGCCAAAAGAGAGGAGTCCAAAGTTGAGGAAGCCAAAGTTGAGAGGGGAGATGGATTAGGGAAACCTGCTTGATCACTGCTTACGAATCCTGACAAAGACAAAAAAGAGAGTTCAAGACCTCGATTTCCTTATTCCTGCAGCTCAGAGTTGTGAGTGCTAATTTTATAATCAAATTAATCTATGCTTTAGAGCTACATTCTTATAAATATAAAAGTGCATGGAAAAACTGAAAAATGTGTGACCACTCAATTGACGATTGAACAATTGAAAATGGGGGTTTATAATATAATACAGATATAATAATTTAACTTTAAATATGCGGCATGTCACAGACAGTAGAAACTCCTCTAAGGCAGTGCACCTTTTTTACCATACTATAATTGCACTATATTTTACTATTTTTAGTATTTTGTTATTTTGATAACATGTTGCATTTATGAGCAAGTATGTGACTTTATCATATCTGTTTATGTAGGCCTACTCTTTATATCATATGTTGTGATATACAAAATTTCAGATTCTTATGGGTTTAGCCTGAAAGGTATGTAAATGTTAACGAGAACTGAAATAGGAAATTTACAATGGCCTTGTATAAAAATAATAATAATAATAATAATAATAATAATAATAATAATAATAAAAAGACACCGAGATGGCACTCTGCCTCCTCATTTCAAAAGTTCACCACAGGGGGAGTCACATGATGCTATGCGAGGGTTGATCGCTTGAAGGTGCGCTCTACTTAAACTTTGCTACAATTATCTTTAAGCAATTTTAACCTGTGAGAACTGTAATAGTTTTGTTTGCTAAACTGTGCTGGGAGCGCAGGATGTCTAAATTCAAAACTGTCGGCCTGGGGGACGTTAAAAATCACTTACGTTCTCAAGCGTCAGACACCTTGCAGTACCAAGATGGCAGAGGTCCAGTTGGTGACAGCAGTGAGCTTCATGACGTAGGTCGGGATATCTATAACATTTATGCAGCGCTGACAAAAATCACAACCAACATGGAGGGCCTTGCAGAAATACATTTAGGGATCATGTCTATATAGGCAAAACTTTCCACCCTGATCACAAGAGTGGACTATGTTGAAAAACGGGTCAAATTTCTGGAGTCGGCTGAAAGAGAGCTACAGGATAACCTGCCTGCTACCAAGGCTGATGTGGAACGCATGTGGGAAAAACTAGAGGATATGGAAAATTGGAGCAGGCAATAATAATAATATTTGTATCGTTGGAATTTCCAAGGGAAAGGAAGGTCAGGATATGGGGAAGTTTTAGGACAGACTTATTCAGAATTTAATCAACGCAGCGGACCACCGGCTCGAGATCAGAGCGCACACACTGAGCTCTTGGTCAGTTTCCCGGGGTGGGTGACAGACCCTGATCCATCCTGGCAAGATTCTTGCGGTCGGCTGACAGAGACTTTGTTCTACGAGTGGCGAGAAATAAAGGCGAGTTATGCTGGGAGGAACACACCATCATGGTTTTTCCAGACTCTGCTAAAGCGACTCAAGCCAAGCAGGACACGTTCAAAGGGTGTCAAAAATGGCTGCACCAACAGAAGGTATGCTTCACACTGCTTTATCCGGCTATGCTGAGAATTGGCGGCAAGGATGAGCACAAGACTTTTACATGCCCACGACAAGCTATGGCCTCAATGGTGTGAGTGGGTCATTTGGTGGTAGTGCACAGCTCCCCAAGGCTGCTGACACTCTTTGTTTGGTGCTCACAGCCATTGGAAAGGGTCATGAAGCATCAGTGTATTACTCCTCATTGATTCAGTGGCCGGGTGATGGAGACTCAATGGGAAAGAGATTTGAACTTGGTATTGGAGAATGGGGAGTGCAAGGGTACGCTTTATTCAGTTTAAGAATTTGCATCATTTCTATTGGACTCCCTCTAGATCGTTTAGGCTTGGTTTAAAAGACACACCTACCTGCTGGTGATGTCAGTTGGAGACAGTCCATGCTCTGTGGTTCTGCACTAAGATTCAAGAATTCTGGTTAAGAGTCTGGTTAAGGATATTCGGTGTTAAAAGGGGATAATTGTTTGATTCTGTTCAATGCATATTGTAATTAATTTTATGTAATATATTAAGAATCAATAAAAAAAACTTAATCATAAAAAAAGAGGGGTTGCACGTGAGAAAGTGCGAGGGCGATCAACGGTGTTCCGAGACTGCTACCGGGTCCATGAATAACGTATAACATGCAAGTAAGGGCAGCAGGTGGAGTTTCTGGTGCCCCCAAGTGAGTTGGTGCCCTACGCAGACTTCGTAATATGCGTATAAGAAGTGGCGGTACTGATGCTTGTACTTGCCTTCATATAGTACTTGTTTGGTCTTAGTCTGATAACAGACAGAATCACAGCAGTCGCAGACAGAGTCTTGACCGAACACGGAGATCCACCTAGTGTGAAAGAAAGAAAAGGAGAGAGGAGGAAATGAAAAAGGAATCTTTAAGTTGAAAACCTATAACAGAATCCCAAAATTGAAACAGATAAGAGCCATTTGAGATACTTTATATGCTTGTTAACCTGTTGAGTGTGTGGCTATAGAAGCAAGACTTCTGCATTGGACTAGGGCCTCCAGCAGAAACAGAGAGCTCACAATGGAGTGTGACCTAGAACAGAAAAATCACATTAAGTCAGTTTTGGGTAAGTTACTCAAAAAAACTAATTCACTACAAATGGCTAATTACTGGTCTAAAATTGTATTCAGATTACTCACTTCACTGATTACTTGATTTAAAAAGTAATAACATTACTAATCAAGTTACTTTATCTACTCAAATTCAAAATAATGTCTGTTTCTACCTTGTTCATAGTCAAATGCAAATTGTACACATGGCACCTCACGTTTGTCTCTTATAGTGAGCACATTCACATGCACACCAATACTCTGATTACTCCCAACAAAAGCCTGAAATCATAGGCAAAACGGAGCTCGCTCCCATGAGCAACGATCGCAATGTATGAATTATCAAAGACATGATTTGAGAAGCGCAGAAGCATCGCCGATGTCAGCGAGATATCTAGAATGTTAAATATCTGGACCTGTCTGCGACTCCAAATCATGCAGTGTGAAATATGTTTTGACAATACAACAGCAGTGTTGACCTACAGCCAATGAGAGAGCCAGAAACGCGGCACGGGAAGTTTCAGTGGGAGGAGTCCTGATGTACCTGCAACAGAACATCAACTAGCATGGCTGCGATATCAAGAAAGTCTCATTGGACCAAAGAAATGGAGGAAAAATTAGTGGAACATTGGAAGGAGCACCAGCGCCTATTTGATGTTTAATCTGAACTGACCACAACCGGGTGGAGAAAGAGAAGAGTTGGAGATAAATTGCCAATTCTCTTGGACAGTCAGGTAAGCAAATAGGTAGATTTTTCAGTTGGAGGTACTTTTTCATATTGTAACCAATAAAATATATCATTAAAAACATACACATCATATTCTGTAATGCATAACATATGATCATGCATTTGTTTTCGTATCTTGTATCACTTCTCGTGTGTACTCTGTTGTGAAACGTATGTTGGAGTCCAGGCAGAGACGTCGGGGATTTGTCAATAGTGAAATGTTTTGTAATGTGTTCACCTCTGTCACGATTCGTTGTGTAATTTGAAAATGCTACGACTTAAGTGACAATACAGACATTTTTGTAATATGAACGGTACCACGATACGACATCTTTGAAAGTCGTGTAGTGTGTAGGAGCCATTAGGGGGCACACGCCCTTCAAGCTGTCACAGAAATGTGAAGACATATTTGAACATAATTTATGTTTTAGAAGCATTCAACATACATAATTTTTTTATAATCTATGACCCAAGTAATGTTTACAAGAATAATAAATCGAATGTGTTACACTCACTACACAATTAATTAGATTACAGTTACTAATTACTTTCAGGTTTCACCCAACACTCATTAGAAGATGCAAAGTGATGTAACAAAGAGATGTATATCCACCCACAAGTGTGAGCAAATTCATTCTATACAGAACTGGAAAAATAAACAAACATACCCGAGCAGCAGGAGCCTCAATAAACTGGAAAGCACCAAAGGAGAACTGTACAACATTATCTGCTTTGGAGAACCTGAATCTAGAAACCCCAGGATTTATACGGCTCTCCTGTAAACAACTGGATGTGTGGGAGAAAGCAAGAAAGTGAGTGAGTTTTTGTGTGCAAATGCCAGTCAGTCTTATATAGTCAGATAAAGATTAATCTTACCCGTAATTGTCTATAATGCTGTATTTGTTCTTGCTCAAAGTGTTGATCGTAGTCACATAACAGCGGTTAATAAAGAGCTTGACACCAAGGTAATGATGTCGAGAGGAGACCTGAACATTCACCTTCTGACCCAGCAAGTACACAGCGGAACTAACTGGAGACGACCAGGAGTCTAGAGCACAGGCACACACAAATATATAGATACATAGGACCATTACTATAATTTTATATAGTGACTATGATTGACAGCAAATCTGAAAATAAATAAATAAATAATAATAATCCAAGAGTTGGAATGAGACATTCAATGTCTTCACATTTTGGACAGTTTTAAAATATTTCTTGTTGCTTAGTACTCTCAGAAACATTATTGATGCAAAAACGTGTGTGAAAAACACTTTGATGTAAAGTCACTTCATAGACTTCAATGTATTCTGCAGTGCTGACACGAGTCCTTTGAAAGACCCTTAACACGTATAAATATCACTCACTTTTGCACATTAATCATTGCTCTTCACAATCACAAAAGTGAACGGTTATAATTTCTCTGAAAGGGTAGGAGTTTGGATCCCTGAAATTTATTTTCATGCATTTATTTATTTTGTGCCATTTTCTAATTTTCAGTGGTTGGGGAAACACTGCTGTAGAGTATGTTTGTGGCCTTAAAGATATAGTTCACCCAAAAATGTACATTCTCTCATTTACTCATCATGCCATCCCAGATGTGTATGAATTTCTTCTGTAGAATGCAAATGAAGATTTTTAGAAGAATGTTCTAGCTCTGTGGGTCCATACAATGCAAGTGAATGGGTGCCAGAATTTTGACTCTCCAAAAAGCATAAAAGCAATCCGTACGACTCCAGTGTTTCAGTCCATAGGCAAAATGCATGAAGAATATGAATCACCAAAAACACAAGAATGTGAAAGTTAAAGTGGAGATTGACAGAGCAGGGAGCAGAATTTTTTGTAAAAAAAAGGACTTAAAAATTAATCAGTTTTTGGAGCATCAATTTTGACACCCATTCACTTGCTTTCTATGGACCAAAAGCGCTGAGAAATTAGTCTAAAATTCTTCATTTGAGTTCAAAGAAAGTCATAGACATCTGGAATGGCATAAGGGTGAGAAAATTATTAGATAATTTTCATTTTTGGGTGGACTATCCCGTAAAGGCTATTCAATGCACTCAAACAGCAGACAGGAATCATAGCATTAGTTCCAGTTGTTTAAATCTATTCATCTAAATTTGTTCATACAGGGCAAGACTGTGATTGCACTTGCCCGTGATCCGCCAGTTGTGCTTACCATCCATTAGCTGGATCCTAAAGTCACCCAAGCGGCTCCTGACGTTTTTGTACAACAGTGTCTGCCAAGTTGGTCGTACAACCAGACGGTCCACATGATGGCGCCTGTGTAAAGACCCATAGAACAGTGTTTCTCAATCCTGGTCATGGGCTCCACAGCACACCACAAGACTGAGAAATACTGGCATAAAGGGTTGTGAGATGGGGTCATTGACAAATAAGGTAGTCCAAGATTATAAAAATGAGAAATCTTTTTAAAAAATCTAGTTTCAAACACACTTTAAATTCGTAGAAACGTAATCTTTACGTCCAATTGTCTTTCATATATTTTATGAAACATTTATTGCATTGTCTACAAAGTGTACATAACTAAATCATTTAAAAGATAAATAAATATTCAAAAAAAATTCCAAGATTGTTCTTTTTTTCTTTGGTCACATGATTATAAATACACAACCTACAACAGTGCATTCAGAAAGTATTCAGACACCTTCATTTTTTGTTATGTTGCATCCTTTTGCTAAAATGCTTTAAATTATAATTTTTTTCACATACATTTCACAGATTATTGACAATTTTGAAATATCACATTGAAATAATTATTCAGACCCTTAACTCAGTACTTAGTTGAAGCACCTTTGGCAGCGATTACAGCCTCAAGTCTTTTTGGGTATAATGCTACAAGCTTTGCACACCTGGATTGGGGATATTCTTCCATTTTCCTCTGCAGATTATCTCAAGCTCTGTCAGGCTGGATGGGGGCCATTGGTGGACAACTATTTTCAGGTCAATCCAGAGATGTTGGATTGGGTTCAAGTCCGGGCTCTTGCGGGCCACTCAAGGACATTCACAGAGTTGTCCCTAAACCACTCTTGCATTGTCTTGGCTGTGTGCTTGATGTCATTGTCCTGTTGGAAGGTGAACCTCCGGCCCAGTCTCTAACCATGTCTGTCGAACCATTAGATGACCAGATGGAGGATCGGTGATGATCCTGGAAGAAAACTTGTTTCTTTCTGCTCAATGTTCCCCAACTCTGAGGATTGTTTTTTTTTTTTCCAGCAGGACAATACTCAATGTCACACAGCCAGGTCAATCAAGGTGTGGATGTAGGACCACCGGATCAAGACCCTGTCATGGCCAGCCCAATCTCCAGACCTGAACGCCATTGAAAACCTCTGGAATGTCATCAAGAGGAATATGAATGGTCACAAGCCATCAAAGGTGAGCTGCTTGAATTATTGTGCCAGAAGTGGCATAAAGTCACCCAACAGCAATGTGAAAGACGGGTAGCGAGCATGCCAAGATGCATGACAGCTGTGACTGAAAATCAGGGTTATTCCTCCAAATATTAATTTCTGAACTCTTCTGAAGTTATAACATTACTGTTGTGTTGTTTATAATGTGAAAATAAACTCATTAAATTTGCATTACTCGAGGTCTGGAAACACTGCATATTTTTTATTATTTTGACCAGTAAAATCAATGCAAATAAATGCTCTAAATGACAATATTTTTATTAGGAATTTGGGAGGAATGTTGTCAATAAAACTAAAATCTTAATTTTACTCAAACACATACCTACAGATAGTAAATCCAGAGAAACTGAAAAGGTTGCAGAGTTTCTTAATTTTTTCCAGAGCAATATGTATTGACATGTAAACTGCTCTTGTCAGTAAAATATGTTACCTATTACACTCCACGCGCACAGTCACTGAAGACCGGGAAGAGTGTAGCGGTGACAGCGGCACATAATGAAGCACAAATTTGTAGAGGAT
Organism: Moxostoma hubbsi; assembly: GCA_032164185.1. NCBI lineage: Eukaryota > Metazoa > Chordata > Actinopteri > Cypriniformes > Catostomidae > Moxostoma > Moxostoma hubbsi. The sequence goes on from JAVLUX010000021.1 coordinate 10,902,080, forward strand.
AGAATCAGGAAGCACCTTTTAGATTAAAAGAGACGTGTTATTCCTAAAAACTGACGAAAGATAAGAAATCATTGTCTTTTGCTATGAAATGTCACCTGTTGTTCACTCTGGCAGTCCGTGAGCGAGTAGGTGAAGAGTAGTTCGTTGTGTGCCTCAAAAACTCCGTTACTTTTGCAGGTTTGTCCGAGCGTCAGCTCCTCTGCACCATATAAATTCTTGTTCACCCTTAAGACCAAACCGGTCTTTGAGCAGGTCGCAGACACGCCCGGGAGAGGATTTAACTCAGGTAGGTAATCCTCGCCAGGTGGGACGCTCGCAGATGTTCGGTCGGGTTGTTCAGGGATCCACACAGCAGGTAACATCCAGTGCTGCTTCGGGTCTGTGAGGTCTGCTGTGTTTGTGAACGGATCGCGCAGTACACGTTTTGCAGGATGTTTCTCGTGTGATGTTTGTGGCTGATCGACTTTCTCATCTAATATAGATAGTGAGGAGGCACTATGGATTAATCGTGGGCCAAAGAAAAACACTAGAATTGAATTTAGAAGTATGCGCGTAAGAGTGATCACGTTCATATTAAGAAGATGGTGAGAAGGACAATTTATAAATCTACAATCAAGTTAGCTTATGCTGCAGGTAGCGTGTATCATGCCTGTGGACACTGCTCAATCAAAAGGGCTCTTTGAGAAAGGTTCAGTTGGTGATAAGATGTGATTGGTCTTGGGTTGATTGACACTTGTGTAATTGATTTCCGCTGGCACGTTGGTGGCTAGAGGGCGCTACTTGAGTTCAAGTCTTGTTTCTATAATATCATTTGAAAATCAGTGCAAAAAATAATATATAGAGAAACGTACGATAGAATATGATAGCAGTTACAAAGCCACAATTTTTCGGCTCACACTGTGCGTCTGTGGTCGCTTGAGGGCGCCACGTGGCTTCAAAAGTTGGTGAATGACGTAAAGATATGAACCAAGGTGAGTTACGATATCATTAACAACGATTTTCTTTTTTTAAAATGTATTTCGTTGTTCACTGTTAATTATTACTGTACTGTTTTGAGCATCAATAATGATAAAAAAGATATCATTAACAACGGGTCAATTCCAATTGAAAGCGATCCCGATTCCCTACTCCCTTCGAAGGACAGGTCTCTTGAATGTGTGCACTCTAAAGGCAGCATGAATGTACCCTTCACTAATAGTCTTGTAAAGGAGCTCTTCGTTAAAAGTGTTTTTACTTTTGTCTGGAACGAACTTTCGAGTGGCGTCCCCTTCCCGCATTGCCCTTCAAGGGCGCAAACAGTCGTTTGGAAAACGCCCTACTTCTGAATTGTAACGAGAGCCAACAACGGCACAAATTGGGCCTGAACTCATTTTTACTCCAGCTAACACTTTAACTGATTGTTGTTCTCCGTCTGGAACGGTCGTATTGGTAGAGCGAAACCACAAAAAAGTCCAGCGTGATCATGGCGCCTCCCAGTGGTTATTTAGGAAAACAGTGGATCGATTGCGATGTTGGTCGTTAGGGGGCGCCACGTGACCTCAAAAATAGCTCTTGTTGATTCCCATTAAAATCCCACAACAATCATATGTAATGTGTTTGGAAAATTATGCAGAAAAAATAATAAACTTCACTGATTCCTCACACTTGTTTTTTTATGCATAAAATTTAAGACATCAAAACAAGTATAATTACATACAATAAAGCCGTTTTTGAGCCCTTAAAACAAATGTGTCAGGCTATAACATTAAGTATACATATATTATACATGTTTTTGTAGTTGTGTAATGTTCTCAGCTTTTGAGAGAAACAGTTTCTTTATTAACCCTTAACCATTGTACAACCTTCCTTTACTGGACAAAACAATTTCTACAGACATAAAACTATAGAGAACATTTTCATCCCTTAATTTTACAGGGAGACACAGACTGCAGGTATAACACAGATAACTATACACCACACGATGCCCATAGCTTATTTCTTTCTAGATAACCCTTAGTACCAAGGAGAGCTCACAATATTATCTATAGATTCATAATCATAATTTACTGTCTTAAACAGTTTGTGAATCAGTTAGTTAAATTGCTTCATGTGCTTAATCACTTTTTTTTTTCTTTCACACACAAAAACATTTATTACAAAAAAAAATGCAGAAAAATCACGATGGGAAAAAAACTGCACAAATGAAAATTAAAGCCTTCATGTAAATTTTGTAGTATGTAACAGATATCCTTATTGACTCCTTTGGCACAGCTGAGTGCTTTTAAATAATTGATGTCCCAATTAGCTTTGACTGCAGTAAAGAAATACAACAATTTATGTTAATTGCTATAATCTCATTTGATCAGGTTTTAGCAAATCTCATAATTGTTTTGCTCAGTTTAAGGCACAGATAAATACAGAATCATAAAAATTGGCTCAAACTATAAAGTGTCATCTCCAGTCTAATTAATTGTCCCAGACAAAGCACAAGGTTTTCTGATCTTTAAGGAAGTGGAAAGTTATTTTTTTATATTTAACCCCTAAATCCCATTAGTACAAAAAAAATGAATGCAACTCCTTATCATTTAACAATGTTCATCTCAAGAAAAGGGAGTTGCAATCTGATGTATTAGTGTATGGTTATTCCAAATCTGAACCTATTTATCTCACTTTATAAGCTTCCCTTTGTTCACCTGGAAGAGTTGTTAAAAAGCAGCAAAAAGTGCCTCATAGTTGTTAAGGTTGTTATATGTAGATGTCACGATGGTAATGTAGCTATATAAAGGTTTATCTCTATCCTCCATTGGTCCAGTTAACCAGCTGAGTGAGGAAGTTCTCTAAAGGTTCAGCGGAGTTCAGATGTATGTTGGCCGCCTCTGTAGAGGTATTCCTCTGCCAGAGCAGGGAATAGCCATCCCTAGTATTTTATGCTTTGATTTCAGGTTGCAAGGCCTCCATTTCTGAGACTTGGTCATCACTTCGCCTGCAGATGAGGAAAACAATACAACCCTTATATTCAACAGACAATACTTGGGAATCTCAATGTGTTGCCAACTATGGATGTGCACGAGTTATCGAATACTCATTCTGCATCAGCTACGAGTATTAAAAACACTATAATATCAGAAATTAATTTTCTTTCCCAAATATCTGGAATTACACGGTTCCCTCTGAATCTATCATCAAAACGAGAGATTCAGAGGGAACTGTGTAATTCCGTACTGAAACAGACACCAGAAAACGAAGACGCGTTTTACATCCTCAGAGAACGCTGACTGTTACGTATGGATTTCTGCATTTTTTACCTCAAGTGTTTGATGCCGTCTAGCATTTATTTATTTAAAAGAGAAAGAAATGACGGTTTTGTTTTTGGTTAGGAAAATAGCAGCCCCGTATTTTGGGACATATTTTCCTGAAGTTAAAATAAAATTACAGAACGTGATCAGAACCATACAAATCTTTTTAATTCAAAAGAGTTATAGCATTACAATCTGTAGTTGTTTTTGCCAAATATTCCAGTACATTTCTTCTAATGATCCCATTATATGCTTGTTTATTTTATCCATAATTAAGCAGTACAGCAAAAAACATTTCCTGATAGATCAGTTAAGTTAAACGGCAGTCTAAATGCAGTAGCCACACCAGACATTGCTTATCCTATGCAAATTCACGATAAGCAGATGTCTGCTGTACAATGTCCTGAACATTAACCCATTTTATCCCGATTTTTTGTCATGGCCATCTGGTCACCCTAGTTGGATGAGATGATGATGTGTAATGGCGTCTGTGCTTCTAAATCAAAGACAAGTTATATTACAAAGCAATACTTGTAATATTGTGATCCGTATACTCTATTTGTATTTGGTTCTTGTTGAAGACATGCAAACAAACAGACAAGGGTCTGCTTTTATTGGTGGAAAGAAAATGTGACTATGTAGACTCAATTTATATATGTGCATTACCTCATGTCATCAGTATTGGATTCCATATAAGATCTGGGTGAGAGCAAATATTTTTTTCTGTAATTTTTTCCCCCCAAAAGAAAATCATAGTTTGTTGACATCTTATTATGAAACTGTTTTTGTTAACGTTTGTGAATAAAATTAAGTATAAGATTCATATATATATCATACAGGTTATTTTTAACGTGCATTTTATTTTACGAGTAATCTGGTACTAATTATGTTGTTAGTTAGAGTACTTGATTACAGAGTTACTCAAAAATGCCTATGCCTTTAGAGTGCAAAAGTCTGGTTCCAGAAGTAAAAATCCCATTCATTTCTTCCATAGACTAATTGATTTTCAATGCTAACCTATACACCTTTAAAGACAGACCTTGAGCTCCACGTTTTTTTTGTCGATATGCTTCCGTTGAAGCCAGCCATCTGCATAGTTTCAACTTCATTGTAAAAATATAGTCTTTAATAGCATAATTCCTGTTGAACAACTACATTACCCTTGGTCCAGCAGAAAAAGCTTCACCAATCAGAACTTTGGCCAACAGAGCCCACATAATAAGACCGGCTATTATATATTTTCATAGTTTTATATTTGATTAGGGCATTCACGGATTCATGGGATTGTAGTCCAGGCCCTCATGAAAGACTTGTCTTTTTGTCAGATTTTCAAATACGTTTTTGCCTTAAAACAAAGTCTGTAATGTTGCAATCACCTTGGAGATGGTTGGTTTGGTTCATGCTTTACAACTTTTTAATGAAGGATTTTTTTGAAAATTCTATAGAAGAAATGAATGGGAAAAATACTTCCGGAACCCAGACAGGTGAAAAAGTGGGCGGGCACAAAAGTAACCTGAAGTAACAAACAGTGGGCAACTGTCCCATATTAGCTGGAACGTTCCGTTTTTTGGCAGAAATGAAGACATCCCTATTCCTATTGGGGGGGGGGTCTCTTACATAAGTGTGTCTATGTCTTACCGCAGTAGCAGCTGCAGTTGTTTGTTGTTGTACTGCCTGCGTTTTTCATCGATGGGATACGCTTTAAAGATGAGCAGCCCTAAAGCTATGAGTGATATAGGTGCAGCCGATACCAACATCTTTAATGTCAGATTCACTGAATCAGGCTGAACACAACCTTCCATCACATAACCTGCAAAACTGAAGAGACAGAAAGCAAATAGGAACTAAAACAGGTGAAATATGAAGGCAAGTGTGCAAGTCTGACTTTGTGTGTGTCACTTGTGATTTTGTGGGCAGTAGGTATGCAGGTTATATTGGCTATAACTAGAAATCTATTTTCAACATTGAAATTTCCATTACTTATTTTTTTTTTTAGGATCTTATCTGTTTTTCAAGGCAAGGGGCAGGTGGCACCAGCTATATGTACGTTACATCTTAGCCTAGTTGTGGTGTAAATGGGCACTAAGTCACAATTTACGCAATAATATATATTTGAGCGTTGCACCATTAAACGTAACCCTACGTATAAACTAAATATTTATGGCAGCCTCCGACCAGGAGTAACGGTTGAAATAAAAAAGTAGACCGATATTTTATAACATCAATGAGCTCATGTTTTGTGTGACAGGCTTCAATCCTTTTGACAGAATATGATGTTGACATTTACATTTACATTTACAAGAGAGAAAAAAAAACTTTTTAAGTGGCTCTTCAGCATGAAACTGGTCTAATTGTGCAGTTTTCAGGGTGCGTCACCTGGTGTGGTTTCAACACATTCAAAACATATATAGGATATTAAAATTAATAAATGTCTATTTTTCCAGATTTTTGTATTAATATTTATCAACCCTTATTTATTTTAGATACAGTTCCTATATATTGTTATTTACACAGGGCGAATATACTATTTATCCAATCTACTTTTATTACGCATCCTATTTTAATTGGGATATACTTTATTACAGCTGACAGTTACATGAATAAACAAGGTTTGAACATCAACAGTAACAAGATCAAACTGAAATGCATGGATTTTTAACACTTGTGTACAAATTTGAAGGCTGTTTATTGGATCAATACTGGTAAACGTCATGTTATGCGACTACGCATTACTTTACGGAGAGCTTACAACTTACTAGTTAAGTCTTGCCTTAAGAACAGGTGGTGCAACCAAATTAAGCTCTGATTTAGTTACAAATTAACTAGTAGTTACTAAGCCCTTTGTGTGAACTTTACATCCCAACTTACGCACAGCTGGTGCAACCCTGCCCTGGAAAATCACAATGTAAAATTCCCTTTTTATTTTTCTAGGTTTTCCATGCCTGTGGTAACTCCGTAAATACAGAAAAAGGAAGAAAAAGAGAGAGTTACCTTAATGCCAATGTTGATACTCCAAGTGACACTCCAGAAGCAAATTTGGTGAAGAAAACATAGGAGGAGTAGAAAATAGCCTCATGGCCATGAGAGTCAGGATTCTGGACTTGAAAATCGTCTACCACATCAGGAAGCATGGACCTGGAACAGAAGCACATATATATATATATATATATACACAGTATATTCTACAATACAATTGGGAACATTTGACCTACTTCTCATTTCTCCTTGCTTGGTGGACGAGTAATAAATATTTTACTCCATTCACCCCTAATTATGTTCATTTCTCTGGACTTTTTATTAGAAAATATTAGAAATGTTTTTGGAAATTTCTATTCTGTTATGTCACCTAATAGAGCTTTTTTGGTACTGGAGTGACAGACAAACACTCACCAGGGCAGGAGGAATGCTGCAGCCACACTAGCACCAGCTGCAACTGATACGATGTAGGATATGATAAGACTACTGTTTACACACACCACCAGGATCATGAAGGGCACCGCCCACTGAAACACACACACACACACACACACACACACACACACACACACACACACACACACAGGCCATGAGCACTCCTCCACACACATTTCACACCAATCGAACATGAGAATGAGATACCCACTGGGATGCCAATGTAGACGGCAGTCTTCTTCCCAAACCGACAGAGAAACCACTGCCACATGGGGATGGTGAGAGTGGCGGACAGCTTGGAAAAGAAACCATGTATTAATTATTACTAAAAAATATTATATAACAGTGCTGTAATGGTGGGAATCTTTCCCACATTTATTTAATGGATGCTGAGTTTGTTTAAATTCTGTACAGATTGCCAAAGTTAAAAACACTCTTTTCATGTGTCGACTCACATCAATGCAGCTTCTAAACTAGAAAAGCTCTTTCATTGCTATGGAGTCAGCTAACCTCATCCAAACCTGAGAGTGCTGTTATAGCACAAAATTGAACAATTCACAAGCACACAAAAACATTATTCAAGCGGTTGGATGAAAACACTCCAATGGCTCTCACCATTATGACCAGTAAGATATTTTGAAAATCCTTTCGGAATCCCAGTGTGTACTTAATGAACACAGCAAAATTTCCCTCCAACATCTGAGAAAGGAAAACAAACACACAAAATAAGATTCCTTCAAGAGATGGAGGTAAACACAGTGTCTTCATTCCAAACCCAACTTCAATCTCAAATCAATTCTACACTTGATTTTTAATCGCAGATCTATTCTAATGCTGACAATTATACTGAACCTAAACTCTTGCATGACAGGCAGCCTTTCTATCACTCTGTCTCTCTTTGTGTTAACACGTGGCTCATCTCTATAATGCAGAGCAGAGTGTTGTGGTCAGTTCCAGTACCTTCTCTCCCCCCCTCCCACATATGGTCTCACATTTACATACTACTCCTCCTTGTCACACATACATAGTGCACATATCACAGAATAATTCTTATTAATCCAACAGCATGTAAGTTCAATTAACCGGGTAAAGGTCATGAAAGCAAAACCCAACCAGCACAACTACATTTTTGCCTAGTAACACCAGACCAAAAATCTCAAGTAAATGTATTTACATGCATTGGTAGGTTTTATATTAAGCTGATTTTGATAGCTGTTATAGTTTTGTTGTACATGTAAACAGGGTTTGGGTTACTTTTGAAATGTATTCCACTACAGATTACAGAATACATGCTGAAAAATGTCATTTGCATTGTATTACGTTATTCAAGGTCAGTGACATATTCTACATACTTTGGATTACTTCTTCAGCACTGGTAGATTTTTCACTTGTTTTGACTATAAAAACTCTGTCAGTACAGTAAGACAAAATACACATGTTAAAAATACATTCTCTGAAAAACATAAATATCTTATGCGGTGTTGTTCCTAAAACAAGATTAAACAAACTGATCTTGTTTTAAGGATTTTTAGAATTTTTTACAGGAAAACAACACAAAAATAAGATTTTTGCCCTAATATCAAAGAAATGCCCTAAAAAAAAAAGAAATTATGATCCAACGTGAATTTTCTTGATAAACAAATATGATCCTGTCTGGTCACATGTGAGTGTAAAATGGCTTGAAATAGCATTTTAGCTTTGTGTAAAGCTGACAATTTACACAAGGTTTATTTCTATTTCTTCTGCTCCAAACTTACTTCAAACTTCTCTGTCTGCTCGTATGAATATAAACACATCATAAGAAAGTGTTTCACCACTGTTCAAATGCACTTTGGATCACATTATTTATATGTATAAATGTTCTCTATCTGAAAGGACTAAATACTAAATTATGTAAATGACATTAAATGCAAAATAATCTCTTCAGTAATCAAAATACATTTTGAATGTAACTGTAGTGGAATACAGTTACTTATATTTTGTATTTTAAATACGTATTCCCGTTACATGTATTTTGTTACTCCCCAAACCTGCATGTAAACACAGTATCACAGACATCAGTGATCTGAGAACTGGACCGGATTAAAAACCACAAAGGCACTAAAACACTAAATGATGTAGATTGTGAGATATTATGAATGTGAAGATCCATAAAAAAGGATGTTAAATTATTACAGCTCTGCAGGATTTTACAGAGCGAATGCACCTGTTCGTAGATGTTCACATGTTTTTAATGCATCTCTAAAGCATCTGTCTTACCATGAAGGCCAGTGAGGTGAATAGGAAGGCCAGCACAAGTTTAACATACGGCCCATGACCAATCACCAGTCGCAGACCGGTCTGGAATGACGCACGCCTCTGTGCTTTTTTTAAACCACCCTCATCTGAAACAGAAATATTATTAAATTCCGCTATAATTACAAGTTATTGACGAGGTAGTGTTTGTAATGTTATAAACAGATAGTTCTGACTAAAATTATGATTGGTGAGCCACATTCAATGCCATTGTTAAATGTGCACTCAGTAATATAATAATCTTACTCCCAAGGAAATTAATAGTATTTTTGAAACCTATGTATAAAATCATGACCACTCACATGAGATGAAGGCTCCAGTCATATCAGTAACCTTATAAAAGTTGTTTTATTCTACATGGGAGGGTCCCTTCATGGGGGCTGCCATGTTAGAGTCACATGACCAGCTGAATGCTACTTGAACAGAAAAAGTGTATCAGTTACAGTCCATTGCATCTACATCGGTTGCTATAGTGATGACTAAGACATTAGTGCAATCCCAAGAGAAACAAGACAGTGCTGTTGTGGAAGAAGAGGAATTTTGCATTTAGAGAACCAATGGTTTGAATGTGATTTGTTTTAGTATGTTTTATGAGGTTAAAAAACAATTCATTGGATTTGAGTCACATAAACATTTTTTATTTATTTTTTGCTGCTCGTCTGAACAAAGAAGTGTAAACAGGGCATATTTATAATAAGCAATACTTGCTTAATCTCAGTAACTACCCTGTTAATAGGGGTCAGTGTAAATTCAAGAGATCCTATTCAAAACATTACTGAGTGCACCTTTAAATGCCAATAAAAGCAGCATTTCTGTGGCCGTTGATTCTACAATAATGCGACAAGTTTCTAACTTGCTTAACTGTGGTAAAATCACTGTAACACATACAAAAAACAACTGTTGTGGCTCATTACTTTATTTTAATGTTTTTTGTATTTCACAGTCTGTAGTGGCTCTTTAGTGTAGTGGTGTCTAGTGTGTGTGTGTGTGTGTGTAAGTGTGTGTGTGTGTAAAGCAATGTAACTTACTCTCCTGCTCTCTCACTCCAAGAAACAGCACAACAGCACATAGAATGTAGATCAAACTTATGACTGCAGATGCAATCATATACGCACGCTTCTGTGAAAGAGAGAGAGAGTGAGATGTGAGTGTGATGATCAGGTGCTGTCCTCTACCTGTTCATATTGACCAAACCCCCTCTCACCTCATTTAATATTTTATCATCCACTGTGATCTTAGTGACATTTTCCAGCAATGAGTGATTGGAGCTGCTAGTCAGAGATGTCCCATTAATGCAGGGGCTGTTGGCCATGCCCACAATCTGCCCTTGGACAGCAGTGCCAATTACCGTACCAAACACCTCTACAGTCATACCTGAGAGAGACAAGTATGGTAAGGTGTTGTTTTTCACATCTGAGCTTTCTGCACTGTTATTTTACAAGTGTAGAAAGCAGATACGTTTTTTTCAGACAGAGTAGTCAATAGATCTGGTATTTTAATACATATCAGTTACAGTCCATTGCATCTACATCGGTTGCTATAGTGATGACTAAGACGTTAGTGCAATGCCAAGAGAAACAAGACAGTGCTGTTGTGGAAAAAGAGGAATTTTGGAATTAGAGAACCAGTGGTTTGAATTCATGAAAAGTGTAAACAGGACATATTTGAAGTCAGAGCATCAGTCTGAGTATGCTGGAGAGGAACAGGTCGGTCATCATAAGGTAAAGCTGCTGAGAGTGTTACACAGCTGATTGTAACAGTATTGGAAATGTATCAAGCAAATGTATGGAACTTTGAGTGTAAATGTTTGTTTATGCTCTTACGGTACGCTGTGGCTGAATCTCTTTCACTCTGCTCAGTGCTGATGAACATTGTCAGAGCAGAGTATGGCACATGGAAACACTATTCACACACACACATACAAACTCATTACTAACTCATTAGAATGGCATTAATAAATGCAAGTATTATATATAACCAGTGAAATAATTTGGACACACCTACTACCTACTTTAGTATTACTATTTTCCATATTATAGACTAATAGTAAAGCCATCAAAACTATAAATTACACAAACAGAAATATTGGAATTATATAGTGACCAGAAAATGTAAAAAATAAAAAAAATCAATGCTATCTTTTATTATAGATTCTTCAAAGAAATCACACTTGGTCTAGATTACAGCTCTGCACATTTTGGCCATTATTCAACCAACTTCAACCACCTGGGATTCTTTTTACAAAGTACTGAATTATCCTGTAACACTTGTTGGCTATTTTCCCCTCATTTTCAAGTCCAACTTATCCCTTAAAATTCTGTAAATACATTTATAGATTACATTGTCTACAAAATAAATTTCAAGAAAGTATAAGCCTTTAGATCTAAATAATGATAAACAAGATATTCAGCCAAGTAGGTAAAAACTTTTGACAGGCAGTTTTTATGCAAGTTAAGTATGTAAATATGTAACATCACAGTTAAATGTAATTGCTCTGCGACAGCAAATGTGTGTGTACTTACTGTCTGGAGAGTCTGGAAGAGACAGTAGAAGAGCAGATACCACATTATCTTGCCCTGTTCTATAGGAGGAACCACCCATATCAGGAAATAACACAACACAGCTGGCATGGTGGACACCAGAATCCTGCAGAGAGACAACCACTACCATCATCATCATCAGGCATTAAACATGACCCCCTACTATACAGGGTTTAATTTCTTATGTTAAATTAACTGAAACAGTGTGTAATGTTCCATGTGGTCTCTTGTTTTTGTACCCTCACTCTTAAGTTTCTGGCACCTTTTTCACTCCATATTGTCTAAGTTTTTGGCACTTGTTTAATTCCATATTGCACTCTTATTTTGAAACCATTCTTATGTTCCTGTTAACCAGTCTTGTCATGTCCTGTTTCCCCTCCTTGTTCATGTGTCTGTTTTTCATTGGTTCATTGTTTGATTGCTTGTTTATCAGTTCTAGTTTTGTCATTGGCTTTAGTTTATCACCTTATTATCCTGTTTAGGTCCTGTTAATCAATTGGCTGTTGTTTCCCCTGTTCATGTATTTAAGTCCTCATGTTTCCCTTGTACCTTGGTCAAGTATTATATTGTGTTGTGTTCCTGTAACCTTGATCCCTGCCGGATGTTACCCTGATATTCTTGAGTCCAAGCCATAGTCTATTTTATGTTCCAAGTTCCTGTCTTGTTCCTGTATCACCACTATCTTCAATAAAGCTGCACTTGGGTCCTACTCCTCGCTTTCACCGTCATCATTGACTGCCTTCCTGATCGTTACACAGTGAGAGTGGTGGTGCATGTAGAGGGATTCCTATCACACCACAATCCAAAGCTCTGGGCACCAATACCATCCAAGTGTTCAATGGAAAAGCAGTGATTACTAGTTGTCATTCAGAAACCAAAATTTCTGTAGATCCATCATCTATCTTTGTTGAGGGAGCACCAGTGACAGTCCTGTCTCACTAAGACGTTGATGAGATCAAACTGGCACTTGATTGGACTGACCAAATTTAGACATGTGAATGGGTGATTTCAGCAACAACATTTTTGATAAACACTTTCTTTATTTACCCATAATAATCCTCCAACTTTATAATCAAAGATACAAATACTTTTTGGAAGTTGCATTCAAAATCCACTTGGCTCAAAATTCTGATTATCATCTAACTGTGTTAACTCAAGCCTGTTACAGATGCTGTCTTTTGTTTGACAAAAGGGACAATTACAAAATTTGGCTGATGCATCAATAAATTACTGAAGTACAAAATTCTGAATAGCAACTCTTCTGGTCTGAGGTGAGATGCTGAATACAGTCATGCATGTGTTTACGCTTGTGCATATTAACTCATCCTTATGAGGTTAATTGAGATGATGAGTGTGTGATGCCTCATCTTTGTGATGTTCGCTGATATTTTCATGGCGCCAGACTGTGGCTCTAAACAAGGGGCTGTGCTGGATAGACTGAGGCAGTGAAAGTTTGGTGGAGCATAAATTAGGATTTCATGTTATTAACATAGTATACATTTATATTGATTCCATGTCACAATCTAAATGTATTACATGAAGCACTCCAGTTGATCTAATTAATTAGAACACACACACACAAAAAAAGTATACTTTCAAAAAACAATAAAAATGCACACACACACACACACGGGGGCCTGGGTACTCAGTGAGTAAAGACTCTCACTACCACCCCTGGAGTCACGAGTTCGAATCCAGGGCATTCTGAGTGACTCCAGCCAGGTATCCTAAGCAACCAAAGAGCAGGGGAGTCATTACATAGATAAGTAAACATTTACAATTCAAATGTCTCAAATAGATTCATGATAAATTAGTAGGAGTCATTATCATTTTAGCAGAAATTCAGGGCCAAATGTTGATTTTGGCTAATATTATGCACCTCAGGGCTTTTTTATAGATCTTGAAGGGATGTTGCAAGCTGCTGGCACCTCTCATGATATAATATTGGGAGGATACTTTAATCTTTTGATGGACTCAGTCCTTGATCATAGTGAAGTAAATGTGTGCAAGCCACCTAGAGCAACATTGATGCTCCACAGGATGTGTAAAAATCTTGGTCTTACAGATATTTTGAGACTTTTAAACCCATCTGTGAGGGACTATACATTTTTTTCATCAGTCCATAAGATTTATTCTAGAATAGATTTTTTCAAGTCCCTTGTTTCATCTGTTGTTGATTGGTCAATTGGAAACATTTTAGTCTCAGATCACGCCCTGGTGCGTTTAGAGGTGTTGCCACATACGGAGAAAAAGAAATCACATAGTTGGCACTTTAATGTATCCCTTTTGCAAAATCCTGATTTCCAACAAATATTGAAGGCTGAAATCAACGTTTATATTGAGACCAACTGGTCCTCAGTATCTTCTGTGGGTGGTTCATAGGGGTCGGATCATACAGTATGCCGCATTCATCAAAAAAATCCAAAGACTGATGAAAAATAAATTTATAGTCCCTACCATATGGGTTCAAAAGACTTTTTACACATCATGTAAAGCATCAATGTTGCTCTACAGGGTTTACACACTTTTGCTTCACTATGATCAAGGACTCAATAGATTAAAATCTCCTCCCAATATCATGAGGGGTATACATTCAAGATCTATAAAAAAAACCCTGATCATCTCCCAATCCCAATAATCCCAATATTATATCACCAAGGAGGTAGGCGCACCTCCAAACAGTGGCCAGAATTTGTCTACATTCTTAAAACTGTATTACCAGATATTATAATAATAATAATTCCTTTAATTTATATAGCACTTTTCTAATGCTTTACATAGTATAGGGGGAATCTCCTCAACTGCCACCAGTGTGCAGCATCCACCTGGATGATGCGACAGCAGCCATAGTGCGCCAGAACGCCCACCACACACCAGCTATTGGAGGAGAGGAGAGAGTAGAGTGATGTAGCCAATTCAGGGATGGAGATTAACATAAGGCCATGATAGATAGGGGCCAATGGGGGGAATTTGGCCTCGGGATTTTTAATGACCACAGAGAGTCAGGACCTCGGTTTAATCGAAAGACGGTGCTTTTTTTTTTTTACAGTATAGTGTTCCCAATACTATACTTGGGCATTAGGACCCACACAGACCGTATGGTGAGCACCCCCTGCTGGCCTCCCTAATACCAATTCCAGTGGTATTCCAGTGGTGCTGTTACAGGGATGAGACCATAGTACCAGTCACACTGAGACATTTTAAATGATACCAATCATGCCTAGTTACATTATTCATATACATCAGATATGATATTTTGATACATACAGATCTTACGCGAGTTTGAGGTGATTCTGAGCTGAAGGGGAACAAAAGGAGGAGGAAGGGGGGAGAATGGAACAGATGTGGAAGAACAAAAATGAGGAGCGAATTTGCAATCATCGCTCAGTGGGGTGTATTGCCTCAGGAAGAGATCCTAATTGTGAGAAAATGTATATGTTGATATTCTCAGAGATCCTACATTTGCTCTTTGCCTCCCTGGGGAGTTTTGTCATTTGAATGAAAACACCTTGGCACCCTGCCTTACAGAACTGATAATGTATTGTTAGTTTAAGTTGTATCATTGGCTTAAATTTATGAAAAACATAGAATCACAGAAAATTGATAGTATGGCAGCTGCTCTGCTCTTCATCATAACAGCTTTACAGGAGTTGTAAAAACAGCACTGTCTATTATTGCAGTTGCCCTCCCCTGGGAAGTCCATTACAGGCCATGTCCTTCCAAGCATTACCTATGTGCTCCACTTGCTTCTCATATGCATCATTTTTGTCTTCATGCCATCAAGCTTTTAAACTGCACACCCTAAGTGAAATGGCCTCAACAACTGCTGTTTTAAACTGCCTCTGTCAGAGCTCCTTTATGCCACTTAGAATCTGATTGGTTCATTCCGGTGGTGTGGTCGGGTCAGCCAATCAGAAAGCAAGTTTTTTTTCTCCACTCCTCTCGTCTATCTTTCCTACATTGTTTATATACACATCAATCAAACCAATATAACTCTAGTCTCTATCACATTTAATTTTGAACACCTTTATCAATATCTCTTTATGTCTGAAGTCGTATTCCATATAAATATTAATGTGATGACACACTAATTGCTCTTGTAAGGCTTATTCAATTAATTCGTTTCATTAACAAGTTTCCATTGCATTCCATTACAATTAAAAATTTTCTCAGTGCTGTCAAGGGTTTCATTTTAAACCAGCTGATTCCTACTAGTGGAGTGTGAGGGTGTGTATTTGTGGCTAGAAGTTACAATGCACTTGCCGTGTAGAGCCATAGGGCTCATTAATGGAGCGTGGCGGTGAATAACTCTACAAACCTTTTTAATCAAAGCATTTTCTGGTTTATAGTCCATTTTCAACATTGTGAAAACATTGGTATCTCATGTATACTTCTGACTGCAAAAACCATAGCAGATGGACTCTGCTCTGTCACAATGGTTACTGCTCATTTTTTGTCTCAAATATGCTTTCTCCTTTAGATCTCCACTTCCTTCCTTGTCCAAATTCACTGAGATGGTTACAAGAATGGCGGATGTTGAGAAATGGATCGATTATCTGGAGTCATCAGAGAGGGAATTAGCTGCTAATCCGCTAACAACCGAGGCGGACTTAGAGCACATTTAGGAAAAGCTGGAAGATATGGTGAATCGTAACCAGCGGAATAACGTCAGAATTGTTGGAATTCCTGAGAGAGCAGAGGGTCAGAATATGGTGGAATTCTTAGACAGGCTCTTTCCGAATCTGCTAGACATAATAGGCCATAAGCTGGAAATCGAGCAAACTCACTGAGTTCCGGCAGTCCCCGATCAATTCTGGCCAAATTTCTGAGATCATCTGATAACGATTTTGTGTTACGTAAGGCGAGGAGTAAAGGAAGGCTTTCTTGGAAGCACCACAACATTTTCTTGTTCCCAGACTTTGCGAATTCAACAAGTGAGAAACGTGATCAATTCAAGGAATGCAAGAAACTCTTACATCAACGAAAGTTGACTTTTGCACTGATGTTCCTGGCCAAATTGAGAATAGATGCTAAGGATGCTAAAGAAGAACATTCACATGTCCACAGCAAGCGATGTCCTTCATAAAGTCAATGGAGTAAACAAGTTATTTTGTGGTACTCGTGTTGCAGCCGAGTGGACTGACTCACTGAACATTCACTTGACTGTCCGAGAAACCTGGGTACTTTTTTTTTGTTTCTTTTTGTGCTGGTTCTGCCTAGCGGCTGGAGTTTGTTTTGTGTAGCAGCACTCCTCCGGGATAATGTTGTGGATAAATCTGCATGTTCTTTTTTCTTATGCCTCCTATTGGCTGGGCTTTGTTTTGTGGAGTATTTCTTGCATGACATTGGAGTGATTGGGTCATTGGTTGCACTCATGTAGCAGTGAATGAGCCGGCTCACTGAACATTCGTTTGACTGCCCAAGGAAACTGAATGGGGGTTTTATTTTTGTGCTGGTCCCGCTAGCAACTGGAGCTTGTTTTGTAGAAGAACACTCCTTCGGGACAGTTATGTGAATGAATCTACACATTATGTGTGTTTATTCCACCTATTGGCTGGAGTTTGTTTTATAGATTAACTTCTGTTGTGTAATTTACTTTAGACACCCGGTAGCACCGATACAAATGAATGGATAAATTATAGATTATTTTACTCTGATAGTATAGCGAAGTCCTTCATTTGGAATGGTAAGCATCCCAGATTATATTTCAATAAATTACATAGGCTAATTGGCAAAGGTGGGCTAGGCCTACCCAAGATTTTGTTTTATTATTATGCATTTGGTCTCAAACATTTGGCTCATTGGTAGCTTCCACAAGAGAGAGCCCTTCCCTGGTTTTGTATTAAACAGGAAGTTCTTGCCCCTATTTCGCAATTGCAAAGGCTTTCTATTAAACTAACCAGAGAAGTTACACCCACTTGTCTCACATTTGCATTCTGTGTGGACACTCTGGGATTGGTGATTACTGCTTTTGGAAAAGGTCATGAGGTATCAGTGTATTACTCCCTGCTAATTGAGAGTCTGGGGGACAGAACTTTAACCTCTATCAAGAGATTATGGGAGAAAGATTTAAACTTGGTATTGGAGGATGGAGTATGGGCTTGGATGAAAAAATATATAAATTCTGCATCTAGAGATGCAAGGGTGCGCCTTATGCAATTCAAGATTTTACATAGATTCTATTGGACCCCCTCTAGATTGTATAGGCTTGATCTTAAAGACACAACCACCTGCTGGCAATGCCAATTGGAGACATGGCCCATGTTTTTTGGTGGTGTGTTGAGATCCAGGATTTTTGGTTGAAGGTTCAGAGTTGTGTGTGTGATGTGTTGGGCAATGGGGTGTCATCGATGTGGGGAATAAACACATCAAAAACTGGGTTCTGACCAGTGTAATGATCGGTCAGCTGGGGCACCCCCATTTCAGGTGTGGGTGGTGACTTTTGTGGAAGTGTCAATTTGAAGACTGGGTAACTTCGATTTGTTTGTTGGGAAATGGGGCAAATATTTTGAGTTTTTTGAGGGCTCTCGGTGAGGGACAGTGGAAACGTGTGTGATTGTTTTAAATATACATATATGGTTATATATATATATATATATATATATATATATATATATATATATATATGTGTGGTTAGTTGTGCGTGGATGCCGCGGCAACAAGCCACATGATAAGATGCACGGACTGACTGTCTCCGACGTGGAGGCAACTGAGATTCGTCCTCCACCACCCAGATTGAGGTAAGTCACTACGCCACCATGAGGACCTAGAGCGCATTGGGAATTGGCCATTCCAAATTGGGGAGAAAAATAAATAAATACCCATTCCCAGAATTTCAGCTCAAAAGCTCTGGAATTTTGTCCCATTTCCTTGTAATTTCCTCATGAATTTAGAAGATACTATAACACACATTATTTATTCAGGAGCACACATTACAGTAGTATTGCATTTGTATATGGATGTTTTTGAGAGGCACATACCAGGGCAGCATTCGTCCGTGGCGTGTCCATGGGGTTCTGCTTACTAAAAACCCAACTGTGGGATCAGTCACTGCATCCCAGGCCCGACCCGCAAACAGGATTACAGAAGCATTGAGAGGATCCAACTAGAAGGATACATTCATTATTTGTTGTAGTATTTACACACGGCATGGCTCTCTAGATTAGTGGATCTGAAATGGTGGGTCACAACTAGAGATGCACCAATCGACCGGCCAGGGTCTGGAATCAGCCGGTTTTCCGTATGGTCAGTCTCACGTCTTTCCGATTCCGAGCCTGTCCGTTTTGTTGCCAGCAGCACAGCCACATGGAAACATGACATTGGCGTGGAAGATCTTCACTGTGAGTGAAAAATACATAAAGTTCGCAATTTTTAATATTTGTAAGGCTAAAGTAAACCGTGGGGGAACCACCGTAAGAAAGGTAGATTTTATTTGTATATGCGGTCAATAGTTCTTAGAAAGAAAATCGAAAAAAATCGGTACCGGCAGGTCACACTTAGAAAAAAATCGGAATAGGCCAAGAAAATTGTAATCGGTGCAGCTCTAGTCACAACCCCAAAACAGGTCATAGATCTCTTCAGATAGGATTGCAGAAAGAAAGGAAAAACAATACTATTTGCAAATAATAAAATGCAATGAACCATATAGTTTTAGCATTTAGGTTAGCAAAATAAACACTTTTAAAATAGAGAAAATGCTTCCCCTATCGTTTGTTGTTTTTTCGACAAAGCCCATGCATCCGTCACTTGGTAGAAGCTTGCCAAATTAGGCAGATACCCACTCATCCCCGAAAACCAGAAAATATGATCGAGACTATATTAAATATGGGTAATGTGTTTGGTGTTGTGTCACCATTTTTTTTTTTTTTTTTTTGCTTTTCATGAACAGGGAAACAAATTCCATACATGTAAGTATAAGTCAAACATTATACATATCTATACTTCGATGTATTTGTAGACACCCATACATATTAACATATACACATCTGTCCATATATATTAACATATTCTTATTATACCATGTACATACATACATACAACCTACATATACCTTGGTCATACAAACATCTTGGTAGAAAAAGTAATAAGTAAACCAAATAAATACAAATGAACATGCAGGAAAAAGAAAAACTGCTGCTGACCACCCACTCCTCTTTCTTATATGTCTATAAATCAAAAACAGTGTCAAAATGAATGGTTTTCATTTCTGCTCTAACGTGACGTCACATTAGAGCAGTCCTCGCCCATAACTGGTGACGAATTACACCCTACTATCATAGATCCTCCCCTGAGTGATCTACACACAGTCCGCCATTTGTTTCCATGCTGGAGCAGATACAGTGAGAAGAATAATGTCTCCGCTTCGTAAGCATCATAAGTGTTCTGTTGTTGGCTGTAAAAGTGAGCATAAGAGTCTTCATGTACTCCCGGCATCAGAGCCACTGAAGATGCAGTGGACAAGTTTTGTTTTTAAAGGAAATGTGCCCCAAAACATACAAAAATATGTATGTTTGTGCAAATCATTTTACACCGGACTGCGTTGTGAATGAGTGTCAATATAAAGCAGGATTTTCAAAATAATATATTTTCAAGCATGGATCAGGACCAACTGTTCGTGTTCCAGTTTTACATCCTGAAGATGTAAGTAACGCACTTTATATTTTGTGAATGTTTGAAAATCGCCTTTCCGAATGCGCTTGATAGCTGATTCCACGGCTAATGCAGCTAAAGTTACCATTGTCTCTACCATTGATTGTATTCATGGAGACCAGAGCTATGTCGGGAGTGGGGAGCAGCAGCTCATTTGCATTTAAAGAGACACACACGAAAACAGCGTGTTTTTGATTCCACTCAAAAAGAGGCATTTACAACATGGTATAATAAATGATCAATGGGATATTTTGAGCTGAAACTTCACAGACACATTCTGGGGACACCTGAGACTTATTATATACTGTAAAATGGGACATAATAGGTCTCTTTTAAGAATTTAACCAGCAATATCTGAGACGAGTGCACATCTATCCCTGACCAATAAGCATTTCAAATTATACATCAAGGTTGCAGATTAAAGATTTTATTGGGTTCCATATTTTTTCAAATGTCTTGGGTCTGTTCGATAACTTACATCTCAGCTCTTCTAGAGGAAGCGCATTGCGCCAATTTTTGGCTCAGGTGCCAAATTAATTTGATACGCTTCTGAGAGAAATTCAAATATACACCTCCGGAATGGACAAGTATTTTAACAGAACCAGGAAGCATGAGCCAACATACCTTCCAAAATCTTGCATTTATTACATGTAGAGGAAACATTTGGGTAAATCCTGTGTAGTGTGGTACTCGAATAATTAAGCCTGTGGATAACTTTGATTTGAATCACAGTGTGCCTAACATTAATAGAGCATTCATGAGTTTTATTAAAACAATTATTGAATCATTAATAAATTCTATAGCAAGCTTCTTTTCCCATTCTCGCTTAATAAGATCAGTGCTTGTGTTCACCCTGTCTAGCAGTAGAGCATAAAAGAAGGATACTGCACCATGTTCCATTGGACTGCAATTACTTAGAGGTTCAAGAGTTTGATGTATAGGTACTGTATGTTTTCGAATCCTGTGAAATGTTTCCTAGTAAAATCTCTAATTTGTAAATACCGGAAAAAAAATATTTAGATAAAAGGTCATACATTAATTTAAGCTGATTAATTTAACCAAATTCTCTTATGTAAATTAAACCCTTTTTTCTCCATTGAAAGAAAACCTTGTCTTGTAATCAGGGATGAAGGCATGGTTGTTACAAATTGGGATGTCCAAATATGTGTGGAAGATCTAGATATTATTTAATCCGTTTCCATATTTTAAGGGAATTATTTATTATTATGTTCCCATTATAAAACCTTGAATCGATTTTTACTGGACTATTCAGCAATGCTTCTAAAGATGTCATCCTACATGAGGTTCTTTCTAACGAAACAAAACCCATTTTGGTATCTCATTTTGGAGGTAAAGGCCATTTTGGAGGTCTTGACTGACTGGAGCTGAGGACTCTTAAAGGTCACACTGTATCAGCTCACACTATGGAGTACACAGTAAAACAGAGAAGCTTTATGCCTGCTTTCTGCCCTCTCTAGTCCCTAATTCCTTCTCTACCACTCTCTCTTCCTTGTATCTGTCCTTGACCTGGGACATTTTTCATTATGAGAAAACATTTTCTCACCATTCTATCTGGCATTATGGAGTGACACAGAAACAAAATCACACTGAGACGGTTTATAGTTATATTAAAGATCTGGTGGTATAATTATTCTGTATTCAGTTATAGCGTTCCTGTATGTGTGCTCACCTTTGCTACATCCAGAAGGAAGATCTGCAGAAAGAAGCCCAAGGCGCTGCCTGTGATCTGATATGGAGCCCCTCCAATTGCAAAACACAACTTATTGCACACAGTCAGAGCTCTTTTCCTCTCCTGTTGTGGTCGAGAGCAAAAGGGATGGTTAGAAAGAGAGATTATGAAGTGATGGACAATGATATTATAATGTAAACCAAGAGCCATGAGAGACCACTGAACTTTTCACAGTAATAGATACAATCCTGCCTGGAAAAGTTGATTTAGCTTGGATTGCGTTTATGTTTTTGTAACATTCCATCTGAAGCTCTTTTGTTTCCAGAGATACACTGGTGATCCCAGAACTCAGCATCAAAGAGCATTCAGAACTGCTGGAGTGCTCTTAGAGTTTCTGTCAAGCAGTAATAAGATCTTAACTCTGTTCTGGCCGTGTAGGAGCATTTCAAATAAACTGTCCTGAATGTCATCTCATCTATCTGCATTTTAAGTTCCACTCCACATGTAATGTCAGCAGTAATGTCTAAATGCATGAACAACAAAACTGTCTAAAAACTGACCGATATTGTCTTTTACAACAAATATATATTTTGTTTTTTAAGTGTCCTGAATAAATCATCTTATTTTTTTATTCTGGCTTTTAGATACAAAACCTAAATAATCATTAGACTGCATCAACAAATATATGTATAGCAGTAATAGATCAACCGAATTAAGGTGGTGGGAAAGACGATAACCGATTAATCTGCCGATAGTTATCAAATTTGATTAGAACCTCAAACATTCTTATTCTTTCCTTAGTGTTGCAGTCACAGACAAAGAGTCCAAAATTTATAAAATCCCAATAATAACCAGAAACAAGTGAATATTCGGTGCATAACACAGGGCTTTTAAGCAGGGCTGTCACTATCGATTATTTTGGTAATCGAGTAATCTAACAATTATTCTGACGATAACTCGAGTAATCTGAAAAATTGTTTAATAACTCAGATTGCATAAAGATGTCGAGGTGAAGTCAAGTTTGGCTAAAAGCATTCATTAGTGTAAGTTTTGATGTATTTTACAATTGAATAACAACAACAATTGTGAAAACAATATTTAAAGCCAACAGATATCCAAAGCAGATCAAATATTATAAAAAGATGTATATTCAAGCTGAGAGACTGGCTTCTCCAGGTGTGCCCAAATTTTTAAATGCAAGATAAAAATTTTCTTTAACAAGTTCAATATGATTTACCCATTTTAGTTTAGAACTAAAATATGGGAAAACAGGCCATGTAAATAAAATAATTGATCTTTTTAGAAACAATGTCTGCCCACCAATCATGTTTACTGAGGATGATTTATATATGTGGTTAAACTATTTCATAAAGATATAAAAGTCACTTTGTTTGTTGATCTTTTTAACTAGGCCTATCATTTGCAAGCAAAACAGAATACAATATTCACAGTAATCATGTGAGATACATTATTTCACTCTTGCGTTGAGCTGCAGAAGTTGTGGGCATTGTTGTGTTTATGCTACATACTGCAGATTGCAAAAGCTTGTCGATTGCCACGTAGCGATTAAAAAGTCCTTAAAAACCTGGACATTCAGTTCCTTTTTGAGTAAACACTGTTAATATTTTCACATACAATAATCGCAATTACAATATCAAGAGCAATAATCAACAATTATGATTTTTGCAATAATCGTGCAGCCCTACTGTAGCAGCACTAATGCCTGATCCAGGTGCTCTGATTGGCTAGCGTATCTTTATAGGCAAGTACAAAACAACAAAATTACTAACGTTAGTCAGCAGACTTTGGTGACTTTGGGGTTACATAGTTCTGGTAAGTTTTGGTCTATGCTTTGCCAGTCAACATTGACCAGGTCAGAGAACATATTTAAAAAGGCCCTATTATGCTTTTTGGGATTTTACCTTTCCTTTAGTGTGTAATATAGCTGTTTGTGCATGTAAAAGGTCTGCAAAGTTACAAATCACAAAGTCCACTCCAAAGGGAGTTCCTCTTTTCCACAGAAAACACTGCTCCTGAACTGCCTGAAATGCCTGGTTTGCTGTCCACCTATTACTTCCGTGACATAGCTGTAACTATGTAAAACATCTGCATAATGTCCGCCTCAGGAATGCGCTGCTCAGGAAGCCTCAGGAGCTGAAACTCTGTTATGGTAAGGGGCGTTACATTTCCGACACACGCTCTAAGCAGTTGACCAATCACAACAGACTGGGCTTTTCAGAAAGGTGGGCTTTAATGAAACAGGAGCTACAACAGAGCATTTCAGACCAGGATTAAAAGAGGTTTTGCAACAATGTACAGTATGATAAAAAAAAAAAAAGTGTTTTTGAACATTAAAGCATGTAAACCTATTCTAGTAGACCCATAAAATAAAATTATGAACCTGTAAATTAGCATAATATGGGCTATTTAAACTTCAGTGGCCAGTCTCTTTAAAAGCTGAGAACATGCACATGGTCAGCCAAGTCCATTAATCATCAATATGAGATAGATCTGAGGAAATGGCTGCATTAACAATAATTGTTACAGTTCTCCACTGTGCTTCACAATAACATAAAAACTTCTTAAATTTGAGGGCAATTATTGACTAGTGGACCACCAACACTTTTTATAATTGCATGTGCAAGTTCACTTTTTTTGTTTGCACTGCGGACACCTGTAATGCACCTGCAGTGTCATTCGTACAGTACAACGCCATGGACAGGAAGCGTTTCTGGCAACGTTCTCATTTGTAATTGGTTAATCGATGAAACCAAACAAACGACAGCAAATTATGCGTGTACACAAATAACATGCAACCGCATGTGCTTTAAATTGAAGTGTAAATGCATCGCTGTGAATGCCCCTCCGCGTGAGTGAACGTGTCCCCCTTTAAAGCCGGTGTTCTGACAATCTGTCCTACCTCTCAGAATGTGCTACCAACACGCACTACGCATGTGCAATACGCTTTGTAGCATATCTGAAGACACGCCCATAATTTTGAGCTACCTTGCCTTAAAAATCACAAGTTTAGGGTGAAAAAATGTAAGTAAAATCTTGTTTAATAATAGTGCAATTTTGTGTAGTATTTTATGGTAAAAAAATGAAAATCTCAATAATAAATCTGTATTGTCTGTGATAAAAATATACGCTATAGGAACTTGACGGTTAAACAGCACCTTTGTATAACTGAAGTGTACGTGTGTTCGGATACGTTATCTAAATATATATATTTTAAATACTCTAGAACTGTATCTGAAATCTACTCAAATTAAACTTTATTTAGCACAAATAACTTGTAGAGTTGTGTAAATGACAACACATTAAAACACGTTTTTATGCTAGTGTAATGAAATTGGCTAGTCTGTAGAATTCGCGAGAACAATTTTTCATGCTTTGAGTGCACATTATATATAAATATGATGTATGTGGTTAGTGAATCGCGAAAGACGCGTTAAAAGGTTTGGTTCGATCTTTTTGCGGGGTATTAATCTAATTCCGTATAACAAACTGTTTTGTCTTAAGTGAATGTAAACAAGTGTGACAAAAATTGGATATGCATCTGTAAATGCGCTTTTCACAGTACACATTGTACACATACTTAAAACACATTTTAAGTATTAAATATTGCAAATGTGATTTAAAGTTATTAGTGCCAATATCTATTGGCCATAGGCTATGTCACATTGTAGAGTAAATATTTGATGGGACTGAATAGATGTTTGCTATGTTTGAAGACTATCAGATATTAGGCCTAATTGTAACATGAGATGAATTGTAAACTAGGACAACAACAATAATTGTTTGTGCATTAAGCCTATCAGTGTAAATCTAACATTGTTGTTATGATTAGATGAGTTTCTAACTATTTATATTAGCACCTACAGGGTTAGTCTGCATATTATTTAACAGAGTTATGTTAAAGGTGCACTTTTAAAATGCTTGTAAATATATATTTAATATTTTTGCTAATTGCTAAAGTATTATAGATGATTAAATTAATGGTATTTTTTAAATATGTTTAAAATTATGTCTACTCACATGAGATTAAGACTAGTCACATGAGTGTTTTAAAATTATTAGTGGTGCTTGCCATAGGCAAAGCATCACTATTGTTCTCTTGCATACTTATTATTATTATTATTAGTGGTGCTTGCAAAGCAACACTATTGTAATCTCACATACTTATTAGTGGTGCTTGCAAAGCAACACTATTGTAATCTCACATACTTATTATTAGTGGTGCTTGCAAAGCAACACTATTGTAATCTCACATACTTATTAGTGGTGCTTGCAAAGCAACACTATTGTAATCTCACATACTTATTATTAGTGGTGCTTGCAAAGCAACACTATTGTAATCTCACATACTTATTAGTGGTGCTAAGCGATCGGGGGTACGGTGTTTGCCCCAGGGGCAAAAAATTGGGCAAAAAATCCCATTGACTTAACATTGCGCCGAACTTTGACGAGTCATAGCTCAGAGCAAGGATTTCACAGAGACGTGTGATTTACCACATTTGATGAGGCTGGCAGGCTCTGTGAGAACATACCTCACAATGGGGTAAAAGTTGCACCCCTGGGGGGCAGGAACTGCCCAAATTTGCCCCAATGTTAAGTCAATGGTAGATTTTGTATTGAACATAATTCTGGATCACAGTGTCTTAGAGACAAGGGGGTGGGCTCATTTTACTCAGACGACCAATCAGTCTCTCAGGATCATTGTGAAGCTATCAAGCCACGCCCTAGCAACCATTTACAGCACCTTAGCAACAAGTCCAATAGACTACCATTGAAATAGATCAAAGGGATTTCTCCGGACTGAATTATCATAGAAACACGAGGGTGGTCTCGTTTGACTTGGGGCAGTAAAACAGCCAATCATGAATCCCATCAGCACTTCCTAGCCCCTCCCTAGCAACCATTTTCGAGCACCTTAGCAACCAAAATCCAAAGAGAAATATCTTCCATTCTGAATGTCACAGAGGCATGGGAGTTGGTTTATATCATTCATACTGACAAACAGCCTTTGGAGATTCATCATTGGCAGCTGCCAAGCCACTCCCTAGCAACAATTTAGAGCACCCTAGCAACCACATTTATTGATTTCGATTACAGTAAGATATCTTCAGATCAGAATGTCCTAGAGACATGATAGTTGCTTTGTTTTAATTGGGTGAGTAATCAGTCTTCAGCTTTCATCATGTGAACTTTTTAGCCACGCCCTAGCAACCATTTAAAGCACCCTAGCAACAAAACACCATTGACATCAATTCAAAATCACTAAGATGTGTATCTTAGGATCAGAATATTGTAGAGACTTCCGGGTTGACTTATTTAACTCAGGATGGAAAGTAGACTTGAAAAATATCACCCTGGTAACTGCCTAGCAACCAAATGGGGTTACCCTAGCAACCAAGAAAAAAAATCACATATCTCTGCACAAGAAAATCACAGAGACTTCCGGGTTGATTTGTTTTACTCAGGATGGCAAGGAGCATTGTTGCCTGTCACCTTGGTAACTGCCTAGCAACCAGATGGGGTTACCCTAGCAACCAAGAAACAAATCACATATCTCTGCACAAGAAAATCACAGAGACTTCCGGGTTGACTTATTTCACTCAGGTTGGAATGTAGACTTGATAAATATCACCCTGGTAACTGCCTAGCAACCAGATGGGGTTACCCTAGCAACCAAGTAACAAATCACATATCTCTGTACTAGAAAATCGTAGAGACTTCCGGGTTGACTTATTTCACTCAGGATGGCAAGGAGCATATTTGACTGTCACCTTGGTAACTGCCTAGCAACCAGATGGGGTTACCCTAGCAACCATGAACAACACCAATATCTCTGCACCAGAACATCCTACTGTCATGGGGGTGGCCTCTTTCAACTTTGGGCAGTAGGTGGGACATTGTGGTAAGAAATTTTGCCACGGCAAGCACCACTCACATTTTCTTCAGGAAATGTACATTCTAGTTTATACTGTTATTTTACATTGTGGCACAAGTACATCCATGAGCACTACCAGGCCAGATCAGATCAAGTCTTCAAAACACTTAATGCATCCACACCGGTAGGCTTCTAAGATCACTGGATGAAGAAGAACCAGTTCCTTGGTGCATCTTTAATTTGTTTGGCTATGCTTATTTTACTTGTTGAAAAGATATCTTCTGCAAATTCTTGTTTGTCATCTGTCTACTGCTGAATCTTTTACTCTCTACAGCACTGTAAACATGGAAGAAAGATATGAAGAAGTTCTCAATCTACTCACTTTAAACAAGTTCCCTGCACAGTACAGCAAGTCAGAACGTCAAAATTTGAAGCGGTTTGCAGCAAAGTTCAGAATCATTGGTTAGTATGTCAGTAGTTTTGTATCAAAAGTGGGTTAAATTATTTACTTCTATCATATAATGTAGATATTTTATTTTATGGTTGCAGATGGAATGCTGCACTGCGGAAGAAGAAAAGCAGTAAAGAGCAAGGAGGACTGCAGAATGTTGTTTGAAGAGTTCCACAGCATCCCTATTGGAGGCCACAGTGGAATATTTAAAACGAGAAATGCACTGTGTGCCAGATATTATTGGCCAGGGATGACAGTGGACATTGAGAAATGGGTAATTACCTTTTATAAAACAAATAGTTCAGACTGTATTATCTGATTATGTATGATATATCTTAAAATTACTATAGATTAGATTACATTCAACTTTATTGTCATTGTGCAGAGTATAAGGACAACAAAGACAACGAAATGCACTTTGCATCCAACTAGAAGTGCAAAAAATCAGAAAGGTGCAATATTAAATATAATAAATGCACATCTGTGACTGCACATTCCATGTTAAAGGTGAACGAAGTAATTTTCCTTTAAGTGTAACATGTTGAATTCGGACAAATAACTTATTTCACATGCTCTTTTTAGCTTACTATTTAGGGAAATAGAGGTGAGACATACAAAATGTGTAGTTGCAAAGGGGTCGTCTAGTAGGAATGGAGTAAGGAAAGACTGAGCAGAATAATATTCTTTTTTTCTGATCATTATTCAAAATATGTAACTAGATAGTGTCTTGTCACACTGCTGTTGTGTTATAAAAGCAACAAGCTCATCATTGTGCCTAAGAATGTCACTTACCCATGGATCTTGTGGTTTATTGTTTTTATCTATCACAAATGCAATGCTTTTTCTATGACCACCTAAGTGTTATATCACATGCAATCATATTTGCACAAAAGTTGTTATCTGTCGTATTGTTGAACATATAAATATGGGTAATTGTTGTAGATTTTACTAAATTTCTTTTATGGTCAATAATTGTCTGTCAATTTTCTAGGTGAGTGAATGTGACAAATGCCAAAGGGTGGGAAAACCTCTTATAGTAGACAGTGAGCTGGAGAGTATTCAGGTATGTATGCCCTAGAGTTGCTAATGTTTTTATTTTATTTTAAATATATAGATTTGTGATTTGAGAACTTAATGATAAATATTCTTTTCTGCTTGCCATTCATTTAATTTAGGTGTCCTCAGTCTGGGAATTGCTAGGAATTGATTTGACGGGGCCACTGCCCAAAACAGTTGATGGACATGCGTACATATTAACAATCACTGATTATTTCTCAAAGTGGGTGGAAGCTTTTCCCTTGAAATCCAAAACTGCTCTGGAAATTTCAAGGCACCTGTGTTCTGTAATTTACAGACATGGTTGCCCAGTCAGGATTTTATCTGATCAAGGCAGAGAGTTTGTTAATGAGGTGAGTCAAAATACAAGACATATTATAGTGCCTAATTCTCTCTACATATCAGTGACTTATCAACACATGATTGGTTGGTCACTGATATGTTTCTGTAGCTCATACAATAGAACAGGATGCTAGCAATTTTGGGATCATGGGTTTGGGTCCCATGGACTGCATGAAATGTATTAAATGTATACCTCGAATAGATTGTAAGTCACTTTTGATTAAAGCATCTGACAAATGCATAAATGCAAATATACATAAAGTCAGAACTCATAGATTCTGTCTTTTCAGATAAACAGCTGCCTCTGTGACCTGCTGCAAATAAAAAGGAGTGTGACAGCCGCATACCATCCCCAAACAAATGGGTTGGATGAAAAAACTAATGACAACATAAAAAGGTAACTTAACTAAGAAAGACTAGCATATTAAGTTAAATCAAAATGTGGAGTATAATGTGTTGTTGTATGACCTTAAATTTGCGCTCTAAGGGATGGTGATATGGGGGTGGTGGGGAACTCTGATTTGAAAGGACCTGAAAAGTTTGAGAACTACTGTTCTATGGAACTTCTTTAAACTTCAAACAAGGGGTTTGGAAAATTTACATTTTCTAGCTTAAAGTCTGTAATACAGTGTTTACATAATCTTTTAAAATATGTCAACAATTGTACAAATAATTAATCTGATATTCACAATCCATTTCAGGGCCCTCAGAAAACTTGTAAATGAACATCAGAATAATTGGGATGTTTTTCTTGATGCAACTCTGTTTTCATTGCGTTCCAAAATCCAAACAACTACTAAATACAGTCCCTTCTTCTTGATGTATGCAAGAGAAGCAAGATTTCCTTCTGAAGTCCCAGAAGAATTGCCAGTAAGTCTTATTTTTATGCTCAGTCAGTTGTGATCATGATGTGTGTAGATAACTTGACCATGATAACTTTTGTGAGAAGGCTGCTTTGTGCTCAGAACCCTGTTTCTTCACATGTGAAGTGAGTTTCATCTTAGGCATTTTAGAAGCACAACAACAAAAAAAACTAAACAAGTGTTAGTGCTTTTTAAACACATAAAATAAACTACTATCCATGGGGAGAAACTAATGAAAATATGCTGTATATAACCCATTATAATTGTTAAAAGTATTGTAATAATCCTGAAATTAAAACATTAGTGAGCAGTTTAAATTATTGTGTGTCCTAATGAACTTTTTTATTTGTTTACCTTTTAGCTGTCACACATTGTTCTCCCCCACACTTCTGAATCATTTGTTGAAACCAGAGCAGAACAAATTAAGCTTGTTAAAGAAAGGGCAAGTGAAAATATAGTGAAATCCCAGACAAAGCAACAGGAGGCCTATGTAAAACGCTTGCCAAAAAAATACAAGAACGTCACTTTCAGTGTTGGTGACAAGGTTTTACTCTTTAATGCACGAAAAAAGGGACGGAAGGGGGGTAGACTCCAGCCAGACTTTTCTGGGCCCTACTCCATTTCCACTATCACAGGGAAGACAGTTGCACTAAAAAATCAGGAAGGACATATTTTGAAAACAACATACAATGTAAACCTTCTAAAACCATACAAGGAAGGACAAAAAAAATTGGACACAAAACAAACGTTAGATGGACAGCAGCAAGCAGTTCAAGGCCAATTAGAGTTGCATGTTGACCAGGTGAGACTGGATGAGAACTACAGTGAATTGGAAATGTGTCAGTTAAATTCAGTGAAAGGGAAGGACTTAGGGTTTGAAGTTGACCAGGTTACATTAGAAAATAAATCCAAAACGGTGGAATTGGAGGGAGAGAAGGGAGAAGAAAATCTACCTCTGAAATGGAAAGAGAGAGTAAAGAAAAAGACAACTAAAATTCAAAAAGCAGGAAAGGAGACAACTGAAATTCAAAAAGCAGGAAAGGAGACAACTGAAATTCAGAAAGCAGGAAAGGAGACAACTGAAATTCAGAAAGCAGGAAAGGAGACAACTGAAATTCAGAAAGCAGGAAAGGAGACAACTGAAATTCAGAAAGCAGGAAAGGAGACAACTGAAAGCAAGAACTACAGTAATCCTTTGGATGGGAAAACAGGAAGAGGAAAGAGAAGCAGCATTAAGACAATCAAAAGTGAAGCTATAGCTAAGGACCTTGAGGAGAGAGGTGAAATAAATGTAGTGGTTGAATCAATTAAAAAAATATGAAATAACTTCATATTATGACTAATTATTTTGAGGTTTCAAATGTGTTTTTATTTGAAATAGTTCAGCTCATCTGGTCAAAGAAGGCTGTTGGTAGAGTAGAAGCTGTAGTGGGTCCATACAAATTATATGATTCTTCCTTGCAAACTTTGAAAGGGAGTAACTGGCTATCAGTTGAGGTAGGAACAAAAGTTTAAACAAGGATAGTTTTGCTCATGATACACAGTAAAGAAGGTTTGCACATTATTTATTTATTTAATTTTTTTTAATTGTGACTGTAATTCTCTGCTTTTTAAAACAGGTAATCGATAGTTACCTGTATACACTTAAAAAGGAAATGAAGGTAACTATATGGATACATTTGTTTTAATACTTAATTTCGGTAATATAATACTTGTGAACATTTATGTAAAGATATTGTGGAAAAACACTTTTTGTTTGTTTTACACAGGCCAAAGTGTTTCTTCTGTCCTCTGTGGTTTCTACTGCACTATTTCATGGTCGATATCGAGTTGTACAAAAGGTTATAAATCCTGACATAGAGTAGCTTTAAAATGTATCGGCTGAAACAAGTGGTTAAATGTCTTATCTTTCTTAGATGGCCATCCCAGATGATGATGTGTGGTTGTGTCCATTCAACACCGGAGATCATTGGATTCTTGTGGTAAGAGTGACTCTTCTTATTATTATTATTACAAACGATTAAGATATTTCAATATGAGCACATTTTAAAATGTTATGCTTGTAAAAACTAAATAACAGCCTGTGTGTAATCATTACATTTGACAGTTTGTGTGGGTAATTTTGATAACAGGCCTCATGCAATAGTGCTCTTTACTTGTCTCACACATAAAAACAGGGTCTTTATATAAAGAGGGTCTTTCTCCATTATGTAGTAATACTATTTTTAAGTACTTAATTGATCAAGATTACAATATACGTTGTACAAATATACATGTTGTTTATATATGTTTCGTAAATGTTTGTTTCAGATTATCAAGTTGTCAGAGAAGATGATCATGATTGTAGATCCACAAGGAAAAGAAGATTCATACAAAAGGAAGATACATAGAAACTGGAGGTCATTGCTCACATTTAAAAAAACAAATCACCTTCACTAATCTAGTAATCATGGCTGACAGTGAATAGAAACAAATATGTAGTTGAACTGATTGAATCCACCTCTGATTCATGTCGTTTTGTTGCTGTTAATTTCATGAAAATGACCATCAAACTTAATTTTTGTGCCTGTACAAGACTACTTGCCAAATTAATTGATAAATGCACATTGAAACATTAATTTGTGTTGAAAATAGCTTGCTTATAGAGAATGCAAATATCCAAGAAGCAGTAAAGATGGCATGCAGTACCCGGGTGACCAGTCTGATTATTATTTCTCAGGCTGTTACAAGGAGATATCAGACCACAAGATAGCCATTGTCTAATCAGAATTGAGGATTCCAGACTGCCATGCAATAATAGGTGTTAGTATAAATCTAAGACCACTTTCATATTGGTCAGTGAAACCTAAACAGTTAAACAGAGGCAAACCATTATTGTATCTTTAAGATTGACTTTTCATAAGCAGTAAAATCATTTATATGTGTCGTGTCTATCATAATTTACCTGTGCTATAAAATATTTTTTTAAAAATTAGAAAGGTATTTTTCTTTTCTTTTTTATAGAAATTTCCTAAACATGCGAAGTCACAATCTGATGCTTGCGACTTGGACTTCATGTAGTTTACAGCATGAGCAACAGATGGACGGGAGCAGCTGTGGGGTATTAGTTTTAAAAGTAAGGAAACCAATTATTTAAAAATCAGCAGATTTGTTTAAAATTCTGTATAATAATGCTCTTGATTAAATTAGTTTGCAGAGGATTACCTAAAAACAGGAACAGCTCTCAATGTTCAGACGGATCCAAAATCTGTGGAAATGTCCAGAAATTCTATAGCATGCACATTAATTGAGCATAGCGGTAAGTTTATTTAGAGTTAAATTTACAAATGCCTTTTAAAGTAATTTCTGAAGACTGGTATGATGGTCTGTAAAAGTCATTTTTGCATTCTTTATCTGCATATACTTGGCATTGCTTATGTTTCTTTATTATCA
Source organism: Moxostoma hubbsi (assembly GCA_032164185.1). Taxonomy (NCBI): domain Eukaryota; kingdom Metazoa; phylum Chordata; class Actinopteri; order Cypriniformes; family Catostomidae; genus Moxostoma; species Moxostoma hubbsi. The sequence continues at coordinate 10,935,977 of JAVLUX010000021.1, forward strand.
AGGTTCCATAACCAAGCACAATGTATTGATAATGTGGATCGAATTTATAAAGTATATTTGGTAAATACCCATCTCTTTATCCCACAAGGTAACGTTAACGCATTCTGCACAGCCTGTAACAACATAAACCCATGCAATCGCATCTCTGACAGCTTTACAATGGTAAATTTCACATATATTCACCATTTTTACAGGATAAACTTGATTTGATGTATTGTTGATTCATTCACTTGACTTTTTATAGGTGCAGTGCAATTTGTGTTCAAGGTGGGAACACTTAACTTGCATCCCTGATGTCACAACTGCAGAGGAGCTGCCAATAGAATATAATTGTACCCATTGCAAATTATAGCATTTTTTTTTCAGCTGTTTTGCTACTTTATTATTGTGTTGCTCTTTATGTCCCTGGACGTTTGTTTGTTTTTTGTGATTAACATGTTTGTATTGATTTAACCTATTAAACAAGAACATTAAAAAATTAATAAACATAATCAATATTTAACCATATTTAACACATCATCGTGCTACCCCTGTTTTTACATCATTTATTTAGACGGTAGTTCATTCTGATGGGTTATATAAAGCTGACAGATCGTGCTACCCCTGTTTTTACATCATTTATAAAGACGGTAGTTCATTCTGATGGGGTATCATGCTGACAGATCGTGCTACCCCTGTTTTTACATCATTTATAAAGACGGTAGTTCATTCTGATGGAGTATCTCATGCTGACAGATCGTGCTACCCCTGTTTTTACATCATTTATTTAGACGGTAGTTCATTCTGATGGGGTATCTCATGCTGACAGATCGTGCTACCCCTGTTTTTCATCATTTATTAAGACGGTAGTTCATTCTGATGGGTTATATAAAGCTGACAGATCGTGCTACCCCTGTTTTTCATCATTTATAAAGACGGTAGTTCATTCTGATGGGGTATCTCATGCTGACAGATCGTGCTACCCCTGTTTTTCATCATTTATAAAGACGGTAGTTCATTCTGATGGGGTATCTCATGCTGACAGATCGTGCTACCCCTGTTTTTCATCATTTATAAAGACGGTAGTTCATTCTGATGGGGTATCTCATGCTGACAGATCGTGCTACCCCTGTTTTTACATCATTTATTTAGACGGTAGTTCATTCTGATGGAGTATCTCATGCTGACAGATCGTGCTACCCCTGTTTTTACATCATTTATTAAGACGGTAGTTCATTCTGATGGGGTATCTCATGCTGACAGATCGTGCTACCCCTGTTTTTACATCATTTATTAAGACGGTAGTTCATTCTGATGGGGTATCTCATGCTGACAGATCGTGCTACCCCTGTTTTTACATCATTTATAAAGACGGTAGTTCATTCTGATGGAGTATCTCATGCTGACAGATCGTGCTACCCCTGTTTTTCATCATTTATTAAGACGGTAGTTCATTCTGATGGGGTATCTCATGCTGACAGATCGTGCTACCCCTGTTTTTACATCATTTATAAAGACGGTAGTTCATTCTGATGGGGTATCTCATGCTGACAGATCGTGCTACCCCTGTTTTTCATCATTTATAAAGACGGTAGTTCATTCTGATGGGGTATCTCATGCTGACAGATCGTGCTACCCCTGTTTTTCATCATTTATAAAGACGGTAGTTCATTCTGATGGGGTATCTCATGCTGACAGATCGTGCTACCCCTGTTTTTACATCATTTATTTAGACGGTAGTTCATTCTGATGGAGTATCTCATGCTGACAGATCGTGCTACCCCTGTTTTTCATCATTTATTAAGACGGTAGTTCATTCTGATGGGGTATCTCATGCTGACAGATCGTGCTACCCCTGTTTTTACATCATTTATTAAGACGGTAGTTCATTCTGATGGGTTATATAAAGCTGACAGATGTGCTACCCCTGTTTTTACATCATTTATTAAGACGGTAGTTCATTCTGATGGGGTATCTCATGCTGACAGATCGTGCTACCCCTGTTTTTACATCATTTATTAAGACGGTAGTTCATTCTGATGGGGTATCTCATGCTGACAGATCGTGCTACCCCTGTTTTTACATCATTTATAAAGACGGTAGTTCATTCTGATGGAGTATCTCATGCTGACAGATCGTGCTACCCCTGTTTTTCATCATTTATTAAGACGGTAGTTCATTCTGATGGGGTATCTCATGCTGACAGATCGTGCTACCCCTGTTTTTACATCATTTATAAAGACGGTAGTTCATTCTGATGGGGTATCTCATGCTGACAGATCGTGCTACCCCTGTTTTTACATCATTTATAAAGACGGTAGTTCATTCTGATGGGGTATCTCATGCTGACAGATCGTGCTACCCCTGTTTTTACATCATTTATAAAGACGGTAGTTCATTCTGATGGAGTATCTCATGCTGACAGATCGTGCTACCCCTGTTTTTCATCATTTATTAAGACGGTAGTTCATTCTGATGGGGTATCTCATGCTGACAGATCGTGCTACCCCTGTTTTTACATCATTTATAAAGACGGTAGTTCATTCTGATGGGGTATCTCATGCTGACAGATCGTGCTACCCCTGTTTTTACATCATTTATAAAGACGGTAGTTCATTCTGATGGGGTATCTCATGCTGACAGATCGTGCTACCCCTGTTTTTACATCATTTATTTAGACGGTAGTTCATTCTGATGGGGTATCTCATGCTGACAGATCGTGCTACCCCTGTTTTTACATCATTTATAAAGACGGTAGTTCATTCTGATGGGGTATCTCATGCTGACAGATCGTGCTACCCCTGTTTTTCATCATTTATTAAGACGGTAGTTCATTCTGATGGGGTATCTCATGCTGACAGATCGTGCTACCCCTGTTTTTACATCATTTATAAAGACGGTAGTTCATTCTGATGGGGTATCATGCTGACAGATCGTGCTACCCCTGTTTTTACATCATTTATAAAGACGGTAGTTCATTCTGATGGAGTATCTCATGCTGACAGATCGTGCTACCCCTGTTTTTACATCATTTATTTAGACGGTAGTTCATTCTGATGGGGTATCTCATGCTGACAGATCGTGCTACCCCTGTTTTTCATCATTTATTAAGACGGTAGTTCATTCTGATGGGTTATATAAAGCTGACAGATCGTGCTACCCCTGTTTTTCATCATTTACAAAGACGGTAGTTCATTCTGATGGGGTATCTCATGCTGACAGATCGTGCTACCCCTGTTTTTCATCATTTATAAAGACGGGAGTTCATTCTGATGGGGTATCTCATGCTGACAGATCGTGCTACCCCTGTTTTTCATCATTTATAAAGACGGTAGTTCATTCTGATGGGGTATCTCATGCTGACAGATCGTGCTACCCCTGTTTTTCATCATTTATAAAGACGGTAGTTCATTCTGATGGGGTATCTCATGCTGACAGATCGTGCTACCCCTGTTTTTACATCATTTATTTAGACGGTAGTTCATTCTGATGGGGTATCTCATGCTGACAGATCGTGCTACCCCTGTTTTTACATCATTTATTAAGACGGTAGTTCATTCTGATGGGGTATCTCATGCTGACAGATCGTGCTACCCCTGTTTTTACATCATTTATTAAGACGGTAGTTCATTCTGATGGGTTATATAAAGCTGACAGATCGTGCTACCCCTGTTTTTACATCATTTATTTAGACGGTAGTTCATTCTGATGGGGTATCTCATGCTGACAGATCGTGCTACCCCTGTTTTTACATCATTTATTAAGACGGTAGTTCATTCTGATGGGTTATATAAAGCTGACAGATCGTGCTACCCCTGTTTTTACATCATTTATTTAGACGGTAGTTCATTCTGATGGGGTATCTCATGCTGACAGATCGTGCTACCCCTGTTTTTACATCATTTATAAAGACGGTAGTTCATTCTGATGGGGTATCTCATGCTGACAGATCGTGCTACCCCTGTTTTTCATCATTTATTAAGACGGTAGTTCATTCCGATGGGGTATCTCATGCTGACAGATCGTGCTACCCCTGTTTTTCATCATTTATAAAGACGGTAGTTCATTCCGATGGGGTATCTCATGCTGACAGATCGTGCTACCCCTGTTTTTCATCATTTATTAAGACGGTAGTTCATTCTGATGGGGTATCTCATGCTGACAGATCGTGCTACCCCTGTTTTTCATCATTTATTAAGACGGTAGTTCATTCTGATGGGGTATCTCATGCTGACAGATCGTGCTACCCCTGTTTTTCATCATTTATAAAGACGGTAGTTCATTCTGATGGGTTATATAAAGCTGACAGATGTGCTACCCCTGTTTTTCATCATTTATTAAGACGGTAGTTCATTCTGATGGGTTATCATGCTGACAGAACGTGCTACCCCTGTTTTTACATCATTTATTAAGACTGGTTTAAAAATAAATAGTAGCTCATTCTGAGAAGGAAGCACATTTTGTTAGTCAATGTGACAGGTTGAACTACCGGTAGCACATTCTGAGCGGGTAGGACAGATCGTCAGAACACCGGCTTTTCTTCATGGCGCTTCGAGACACGCATCAGTAAAACTAGAATTCTTTGCAAACAAATATGCAATCCATACATCCGTATTCCTTTAGATAAATATATACATGTTAAGAAATATGTGTCATTAATATGTGTCAGACGTTGGAGGCGAGTAGCTCTTTCGCATATAATGATAACGGTCGCGCTCGAATGGCACGTGCTCTTTCAATCTATTCAAGACAAATGTTATGCTCGCTGTATCCGTCTACACACCCACACAAGTAATCAAACCGTCTTATCTAAGGTGATCAACTTTGTTTTGTAACAAATATCACGATGCAACAGTAAAATTATATATAATTATATATAATATATATATAATTTTACTGTTGCATCGTAATAAAAAAAAAATATTATTTTATTTTTATACAGGTTGACTTACCTTGGCAATTTTGATTTCATTTTCATTCAAAGGTTTGGCTGAAGGTAACAAGCCAGATGAAAACTGCTCGGCTCCCTCTCCTTTTACCATAACTCTAATCAGGGTTGTTTTTTTGCAGGAGCGAGATGCGCTGGCTTTGCTTGCTCATGTAAAGCCATAGAGTTTGACTTCCACATTCGACTAGTAGTTTCAGTGAAAATAGTTGCTGTTCAAGCTTCACTTCCCTTTCGCTGCCTGCCTCGTTTGAATGCTGAAGTGTCAACGCCCACGCGCTAGGGATGCGCGATACCGCTTATTTTATTTTTGTCCAATATCGTCAATACCGATACTTCTATTAGATGTATTTTTTTTGCAATTTTTTGGGATAACTTGGGTAATTATTATTTTATTTTTTTTTATTAGAATTTTTTTTTTTCATTATTGAGCCTAAACAGAAAATTATTAGACTTATATTTTGTTCACCCTTACAAAAATTAACCATGGGTTCACTACAGTAGGCTAACTGTAGTTTAACCATGGAATTTAATTAAACCATTGATACCACACAATACTAAACAGGGATGTGCACAGACATTTTGGGGTGGGTTTATCACAAGAGCAGGCAACAGCAAAGGAAACTATGCCACAATGTACATGTTTTCTATGTAACCAGTTTCAAATATTTAGAATAAATGACTGCACCAAGGAGAGGGACATAGTTACACTAATAATCTGTTTATTTTGCACAAGGCAATAAGTCGTTTTAATTATTTTTTATTATTGGAATACACCATTTATTTATGGGTGATACGCTTTAGTTATTTTGTTTATCCTATTCACCTGCAGTGCCTTGTCAAATGTATGCAAATGAGTGCATTCTAATTAGTTAACGCCTAATTTGCATATCAATGTGGCAATTGTGATGACATTATTAGACACAAATTTGACTGTATTCTCCTGTAGTGTCTCCATTACGTACAATACATTAGCCTATATGGCCATGATATATTGCCTTAGCTAAACTTTAGTTAACTTATTACATTAGCTAGCTCATGAGTCATGTTAGCAAGACACAAGTTGACTATATTTGTCTTTTGGCTAATTAGCTGTAAAGTCGAGGCACTGGTAGCTTGGTCTTTTATTTATCACCACTCACCTCCACACAAGCCAAGAAAAACAACTGGGATAGGAGCTGGGAGGAGCTGCTGCCTACCTGTCTGTGTGTCGCGTCTGATGAGCCGATGTGTGCTGCACTGAGATGCGGAGGGAGGGAGGCCATCGGAACTTGAAAAGTCTCATCTCCCGACCTGATATTTATATGTATACCTGATATACATATAGTTGTTTGACAGGGAAGCTGTGATCAAACAGGAATATATATACATATTAATTTATTAAAAAAAAAAAAAAAAAACACCCCAGAAAAAAGGGCACTTTCTCTCGAGGAAGAAAAAAAGGCAGGCGCTCAAGCCCCCTTTGATGTATATGTGTGCACATGCCTGCTACTGCAATATTACTGTAGTAAGACCATGGTTCTGATCCCCTCTTGTGATGCCGCAATCGCTTGTCTGCTTGTGTGTTTCAGCATGCATGTTAAGATGAGCAGAAGAAATAGTTCCCATCATGTTCGCTAATACCTAATCCATTTTATTTCACTATGAAGCGTATCATTATTTTTCATGTTCATGGTAGCCAAATAATATCCCTAATTAAATGATTTTTTTTTTATTCATATTTTTGATACAACAGCAAAATCGGAAGTATTGATACATTAGGATCGATCTGCCCACCCTACCACGCGCTCTTCTCTTCCCCTGCCACACAGCACATGCAGTCAAATGCAATTAAAGCCAAAGTCAAAAATATGAAGGTAAATTAGTGCCTTAAAGATTTGCATGCGCAGAGCAAGGTTTAAGCGTAAAATAAATTGCATGTGAACGTTTTGTAAAGGTGTTAATCAAGCAAGCATACGAAAAATATTTGCAATATTTCAATGCTCTAAGTGTAGCCTAATTCATGTGTTGTGAATCTGTAACTTCATATTAACAAAACAAATTATATATCAGTATTGTTCTGCCTTCTTTTTTTCGTTCTAACACTTTTGGCACTGTTTTTACACCTAAACATGGCCAATCAGCAATATGCAAATACATAAAGAGCGTCATGACCAGCTAAATGTATTGACTGCATAGAAACAAACTGTATGTGGAAAAATATCTATCTATCTATCTATTTAGAAAAACAAAACAAAATGACAGAATTCATTTGTTTTCATAGCCAGCACTGAAAACATTCAGCTCTTTAAGTTTCAAAAATATCATATGGGAAATCGCGGAAGAACTTACACTATTTGTGTTCCACTGGTACTTCAGGGTGAATATAAGGGTGGGTGGCGCCATCTGCTGGCCATCTTTAATAGAGCTGTTTAGGTTGTAGTCCAAAAACCCAGAATTAAATGGGCATTTTCTAATTCTTTTCGCATCCTGTTTCTAATAATTAGGGTTATTTATAGGCAAAATAAGGTCTGTTGTAAACATAACTTTAACGTCACCATGAAACGGAAGTTACGAACGACTTTATTACAGGCAATGGTTTGCAACAGTGACAGCCCACTTTTTCAGCCATCTGGGTCCCGGAAGTATTTTCCCCATTAATTTCTTACATAGACTTTTTTCCTCTTTTTTTTTCTCCTTTTTTTCTCCTCTTTTCTCCCCAATTTGGAATGCCAAATTCCCAATGCGCTCTAAGTCCTCGTGGTGGCGCAGTAACTCGCCTCACTCCGGGTATCTGAGGACGAATCTCAGTCACCTCAGTGTCTGAGACGTCAATCCGCTCATTTTATCACGTGGCTTGACCGCGAACACGTAGCGCGTGTGGAGGCTTCACACTATCCTCTGTGGCTTGCATGCACAACTCACCACATACCCCAACGAGAGTGAGAACTGTATTATAGTGACCACGACGAGGTGACTCTACCCTCCTTAGCAACTGGGCCAGTTTGGTAGCTTAGACCTGTCTGGAGTCACCTATCCATAGACTTTTAATAAAATCCTTCATAAGAGTTGTGAGCCATGAACCAAACCAACCAGCTCCGATGTGAATAACAACATCACAAACTTGTTTTGAGGCAAAAAAATTGGTTTCCATTGAACGCAGTTCTCTGATTGGTGGTTCTTTCTCTGATGCACCATGGGTATTGTAGTTGTTTACCATGAATTCCACTTTCAAATGCAATTTTGAAACAGTGAAGTTGAAATAATTGTGACGTACGTTCGAGTGAAACTTATTTACCTTAGGACAAGGCTGGAGCCGTTGTGCAAATACAGATAAATGTGAAATAAGCGAGCAGAAGCTATTTTGTCCATGTTTTGAAGCACAGTGCACGAAGCATAAAGAATAAAGAACACTTACTTGAGCGGTATATCCAAGAATCCGCCATCAAGTTTCCTTTCGTCCAGCTTTAGGGTGCATTATTTAGAAGTCATCTATGCCATATTCCATTTGAAGACAAGTACCCTCCACTGTGAGAGCTTCAGAAGGCTGAAAGGTGATAATGGTAAGTCAAAACTACTTTTTAAGCAATTCTTATTGGAAAATCTGCTTGGAATTGACCCTACAGCATGGACTGTGCTCCTTTCAAAGTGCCCTGTGAAGGCATGTTCAGCGCCAGTTATAACACAGCCAGTCATGCTAGGGGAAGGAGTGTTCTCATTCTAGAAAGCATTTGATTGGACATAGTTTCTCAGGTGCTTCGTGTCCTCATGACTGTGCCTTGGCCTATCAAGCCGGAAGAGAGAGACTGCTGATTTTAAATGCTTATATCTTCTGAAAAATAATTTTGCCAGCATCTGGAAGTACACTAGCATATTGATGACCTTAAATGGAATAAATATAGACTAAAAGCATCAAAACTTTTTTGATTTCACAGGGACTTTAAGATATCTGGACATTACACAACATAAATTACACACCCCTGATAATATGTTAATCACCCAGACATCTATTTTGATGTGTGTGTGTGTGTGTGTGTGTGTGTGTGTGTGTGTGTGTGTGTGTGTGTGTGTGTGCATGATATGTGTACAATAACAAACTTGATTTTTTTTTTTAAGTATGTTGCTAACAACTTTTGGTATTTGTAGTCCTTATATAGCAACCCGTTAAGAACATACACATTAACACATATATTTCCTAAACACTGTGCCTTCAAACATTTACATTTGAGGTTTAACTGCGTGCAATTTATAATATGAATAATAAACTTTATTTTTAAATAACGCCTTTAAAATTGCTTCTCAAAGCACATAGAAAAAAACTTCGAAGTATCTTTAATTATAGTTTACCACATACCTTATTTTACTTATTAAAGGTGCCTCAATCATTTTTTCTTCATTTGAGTTTTACTTTTAAAGAAATAAATGTCATTTTTTTAAAAAAGTGTATAAAATCATGACCACACGCATAAGATGAAGACTTGAGTCATATGAGTAACCTTAAAAAAGCTGTTTTAGTCTACATTGAGAGGGTCCCATCGTGGGGGCTTGTTGGAATCACATGACCTACTCACTTAATCTCAGCACTGTTATTGTACACTTTCATTAATTGATTAAATTAATCATAGCCAACTGTGAATGGTGAATTTCTGCAATGGCAACTGAAAACTTGGTTTCTCATTTTAAAAAGAAGCAAAAATTCTAAATGGTCAAACCCATGGATGTTTAAGGCACTTGATTTAAAGGTGCAGTAAGAATGTAAAAAAATGTTTAAGGAAAGGTATGCAAAAAACAATTCTACTCTCTGACAGATTAAATAAGTGCCCTGAGATATCACACTGGTCTCTGTGACAGCTCTACATATGTACAACAACCCTGTTATGTTCCAAATATTTAGCATTGAATTTTACATTGTCAGTGCAAAAAATGGCTAATAGTCTAGCAAATATTATAGACCACACCACATTACTCACATTATCCAAATTAAACAATATTTTTGATGGCCTTCTAAGAATGAGTAAAAAAAAAGTACCACTACAAATTACAAAGATGAGATGCATATTTTCAACATGCACAATGATGCACTCACAACTCAAACGGATCATTCATCACTCACAAAACAAATATCACAGCTTAGGGTGGTCTCTAAACCACAGTATCTAGACAAGACTGTTGGGGGTCAAGGAGGTGAGGCCAGGGGGTTTAGAGTTGGAACAAGAGTACTTCCAAAACTCAGACTATTCATAAACACATCTTTAGTAGGTATGTTTCTTTATGGGCAATGGAAGAGTCAGGAAACAATGAAGCACTGCAGGCAAGTCTTTTATTTTCTGCCTTCAGCGTGTTTTAATGCACTCAATTCACATAGATTCTTCACAACACTCAATAAAAACTTTCTAACACACTCAGTACATGTCGAGTTTGTGCCCTCGGGTCAATTTCTCTCTTCTGATGCGCTGGTGCAGCTTTTAAGTCTCACCCATCACTATAACAAGACACAGGTGTTAGAGATAATCACAACCCAGGTGACGAGCCTTACTGCTTTCTCTCTCCCGCAGACAGACACATGAACATGCCACATCACCACATAACAAACCGATTGGAAGGGTCACAAATTGGTGTAGCCGAACGGTGTGGAAAAAGCATTTTTTTCTCAGGAGATTGAAGTTAAAGGGCTCTCTCAATAACCCTTTGTTAAGTTCAGTGTCAATTAAAATTGAACCGCGCCCTACCGATCATTGGGTATGCATCAAATTTGGACACCGTGTTCACTTTGCAATAGTCTACACAGTACTGGATTGTCCCGTCGCTCTTAGGTACCAGAACCACCAGGCTGGCCCAATCGTTTTGCAACTCATCTATTATGCCCATATAAAGCATCACCTCTAATTCTTCCTTAACAGCCTTTTTTTGGGTTCAGGAAGGTGATGGGGCGGCTTGGAACCACCACCCCTGGGGTGGTCTCGATGTGGTGCACTATGAGGTCTGTGAGAAAACATCTGCAAATTCCACTTGTAACTTGGCCACGTCTGTGAGCTGTAACGGTGAGAGGTTGTCTCCACAAGGGACCAGGGTGAATGAATTTGGTTTGAGAGTCACCTCCAGCCCGACTCTCTGGGACTACCGTCTCTAAGGCCACAGGAACCACTTCCCTCCATGATTTTAGGTGGTTGAGATGGTAAACTTGATGTGCCCCAGCCCTATCTGTTCAATTAACCTCCTAATCGAGATCTCCGACTCGCCGTGTGACCTCAAAGGGTCCTTGCCACTTGGGGAATAATTTAGAGCTTGAGGTGGGCAGCAATAGAAGCACTTTATCTCCCGGTGCAAATTTCATTTGTCGAGTGCTCCTGTCATACAGCCGGCTTTGATATTCCTGAGCTTGGAACAAACTGTTCTGTGTTAATCGACCCAAAGTGTGGAGTTTTGCTCAAGAATGTACTTTATTTCATTTTTACTGTTTATAGGTCCCTCCCCCCCCCAAGCTTTCCATATTACGTCAAACACGGTGTGTGGCCAATGCCCATACAGCAGCTCGAATGGGGAAAACCCTAAGGAAGCTTGAGGGACCTCTCATACTGCAAATAACAGGGGATTTAGCCACTTATCCAAATTTCTAGCATCCTTGTGCAAGAACTTACGAATCATGTTTTTTAAGGTTTTATTAAACCGTTCCACCAACCCATCCGTTTGTAGGTGGCAAACACTGGTGCAAATCGATGTAATATCTAACAATTCGTATAGTAAGTATAGTGTTCATGACATAAAGGTAGTGCCTTGATCAGTGACTGGTGGATTCATCAACTGACATTCACGGCACACCCCACACCACTTGCGAATGTTTTTTCATGACCTAGATGGCCAGCCATTGGATTATGGTGAGCCAACTGAAAGCGGGTTTCCCGATGGCTCTTTGGTACTAACAATTGGGTTGTATTTTCTTTTGTTTGTGTGTCCTGCATCACTTGATACAACCTATCTTTGATCATTGAAAAATATGGGTATGTGAGTGCGAAATCAGGCCGGAGCTGTTGACCATCAATTACTCTCACTTGGTCAAATATGTGTTTGAGGGATTCGTCACGTGACAGCTCTAGAGGGAAATCCTTCTCAGGGAATCTCCTGAGGATGGGAACTCTCTCCCCTACGTCATTTGGCACCTTCTCTCCAGTCATAGGATCGCACATCATGCACAGAGACAATATTTTACAGGACCCATCCACACATTTCCCTTAACAGATTCTTAAAACCAGGTCAATTAATTTCTAAAATCAGTGGATGGGTGAGGCGGGAATTAACCGCGGCCACTAGTCTATAATTTTTTCACCTGAATGGTATCTCAATGGTAACCACTGAATACAAATGAATATCCCTGTGTACGCACTGCACCCTCAACTGTTTATCCATGCCCAATGACCTGTCTTGCACCAAGCATTGGTGAATGGATGTTTGAGAACAGCCTGAATCCACCAACGTGTGGTATGTATCCATTTTCAGACTCATCAGTATATGATACACTCCTGCATGATCGGGGGCGGCCTGCAGAGTGTCAGGGATCCAGACCAGTGTCGCCACTTTTCGAGCACTGATCCTGGAAGTGCCCTGCAAGTGAGTTGCAGGAGAGAGAGAAAAAGAGTCTGCTTCGCTGCCTCCCAGTAACGCCACTATGTACTATCTACGCCACTCTGCCAATTGGACGGCGGGTGGTTACACTGGACCCACTCGGCCATATCATGAGGAAGCTGGGAGATGAAATGCTCCAGTACCACCAGGTTAAAGTACACACCGCTGCGGGTCCCCTCAGCCAGCAACCATTTCCGGCAGGCATCCTGGAGCTGTTGGGCAAAGGCAAATGTGCAGCCGTGCCTCCTGAACCTCAGGGATCAGAACAGCTGGTGGCTTTGCTCCAGACTACAACCAACCCACTGCAGGATGTCTTTCTTTAGGTTGGGGTAATTGAGGAGGCTGGCAGCTGGAAGTTTTTATGCTGCTAGCTGCATCTCCCCGGAGAGTAACTGTTGTGTATTTGTTCTCTCATTGGTATTGTGGTTATAGACAGTAAATTGTTGTTTGCATACAACTCTTTACTTTCATTTCACACTTTAACCTAATGAAGTTATTTGCCCCTTTTTCCATTCCTATTTAGAGTGAGACTGTGTGTAGATAAATATGAATAATAATAATTGGCAAAAGGTGTGAAGTTTCCATCCTTTCTCCATATGCTCATATGAGACTGTGGCTCTGTAGAACAATACTAGCATCCAGCACACTGAGTGACTGCTAGCCTGCAGCACTAACATTCCTTACACCCATGTTAGAGGCTAATCTGTTGCCTTAACAAAGACAGTGGAAGTTTTTGCCTCTGTTGAGGAGGGGGATGGTGGGGCAAAAAGAGAGGGAGTGGAAGAAGAGGAGAGGAAAGGGGAAAAAAGAATCGAAGAGGAGTGGGGGAATTGGATACTATTGGCATGTCTTCGGATGACTGCTTTTGTGTTGGTTGGTTATAGTGATGCTCAGAGCTGGTTGAGTTTAGAGTTTAAATACCCACAGATGGGAAAATAAATAACCATGATTAACAGTAAATCAAGGTTCATATATATATATATATATATATATATATATATATATATAACATATGTGAATTAATTTAAAATAATTCCACATTTCAAAAGAACACAGAAAGGAAAGAAAATCACATTTAAAAAATAATGAACACCCTGAACCGCTGAGTATTTTTCTTTTTGAAATATTAGCTATTTTAACTTAATTTAATCTAAATGTAAATGTATTATGCAAATGTCTGAATACAAAGAAGAGGGTTGGAGATGTCTCTCTGCAGGGGAAGAATGGGGGATGGATGAAACAGAACAAACAATTCATTCTTTTGTTTCTTTCTTGCAAGCTAGTGATTGGCTATGAAGTTTAATGTATCCTTGATGCGATAGGGGGAGACAAAACGAAGTCTGAATAATAGTAGTCCCTTTGCATCCACAGTCTTTTTGGATGGAAGTACTACTGCCAGTTATAAGCTTTTTAACCACTTGACTGAATGTTTTGACCGACCAGCCTCTAGATATCTAGAGCAGTTAAAATATTATCACATGTGTCCCAAAATGTGACATTTAATCATTGAATATTACCTGGATGTACTCAGAAGAGCTGATTGGTACAGTTTCATTAGAACTGCAAAACTACTGGTGAGGACAGAAATTGATAAACTGTTCCAGAGCTGTGACTTCAGTTTCTCTGATGCTTATACTAGACCACAAACATCCCATGTGAGTGCAAAATACAATATGGAAAATATTACATATATAAAATGGCTCCCACAAGAACAAAGTTCATGCCTACTTTGCAAGCAGAGCAAAACTGGCAGAGATTACGTTAGAATTCATGTAATACAAAGAAATCATGACTTAAAGGAATATTACAAGTTAAGCTCAATCAACTGCATTTGTGGTGTTATGTTGATAACCACAAGTAGGTGGCCATTTATTAAATTAGCGGTTACACTACAGCACTTACCATGGAAGTGAATGGGGCCAGTACATTAACTCTAGAATTCATTGAACTCAAAATTTGACAATGATAAATCCCTTCAGCTACATAAGGCGAACAAAGCGACTGCTGTGTAGCGTTCTTTCTTGTTGTTAATTTTCAATGTAAATGTATTTTTAGTAATAATGTTTAATCTGCTGTTCTCCATTGTCTGAAACAAAGCTGCAACTATATATATATTTTTTTATCATGCCAATAAAGTAGGCTACAATTATAAAAGAGTTGAAAATCTGTTAGCCTACATTTTATCAAAGGGTGCGTTTATAAAACTGTATCATACAGAATGATGGATACAACAAACGTTGATCTCCTCACCAGCCACAACATATTGATTAACTGAATAACACGCATGAGTTGAGTAGATCATTAAAAGGTTGCGTCAGTTCATGATTTGATTGGAATTGTGACGTAGAGGGTTCTATTTTCATTCAAAACTCATTTTAGTGCTGCAAATTGCCTTCACATTCACAAAGCGACGGTCCTCGTGCTCTCCCCGCCCCACGCCTCCTGTGGGTGGGTCCACGCTGCACTCGCGCACACAAAGACGCAGATCTGGCGCGAAAGCAGTCAAATCACTTTTACCAGCAGTGGGCTGGGGGAGGGTGCGGCCGCACTGCACTGCACCACGCGGATCGATCGTTGTTGCCGTTGTAATCGGACACCCACTTTATTTCCGCAAGGAGGAAAACATTTTTTTCCCTCGTTGTTCAGGTTAAACGGTCGTAACACAAAGACGGTTGGGTGGCTCACGCTGTTGTTTTCTGAGCGCGTGTGTACCGGAGTTTTTGCTGGTCCCGAGACCGGACGCTGCACTTCTTTGTTCTGCGTCCCGTAGACTCTCCCTGGACTCGGGTGGTCTGTGACCCCACGCAACAATCGGTAAATGCATTTTTACTTCGGAATACTCTTCAGAATTAATTATATTCACTTTGGTGGACTTTTGTTGGAGTGTTGAGTATTTCCTGGATCTTATGCGAACAAGGTGGTTCGAAGTGCCTGTAATATTTATGAGAGTGATAAAACGAGATATTTTCAAGCAGACCAACCCACATATAAGGGACCAGCAGTGAGCGATTACATTGCTTCCTTTATAGATAGTGTTAAACTATAAACCTGCTTTCAAATAAACGGAAAATGTTACCATTATTTTAGTATACGGTTCACATTTGGTAATATTTCTATTCAGTAAACAACTCCTAACGTCCCAGGGACGTTCTTTTTGGGTATTTCTTTAGAACCATAAACGTTCTGTGCACTAAAACTGTTTAGCTGGTTTGTTGCTTTGTGGTTGTTTTGAAGCTGAGTGACTACTAGTGTATCTTTCAATCTCTGTCTGCGCAACACAATGCTGCACACTGATCTAAAGACATGTGCACGTTGTCTTCACAGATCCTCAAAGTTCTGCAGCAATGCCCGGAATCAACACTCACACGCTGTACAGCTGGGAGATGGAGCACTACTTTTACGACGAGATGGAAACCGAGCAGGACTTCTTTAAATCTACTGCTCCGAGCGAGGACATATGGAAGAAATTCGAACTGCTTCCCACCCCACCCATGTCGCCGTCAAGGACTTTGTACGGGGACTGGTTACTGTCCTTACCGTCGCCGCCGAAGTTATTGCCACGTGACGAGGAGTACGAGGGGTTGTACAAGTTCGACCCCCTGGACATTTTTGAAAATCTAGGTTCCATCGTAATCAAAGATTGCATGTGGAGCGGGTTTTCCACGAGTCACCGGCTGGACAAAGTGGTTCACGGCGAGCGTGCACCGGTGACGGCTCAGATTCAGACCTCTACCTCATTACAGACAGATTTGACCGCACAAAAGGGTCTCTATGCTGTACCGGGCACGCCCGTCACCCATGCGGCCCAGTGCGTGAACCCTGCAGCAGTCCTCGAGCTCCCTGTCCCGCATAACAAGAAAGTTGCTGCAGGGTCTTCCGGTTCTGAGGGTCGCTCAGATTCATCCGGTAAGAGATTGGGTTAAACGTGAATAGCTTCGTACTTCCCAGCTGTGATATACTATAAAATAGTGGCTTTTATTTTGCGCGTACACATAAATATAAGCGTCAGAGTAACACATGACACTAAAATGATGCAATAAAAATTAACTAAACATAATGTACGAAAACATGTGATTAACGGATATAACAAATAAACAAACTCTTAACGATATATATATATATATATATATATATCATACATACACATACTATTATATAAAATATTCTGGACTGCTGGGATCACCTAATTATTTTACTGTAAAATTGTATGTATTTTCACTTGTTAAACCTAACAAACCTGTTTACTGCCAACTATAAGGTAAAATTGTACATTTTACATCTAAAATAAAAGTTTACGGTAAAATTAGCTTTAATTTCTTGAAATATAATGCATTACAATTTTTACCCTTTTAGTTAATGGTTTTTACTATAATTTTTACGTTCCTTTTTCCCTTATGGTGTGTACACATACAACGCGAAGTGAAACGCTCGATTTGCATTGTATGTGAACGCACCGTACAGGGAGTGTTTGCAGATTCAATATTGCAGTATTTAAGTATAAAAAAACGTGTTATAACACAGGCTATTTTTATTTATTTTTTTATTATTCTAATGGTGCGTTCAGATACAGCACGATTACATGCAAAGATGCGAATAGACGTGAATTCGCCACCGGGCGAAATCACTTCATTTGCAAAAAAGTTGCATGGCGCTTTGTCGCAAAAGCAATGCAAGGCAAAAAAAAAAAACTTCCTTCGCGTTGTATGTGATCGCACCATTAATTTAGCCTACCCGTGAAAAGGTAAATGTGGTTCCTCATATGTCACACTGTTGTGGATTTTGAATGTAACTTTCTCACTAAGAATTGCATAATATAACCCCAGATAAAATTCACCTTATTTAAATGTCACACTTAAGTTAATTGTTACACAATGGTTTCAGGTTTTTGTTCAAGTTGCTGTCCTCTTGCTCCGTGCCAACTCAGACCAGTGCTATGTTTTCATTTATTATTGATTTCAAAGTGTGCTGTGTTAGGATTGTTTCTCAGATTGGAATGTGTGCTTAATGTACAAAATATTTTGTCATCTCAGATGATGATGATGACGATGAGATCGACGTGGTGACCATTGACAACCGACCGAAGCGTGGTCGACCTCCAAGCCGTCGAACGCCAGTGACAATAACTGTGAGTGCGGATCCATTTGGACCATGTCCCAAACGCTTCCACATCTCTCTACATCGGCAGCAGCACAATTATGCTGCCCCCTCCCCTGACACAGAGCCTGAAGATGACTTCGAGATGGAGTCTGTGGGCAAACAGCCATGCCTGGAGCCTTCATCCTCTCCCTCATCTCCACTCTCCTCACCTGCCACCTCGGACTCTGAAGACTTCAGCGAACAGCGGCGGAACTTCTTGGAGAGGAAGAGGAGGGATGACCTTCGCTCCAGGTTCCAAGCGCTCCGAGCAGAGATTCCAGGTCTGTCCGCATCAGCAAAGACTTCAAAGGTTGCGATTCTGACACAGGCAATGGAATACTTACTGCAGCTGCATACGTGCCAGCGGCGTCAAGCTCGGGAGAGAAGGAAACTGAAGGCCAAACAACAACAGCTTCTCCGGAAGATCAGCGTATTACAGAAATCCTGAAAAACATTCATTGTAACTCAGAGCATCTCAAATGTTTCCAAAGCTCATTATGATTGAACTCCAAGAATATCATTCTGTGACTAAAATTGACTCATAAGTTACTCACTGCAGGGAGGCCCACATTGAATTCTGCCCTTATAGAAGGGATCTGTATTATAAGTCTGTGTATATGTGTGTGCCAAAGTGTTTGCTTTTGGCTGGGCTTTAGACTTTGTGCCAGATGACATATAAGCCCTCAGTGAATGGTAAAGTGGAAGCTATTAGTGGTTGAAGTATCTTCCTCCATAGGAAGAAGGGTGGGTGGTGTTTGTGTGCATGTGGGGGTGTGTAGTAGGGTGAGGGGAGCATGGTGTTCTAACACATTTTGCATCAGGTTTTCCTGATTAGCTTCTAGGAGGAAACCTAAAGTGTCTTGTTCATAACATGATCCATACAAAATCTACTGTATTCAGAGGATGTTTTCCTCCGGGATCATGAACTGCACAGAGAGTCTATTTTGTTAAAGAATAAAGCATCTAAAATTTAAGATGAGCTGTTTCCCTTATCTTTTATTTATCTCTGAGCTGGTTGACCGCAAAAAAGCGAAAACGCAATGCTTCTACAAGATTACTTGCATATACCGCTCATGCCTGCTGTTAAAAATGAAAGGGGAAGTAACTTGCATGTTTACTGAAAAACAGGTAGTTCAAAAGTCGCCTTTACCACCCATAATCCTGAACAACAGGTTAAACCGTCACAAGTGTGACTTGACATTTCACTCGTATCATCTCTGGCTGCAGAGGTTAATTTAATGCTGAATGGTAAAAAAAATAAATGGCAAAATTGTCACAATGATGGACTCCGTATGTTTCTAATTTAGTCTTGCTCTCTGGGTGTATTTGCTAAAGATTTCTGCAGAAGTGGGAGAAGTGCATTATGGGATGCAGGAAGCAAAAAGAGGAAGTGATGCAATTGGCCACACAGCATTTTCCCCTCTATCTGAATTTCACTGGGATTCTTTGAGTATTTGCAGATTTTACCTCGAGTTTAGGGTTTTTTTTTTTTTTTTTTTTTTTTTTTTTTTTTTTTTCAGTAATTTTTCTTTTTCAGGTTTGCTTTGTTAATACTGTAAAATGTCAATATTACATTTGTTTTTATTTTTAAGTTAAAACTAAACAAATTTGGTTTTGGGGTAAAGTTTAAATTTTTATATGATTTTTAATGTATTTTATATTTATGATTTGTAAATAAATTTGCTGTTAGGTCTTTCTTAGAGAAACTTTCTCTATGATTGCCCCCCAAAACTGTAATGGATATTCTCAGATTTCTAATTAAAGGAATGTTCTGGGCTTAATACAAGTAAAGCTCAATCGACAGCATTTGTGGCATAATGTTGATTACTAGAAAAAGTTACTTGGACTCGCCCCTTGATTATTAAAATAAAGCATTTACAGTAAAGTACTTGGAAGTGAAATTGGATGTAATAATGGATATAACCACACAGATAAGGTTAGTGAGTGAGTATATCACTAAAATTGTATTAAGTCTTGTAGGTATACTTTTGAAACAGTATTGTAGCATTTATGAACTGGCTCCATTCACTTCCATTGCAAGTACATAGCACATACATAGCAAGTTTTAATTATATGTGTAGTATCTCAAAAAAGTGAGTACACCCCTCACATTTTTGTAAATATTTGATTATATATTTTCATGTGACAACACTGAAGAAATGACACTTTGCTACAATGTAAAGTAGTGAGTGTACAGCTTGCATAACAAGTCAAGTGGTTTTTATTGTTGTTTCAACTATATGCAGTTAGTACAGTACACAGCGAAACGAGACAACGTTCCTCCAGGACCATGGTGCTACATAAAACAACACAGGACACAACATAGGACTACACAAACTAAATAAAATGCATATATAAAGTGCATGTGCAAAGGTGTGCAAAAAGTACGGGACAGTACAATAAATTACTAACAATGAACAGGACAATAGAGTGAGAGACAGTGCAGCGCTGACCGTTGCTCAGTAGTGCAAAAAGATCATGGTTTCTTAAAATGCCAAATGTAAACATAACATACTATGAGATATTGTTCTATGCACACAGCAGTTATTGAGGTAGCAGACAGTTATAAAGTGACAGAAATTAAAGTGCAACTCAGGACGTGTGTATGTGTGTGTCAAACCAGTCTCTGAGTATTTAGGAGTCTGATGGCTTCGGAGAAGAAGCTGTTTCACAGTCTGGCCGTGAGGACCCGAATGCTTCGGTACCTCTTGCCAGACAGCAGGAGGGTGAAGAGTTTGTGAGGGGTGTGTGGGGTCGTCCACAATTCTGGTGGCTTTGCGGATGCAGTGTTTTTTGTAAATGTCTTTGATGGAGGGGAGAGAGAGACCCCGATTATCTTCTCAGCTGTCCTCACTATCCTCTGCAGGGCTTTGCAGTCCGAATGGTGCAAGTCCCAAACCAGGCAGTGATGCAGCTGCTCAGGATGCTCTCAATAAGCCCTCTATAGAATGTAGTGAGGATGGGGTGGTGGGAGATGTGCTTTCCTCAGCCTTAGAAGAAAGTAGAGACGCTGCTGAGCTTTCTTGGTAATAGAGCTGGTGTTGAGGGACCAGGTGAGGTTCTCTGCCAGGTGAACACCAAGGAATTTGGTGCTCTTGACAATCTCCACAGAGGAGCCATCGATGTTCAGCGGAGAGCGTTCACCTTGTGCTCTCCTAAAGCTCTCCTAAACCATCTCTTTTGTTTTGTCGACATTCAGGGACAGGTTGTTGGCTCTACACCAGTCCGTTACCAGTGCACCTCCTCTCTGTATGCTGACACGTCGTTCTTGCTGATGACACCCACCACAGTCGTGTAATCGGCGAACTTGATGTGATTCGAGCTGCACAGTCGTGAGTCAGCAGAGTGAACAGCAGTGGACTGAGCACACACCCCTGGGGGGCCCCAGTGCTCAGTATGGTGGTGGTGGAGATGCTGTTCCCAATCCGGACTGACTGAGTCAGGAAGTCCAGGATCCAGTTGCCAAGGGAGGTGTCCAGGCCCAGCAGGTTCAGCTTTCCAATCAGGTGCTGAGGAATTATTGTGGAATACTGAGCTGAAATCTATGAACAGCATTCGAACGTATGAGTCCTTTTTATCTAGGTGGGTGAGGGCCAGGTAGAGGGTGGTGGCAATGGCGTCGTCTGTTGAACGGTTTGGACGATATGCAAACTATAGTGGGTCCAGTGAAGGGGGCAGCTGGGTCTTAATATGCCTCATGACGAGCTTCTCGAAGCACTTCATAATGATAATAACGGTAGTCGTTGAGGCAGGACACTGAAGACTTCTTTGGCATGGGGACGATGGTGGTGGCCTTGAAGCACGTTGGAACGATGGCGCTGCTCAGAGAGATGTTGAAGATGTCGGTAAGAACATCTGCCAGCTGGTCTGCACATCCTCTGAGCACTCTGCCAGGAATGTTGTCTGGTCCAGAAGCCTTCTGTGGGTTGACTCAACGTAGAGTTTTCCTCACATCCGCCGTGGTAAGACAGAGCACCTGGATGTTGGGAGGAGGGGTGGTCTTCCTCGCCACCACGTCGTTCTGCACTTCAAACCGAGCGTAGAAATCGTTCAGCATCTGGAATGGAGGCATCTTTGTCACAGGCAACTGATGTTGTCCTGTAGTTGGTGATGGCCTGGATGCCCTGCCACATGCGGTGCGTGTCACCGCTGTCCTGGAAGTGACTGTGGATTCTCTGGGCGTGTGCACACTTTGCCTCTCTGATGGCCCGGGACAGTTTGGCCCTCGCTGTTCTTAGGGCTGCCTTGTCGCCTGCTCTGAATGCGGAGTCTCGGGTCCTCAGCAGCGTGCACACCTCCGCAGTCATCCACGGCTTCTGGCTGGAGCGTGTGGTGATGGTCTTGGAGAAAGTGACTTCATCAATGCACTTGCTGATGTAGCTGGTCACTGATGCTGTGTAAGTTGGTAGAATTGCCATATGTTGCAGCCCCCCTGAACATGTGCCAGTCAGTACACTCAAAAAAGTCCTGAAGAGCAGAGATGGCTCCTGCTGGCCAGGTTTTCACCTGCTTCTGAAGCAGTTTTGTGCATCTGACCAGAGGTCTGTATGCTGGAATTAGTATGACAGAGATGTGGTCTGAGTTGCCGTGGTGGGGGCGGGGCTCTGCCCAGTACGTGCCTGGGATGTTTGTTTATATAAGATCAAGCGTGTTCGCCCCTCCCGTTGCAAAGTCCACATACTGATGGAATTTAGGGAGCACTGTCTTGAGATTTGCATGGTTGAAATCTCCGGCGACAATAAACAGTCCGCTGGGGTGAGCGTTCTGCAGTTTGCTCATAGCCCCATACAGTTCACAGAGCGCTTCCTTAGCATTAGCGCTGGGGGAATGTAAACTCCGGTTATGAAAACAGTGGTGAATTCCCATGGTAAATAAAAAGGTCTGCATCTAACAGTCACAAGCTCCACCAGCAATGAGCAGTAGCTAGAGACTAGCATAGAGTTCTTACACCATTCCATGTTGATGTAAACACAAGCCACCACCGCGAGTCTTACCGCAGAGAGCTGCATTTCTGTTGGCACGGAACGAGGCGAGCCCGTCTAGCTGAACGGCGGTGTCCGGAACTCTGTCGCTGAGCCACGTCTCCGTGAAAACAGACGCAGCAGTCTCTAAACTCACGCTGCATAGCCTGCTGGAGTCGGATGTAGTCCAGTTTATTGTCCAGGGAGCAAACATTTGAGAGCAGGATAGACGGGAGAGCCGGACAGCTAGGGTTTGTTTTTAGCCTAGCGTGGACCCCCGCCCTCTTGCTGTGCTTCTGCTTTCTCACCACTTTCAATGTCCTCTCCCCTGGCCACCGGCATCAGGGGACGCCGAAGACTGGAGGCCTGGTCTCCGCAGCAAGCCGAGTACGTGTAGCGCCTCCTGTAGGTCATCATGCAGCTTGGTTGTTGCATGAATCCTATATTTGAGCAGTGTCGATGGTAGACATGAACACCGGTTGCTCCGATGTCCATGTGCCGCAAAAGTCTGTTTTTTTTTAACAAAAATAGCACCATTTTGGATCCGGAGTGTCCGCTGCGTGCTACCGCGTCACCATCTTGGATCAAAACAGTGTAAATTTGCTGTCCCCTCAAAATAACTCAACACACAGCCATTAATGTCTAAACCTCTGGTAACTGGTGAAAATGTCCAAATTGGGCACAAAGTGTCAATATTTTGTATGGCCACCATTTCCAGCACTGCTTTAACCCTCTTGGGCATGGAGTTCACCAGAGCTTCACAGGTTGCCACTGGAGTCCTCTTCCACTCCTCCATGATGACATCACAGAGCTGGTGGATGTTAGAGACCTTGTGCTCCTCCACCTTCCATTTGAGGATGCACCACAGATGCTCAATAGGGTTTAGGTCTGGAGACATGCTTGGCCAGTCCATCACCTTCACCCTCAGCTTCTTTAGCAAGTCAGTGGTCGTCTTGGAGGTGTGTTTGGGGTCGTTATCATGCTGAAATACTGCCCTGCGGCCCAGTTTCCGAAGGGAGGGGATCATGCTCTGCTTCAGTATGTCACAGTACATGTTGGCATTCATGGTTTCCTCAATGAACTGTAGCTCCCCAGTGCCAACAGCACTCATGCAGCCCCAGACCATGACAATCCCACCACCATGCTTGACTGCAGGCAAGACACACTTGTCTTTGTACTCCTCACCTGGTTTCCGCCACACACGCTTGACACCATCTGAACCAAATAAGTTTATCTTGGTCTCATCAGACCACAGGACATGGTTCCAGTAATCCATGTCCTTAGTCTGCTTGTCTTCAGCAAACTGTTTGCGGGCTTTCTTGTGCATCAGCTTTAGAAGAGGCTTCCTTCTGGGACGAGACTAATTTGATGCAGTGTGTGGCGTATGGTCTGAGCACTGACAGGCTGACCCCCCACCCCTTCAACCTCTGCAGCAATGCTGGCAGCACTCATACATCTATTTCCCAAAGACAACCTCTGGATATGACACTGAGCATGTGCACTCAACTTCTTTGGTCGAGCATGCCGAGGCCTGTTCTGAGTGGAACCTGTCCTGTTAAACTGCTGAATGGTCTTGGCCACCGTCTGACAGTCTTCTTATAACCTAGGCC
Source organism: Moxostoma hubbsi (assembly GCA_032164185.1). Lineage (NCBI taxonomy): Eukaryota > Metazoa > Chordata > Actinopteri > Cypriniformes > Catostomidae > Moxostoma > Moxostoma hubbsi. The sequence continues at coordinate 10,960,207 of JAVLUX010000021.1, forward strand.
ATCTTTATGTAGAGCAACCATTCTTTATTTTAAGATCCTCAGAGAGTTCTTTGCCATGAGGTGCCATGTTGAACTTCCAGTGACCAGTTTGAGGGAGTGTGAGAGCGATGATACCAAATTTAATACACTTTGTCCCCGTTCACACCTGAGACCTTGTAACACTAACGAGTCACATGACACCGGGGAGGGAAAATGGCTAATTGGGCCCAATTTGGACATTTTCACTTAGGGGTGTACTCACTTTTGTTGCCAGTAGTTTAGACATTAATGGCTGTGTGTTGATTTATTTTGAGGGGACAGCAAATTTACAGTTTTATACAAGCTGTACACTCACTACTTTACATTGCAGCAAAGTGTCATTTCTTCAGTGTTGTCACATGAAAAGATAAAATCAAATATTTACAAAAGTGAGGGGTGTGCTAATATATATGGAGAGACTGAGTCAAAATCATTTTTGGTTGAATTTAACATTATGCCACAAATTCTGTTAACTAATCTTTTCTGTTTTTCACCCACATTGATTATTTTCAAAAGTGTATAACTAAGTATGACCACTATAGCAATATTAATAATAATGCTTACCATCATGCTCATAGGCCTATGTTTGGTGTTGTTGCAGGTGTACAGGGCTGTGAGGGGTACATTAGACAAAAAGGTTGTGAAACAGATTAATCTTACTGACACTTAAATAATAGTTTTGCATAAAGAAAAGATACACAATCCACCACAACAGCTGTGTTGACTTGATAATGGAAGTAACACCCACATTTCTCAATAAGCAACATGGGACGTAGGAAAAAGGTGGATAATTAAACTCTTTACAAATTAAACTTTCCTGTTCCTGGGTATTGTTAACTTGTACTGTTGAAACTTATAAGTTATATCTGAATCTGCTGTAAATTTCTGTTATGGTGCAGCTTTTATTTTGACTTTTATTGGTGTGCCTGTTTATTATCTGTTTATTACCCGTTTATTATCTAAGGAGGTCATTTCACTCCCTTTGTCACTTTATTCAAAGTGTATTGCGTAAGAATCCGCACAAGTCTCTCTCTCAGACAAACACCCTATCAGCACCATCTCTGCCATCCAATGACCCAGATTCCATTCAAATAGAATCACAGGAAGTCAGACAGCTCTAAACAACCGCTGACCCACTGAACCTAATGAAGCTAATCCATGCCACACACCCACTACTTATTACACGCCCACTTCACAGTCTCTCTGTGTTTCTCTTCTTTCTTTTTTTGATCTCCATTTTTCTCTGTCAAAGCAAGATTTATGTAACTAATGCAATTTGTGTTACATTGAGAACAGGCAGTGTTTTCAATATCTCATTCTGTCTTTCACCTCAACTGCAGTCAGTAGACGTTATGGTCTGTTTGCATTTGTGCCCAATAGGTGTGGCACAGATGCAAGTTTATTGCATTTTACCTATTCGGAAAGTCTAAATCAGACAGACTTAGAACGTATTAAATATCAGGATCTCTTAAACTTATGCTGATTGAACTATACCAATGATCAATTTTATTGGGTGTGTTTGCTTGCTCGGTTAAAGAGATGAGAATTATAGATCTCACTCTCTTGGCTTGATCCTTAAAATTTGTAGTGATCTTAATGTCATTGGTTTAAACACTGCAGCCATCTGGGTGCAGACAGATAGACTCACATGGGCTTCCATATTGCCACCCAAACATATGAACACACTATCAGACACTCTTAAATACATGCCAGAAAAGATCAAGACAGTGCTAACCACACTTAAACCATTAAAGAGGGAGCCCTTTAGAAGTACTGAATGGAAAACATACAGCTGCAGATTCCTAAACACACACTGTGTGCTAGAGGAGGAGAGATGGTGAATAGATGACATAAATCTGTTTTTAATTCTGACTACAGAATGTTGTGATGCGATGCTGCCCTCTGATGGTGGAACTGGATGTTTGCGATAAAGGCACATTAGAGTTTATTTCTTAGGTGCTCTGTTCATACAGTGCATTTTTTGTTTTGTTTGTTGTTGCATCGAACAATATAATATAATTGTGAATACAGAATTAAAAAACAAATAGCTATTGTTGATTGTAAATGATTACAAATCACAAAAAGCAAGCGATAATTAACAGTATTTCAGTGAAATTTTTAAGTAACAGTTGAGAGCACTGAATTCTTCACAGCTCTTTGAAGTCAATTTAAAACTTGCGTCTTCCTAGACTCACTTAGCACGTGGTATTCTCTAGTAGAAGATCAGCTTATATACAGCCCTGCGCAAAAGTCTTAAGCGCATTGTATATTTCACAAAAACATTTGTCCTAAAGCGTTATTTTATTTATTCTACTTTTATTGTATCATTTGAAAATATATATTTTAGATTTCAACATTCCCTTTACAAAAGGAATTTAACTGAAGTAGAACAATGAGGCCTACAACAGATGGTTTGTCCCCACAGAGCCTGGAACTCAACATCATTATTGAGTCAGTCTGGGATTACACGAAGAGACAGAAGCAATTGAGACAGCATAAATACATAGAAGAACTGTGGCAAGTTCTCCAAGAAGCTTGGAACATCCTATCTACCAACAACCAAGAAAAACTGTGTAACTCCCTAGGAGAATTGGTGACACAGCAAATATTAATTTTGCTTCTTTTTTTTTTTAATGTTTACTAGACTTTATATGACATTAATTGATTAATTAAAACCATTTATGGCATTATTTTTAAAAGCATCCTCATTATCAAACATTTTTCACAAGTGCCTTAAACTTTTGCACAGTACTCTACAGCCGTGGCCAAAAGTATTGGCAGCGATATAAATGTTGTGTTTTTCACAAAGTTTTCTGCTTCAGTTGTTGTGGTGTTGATTCACATTGTTTCTAGACTATTGTGAAGAGTGATTAGATGCATTTTAAATAATTGCAAAAAGCTTCATTGGACAAAAAAAATTATCTTTATCACCAAAACCCAAATTTCACACTTTTTTGGCCCTGGTACAAAATTACCAGCTAACATAATTTCACTAATCATATCAGCAGCACCTGGGAAAGTGTGAACAGTACTAGTCAGGTGAAATCACTCTATCATTCTGATTGGATTTTAAGAGCAGATTGATTGCTAGAAAAGGAGGGAAGAAATGCTTCCAATAATTGTGTTCTTGTTAGCAATGGTTTCCTCTAAAGAAGGACATACAGCCATCATTGATTTGCATCAAAATGCCCTCACATGCAAGGAAATGGAAAGCATATTGCACCTGAAAGAACCATTTACTGGATCATCAAGAACTTCAATGAGAGAGGTTCAACTGCAGTGAAGAAGGTGTCAGGACGTCCCAGAGTGTCCAGCATGCGCCAGGACCATCTCCTCCTGAGGAGTCCGCTACAGACTTGTGTCACCACCAGTGCAGAGCTTGCTCAATATTGGCAGCAGGTTGGTGTGAGTACATCTGCACAGTGAGGCGAAGACTTTTGGACAATGGCCTGGTGTCAAGAAAGGCAGCAAAGAAGTCACTTCTCTCCAAGAAAAACATCAAGGACAGACTGAAATTCTGCATGAAGTACAAGGATTGGACAGTAGAAGACTGATGCAAAGTTAATTTCTCTGAAGCCCCCTTCCGACTGTTTGGGACATCTGGAAAATCGATAGTCCGGAGAAGAAAAGGTGAATGCTACCATGAGTCCTGTGTTGTGCCAACAGTGAAGCATCCTGAGACCATCCATGTGTGCGTTGCTTTTCATCCAAGGGAGTGGGCTCTTTCACAATTCTGCCCAAAAACACTGCCATGACTAAAGCATGGTAACAAAACGTCCTGCAAGAGCAACTTCTCCCAACAAACCAGGAGCAATTTGGTGATGATCCGTGCATTTTCCAGTATGATGGAGCACCATGTCACAAGGCAAGAGTGATAATGAAGTGTCTCGGAGATCATTACATTGAAATTTTGGATCCGTGGCCAGGCAACTCCCCGGATCTTAATCCCATAGAGAACCTGTGGTCAATCCTCAAAAGTGAGTGAACAAGCAGAATCCAATAAAGTGCGACTCCGACCACCAATAAGGCAAGAATGGAATGAATCGCCATCAGTCAGGATTTGGCCCAGAAGCTGATATCCAGCATGCCAGAGGGAATTGCTCAGGTTATGAAGAACATGGGTCAACACTGTAAATATTGACTCTTTGCATATTGAATGTTATTGCCAATAAAAGCCTTTAAAACTCATGAAATGCTTATCATTGTTTTCCAGTATAGCATAGAAATATGTGGAAAAAATACTCTACAAATACCGAAGCAGCACACTTGGCAAAACACAAAATGTACGTCACTGCCAATACTTTTGGCCACGGCTGTACACCCAATCGACCACATGCAGTTTTTTTTTGCCTCCAAGCACCCTCTTCATATGGTGAATACTGAAATTTTCATGCATTATACAGTCTTGGTATAAATAGTCAAATAATGCAGATCAGAATTTAAATACAAACCATACAGAGATTATTTTACTCGCATTTTGTTAACGAAATAATTGTAACTTAAATAATTAAGAGTAGTGCAATGAATCTGATAACAATACAAACACTAAAACCTGCGCAGCTTACGCATATTATATATATATATATATATATATATATATATATATATATATATATATATATATATATATATATATATATATACACACTCACCTAAAGGATTATTAGGAACATACTAATACTGTGTTTGACCCCCTTTCGCCTTCAGAACTGCCTTAATTCTACGTGGCATTGATTCAACAAGGTGCTGAAAGCATTCTTTAGAAATGTTGGCCCATATTGATAGGATAGCATCTTGCAGTTGATGGAGATTTGTGGGATGCACATCCAGGGCACGAAGCTCCCATTCCACCACATCCCAAAGATGCTCTATTGGGTTGAGATCTGGTGACTGTGGGGGCCATTTTAGTACAGTGAACTCATTGTCATGTTCAAGAAACCAATTTGAAATGATTCGAGCTTTGTGACATGGTGCATTATCCTGCTGGAAGTAGCCATCAGAGGATGGGTACATGGTGGCCATAAAGGGATGGACATGGTCAGGTAGGCTGTGGCATTTAAACGATGCCCAATTGGCACTAAGGGGCCTAAAGTGTGCCAAGAAAACATCCCCCACACCATTACACCACCACCACCAGCCTGCACAATGGTAACAAGGCATGATGGATCCATGTTCTCATTCTGTTTACGCCAAATTCTGACTCTACCATCTGAATGTCTCAACAGAAATCGAGACTCATCAGACCAGGCAACATTTTTCCAGTCTTCAACTGTCCAATTTTGGTGAGCTCTTGCAAATTGTAGCCTCTTTTTCCTATTTGTAGTGGAGATGAGTGGTACCCGGTGGGGTCTTCTGCTGTTGTAGCCCATCCGCCTCAAGGTTGTGCGTGTTGTGGCTTCACAAATGCTTTGCTGCATACCTCGGTTGTAACAAGTGGTTATTTCAGTCAAAGTTGCTCTTCTATCAGCTTGAATCAGTCGGCCCATTCTCCTCTGACCTCTAGCATCAACAAGGCATTTTCGCCCACAGGACTGCCGCATACTGGATGTTTTTTCCTTTTCACACCATTCTTTGTAAACCCTAAAAATGGTTGTGCGTGAAAATCCCAGTAACTGAGCAAATTGTGAAATACTCAGACCGGCCCGTCTGGCACCAACAACCATGCCACGCTCAAACTTGCTTAAATCACCTTTTTTTCCCATTCTGACATTCAGTTTGGAGTTCAGGAGATTGTCTTGACCAGGACCACACCCCTAAATGCATTGAAGCAACTGCCTTGTGATTGGTTGATTAGATAATTGCATTAATGAGAAATTGAACAGGTGTTCCTAATAATCCTTTAGGTGAGTGTATATATATATATATATATATATATATATATATATATATATATATATATATATATATATACTTTTCTGCAGACTCGAGCTCCTCATAGTTTCTGTAATATTATCTGGGTCGAGCTATTTTATGCCTACATGTGATATGCTTGTATTTGTTTTAAATTCAGTGATGTTTATTAAGAAAGACTCACATTATTTCTACGAAATGTGTCTTTTATAAATGTGAAACACTGTGAAGGAAAGCAACACTTATATTATATATTAACGCTTATATTTATTATTTAAAAATCAATATCATCTCAAGATAACGCACGAAGACGTTTTGTGCATTGTATAAAAGGGTTAAACGAGGTAATGATTACTTGCATACGAAACCAGTTTGCGTCACGGCTTTGTCCGATTGGTTGATTTGCATGTCTGTTAAAGGAACATCCACTAAGACGTCGATACTTGACCTGGAATACTATTGGTCGATTCATCCTATGGTTCCACCTTAAATGCGCGGAAGCTTACATTTTATTGGCTGAGATTGCGCCGTTTAAATTTGAAACGTTTCAAACGGGAGTAAGTTATAAACTCGCAACAACTTCGTGTTGGTCGCGCTCGTTGTCCGAGAAGAAAACGGATTTTGTGTTAAATTTGAGCCTTTTGAAAAAGGTACGTATTTTAGGAAATGACGTATTGCACGATAATGTACAATTGTCTTATTGGTCTTTTTTTTTAGCAGTGTTAGTAGTTTTTTTTTTATAAACGCTCAGCGTACGATGTGTAGTCGTTATTTTAATTGTGACGTCAATTTGTTTGGTTTCTTTTTTTTAACTGGTTTTGATAATAAATTCAGATATGATGAATAACACTGTATTCGTTGGTGGTTCTAGAAATGTTGAATCTGCATGGATAATGGCAAGAGGCAGTTCATCTTAATATATTAAGGGGCAATTTTTAAAATGAGTAACTTAATGTAATGTATTGTTTAGATATTGTAATTACAAAAACATCTTGTATGTTTTGCTGTTATTTCAGATGGCATGTTTTATGAAGAGCAGCCTCTGTCATCCATGTGGTCACGTGGAACTGAACTGTTAGAATTTGTTCAGATCAACACAATAAATCTACTGTCCATCAAAGTCACAAATGAGCGTTTTTGGTTAATTTCTTTCATTTCTGGCTTTGTACATTTTTTTGCACTGGATGCAGGGCTTGTTCACAGGACTGATTGTGTGTGAGTGTGGCTTTTGTTTTCAAATCTCAGTGAAATGTTGATCACTTGTCCTGGTAGGCTGAATGCACAGGAGTGAGAAAACTGTGCTTTCAATTTTAGTATCAATCCTACATAGTTCAACATAATCCATGGAAGAACAGATGTGGTCATAATTGGTAATGATTCTTCTGGAGGTTTTATCAATCTTTTCCTTGTTCCCATAAAACTCATGCTATCAAGGGATTACCACTGAGCCTTGTAGTAGACATTTGTCACTATTAGTCAAGCTACTAGACAGTGTTGCCATTGACAAAATGCTTGGTGACAGCTGATTGCATTTGAACATCTCTATAAGGTATGATTACTTCTCATTTAAAGTCAACATGAAGTAAAAATAACAATATTTAGGCTATTTTCTCAATCCACATTCCTGGGCTGTGTGTAATCAAAAAAATATAGTTTTTGTCTCCATCAATAAAATTACTCATTTTTGGCTGACATTACTTGGCTGGCAATAATTTTAGCCTATAAGTAACATGATCATTTTAAGCTGTTTTAATATTAATATATATAAATAAAGGTTCCATCATGCTATTTTTAAATTGAATATCCTATTTTACTCAGCATTTGCAACCCATTTCAGTTCCACAATATGACATGTTTCATGTTGGCTTTAAAGAACCCCTCTTGAGTTCCACCAGCACACCACTGCGCCAGTGGTTGTCACATTTTGGCCCAAGTTTTAGAGTCACCCTGTTGGTGTACCAGAATCTCTAAAGCTGTAGACTGTTGTAAAAAAAAGAAATCCAACAGATTTGAAGTTTCAAAATTCTGTTCAAGAAAACCCTGGCATCTGTATTTTGGTCTCCTGGTGTGGGGTTAGAAGGATGGATGCCCGCCTCCAGGTTTTTATCCGTTAAATCAGCTGGGTATGGTGTCCACTGAGCGTGTCTTTCAGAAACTGATGTCATCATATTCTATCTGTCTCTGTCTTTCAGTATGAGTTCTGTTGCGGTGAAGGAAAATCAGGGAGTGTGTGCTGTATGGAAGAACAGCAGTTCTGAAGACACTTGTGACATTTTCTCTTTGGATCAGCCTACCGGCAGGCCCTCCATCCTGCGGCAGTCACAGGCTGACAACATCAAGACTGCAAATAAAGGAGCAAAGGTTTGGAATCTTCTATATTTCAAATAGACCTGTGAGTCTTAATGTGAGTTTTGTTAAATGAACTAAGGCAAAGATATTCATTTCACTCCGTAACAAATGAGGCTTTGTTCTGCATTCCTTAAGTAATAGTTTGGTTTAATCTTCACTATGTTGAAACCGAGCTCTCATTCACACAACAAAGTTAAACATTTGTTGGCATTGCTGTGTATTTTTGTAGTCTTGGACTGTAATTCAGATTTACATGCATGGTTTTTCATTTGTTTATATAGGTTTGTTTCCAAACTCCACGGCGAGACCCAGTCACAAAGAGGATTATGTCCCCAAGCCGCACCAGCAGGATCACCAGCCAGGAGGACCGCACTAATACACTGGAGACTCAAACATCTAATGACCAGTGAGCAAATTACCTGCAAATTAGCTCAATATGAAGTTCAAATGTTTATGTAGACACAAGATAAGATTTGTAAATCTAACTATGGTCCTAAAGGAAAGGATGAAATAGTAGTGGAACATAATTGTGATTCATAATGGTGCAGTACTTTTTGTATAAGATTGTTTGACTCTGGATTAGGGATGCACCTAAACAGTTTTTTTCTTCTGATTCCTGAACTCTCGGGTTCAGCTGATCCCCGGTCCGATACAGTGTTGTATTTTCCTTGAATTTTTGAAAATATCTTCACTGTGTGTAACTGATTGGGAGTATTCTTTTTACGTGTAAAGGAAATACAAACCTCTAATTACACATTCGTTTAAAAAAAAAAAAAAAAAAAAAAAAAAGCCGCTTACAACCTCCCAAGAATTTAAGTTTGTCAAAAAAATGTGGGCACTGTCGGCTTGAATTTGTGAGGCGTGTGTGTGGTTGAATGAACTGTTTTGACAATCTACCTGAAGTTGACCAATCAGGAGAAGGTGTTACAACTTGCACGATTTTGTTTTTACTCCCCAATTGCTAGTCTGGTGAAACCAAGGACTTCTAGGTTGAAATTTCTACCTGTCAATCAACTGTTGTGCTAAAGGAAGAATTTTTAACGTTGCTATAAAGCGCGTTAACATGTACAAGACCTCATAGACCATCTTCAGTATATCTGCCATCAACCAGCAAGCAGTGGCACAGATGAATGTGAAGCAAGCACATCTGAAGCTGAATTATAAAGTTAGCCTACTCCACTAAAATAACTGTTTGTGCTTCGATTAAATCTAAGTATAAGTGTCAGAAACAGTCCATGAATTTTGTGCACATTCTTTATAATCTTGTTTAATTTGTGTGCTTTATTATTATGCAGTAACTGGCAGCAACACACTGACGATATAATTGACGTGTGCAGTCGTGAAATCGGACTGCCTTATTTTGAAATCTGAATCTGTCAAATAGGGATGGCACAATGTGAATTTTTGATGGTACGATTATTATCTGATTAAAAATCAAGATTTTTACACTTATCTGCAAATGTACCTATTGTGCAACAATAAAAACCTCCACAAACTTATCACAAATCTCTATCTGCCCTCTGACACCAAAATGTACTGTACCTTTTCAACAAAAAAGTATGTATACTCTTTCAATAAATATAAATTAAAAATAAATAACCAAAAAAATAAAACCATATGTTTAATATAAAACTGTCAGGCTAGGAAAACCTTTCTTTATTCAGTAATCTAATGATCAGCCGGATAATCACAAGTTAATTTACACCAGTTTCAATTCAGTGTTTGACTTTACCAAAACGTAAGTAGTACTCTACATATACTATTTACTGTGTTTGTAAAATTATTACCTTCATCTGGACATGAATCTCTAGATGTGATCCCTCAGGTGCCGGAACATATGTGATGTTTTCACCACTTTTGCTGGCTCTTTCGTCTGCACACTGAGTACCCGTCTTCAGCAACTCCTGTGTAATTTTTTTAGATGGACAAAATGCTACTAAATAGAGGAGATCGTGTTGTTCTGCCATGTTTTAATTTTGAGAGTTTCACGTGCGCTGAAAGTTCACGTTCTGTTCTATCACACCAGTCTCATATTAACCCCTGTTATCTTTGTAGTAACACTCTAGAATCATCTTCTTTTTTGTGTTGCTGTCTGCTTGCCTTCTAGGCTTTGATTTAAAGTGAGTTTGCTGTAAATGCTTATTTGTGCACCTAAAGAGACGAGTAGAAATTGTTTGTGACAGTCGACAGCATGCAACTGAAAAATAGCAAAATCATATAAAAAATGTCAAATGTAATATTGTGTTTTACAGGGTTTTTAATAGCACTTCTACCACCCCAATCAACATTCAGAGTCACAGTGTTGCCTATCCTGATGAAGACATGCCTCTTCAGATCAGAGGAGCCTACACACTTGACCTTGACAACCTAGACATCATCAACCCTTTTCAGGAGTCCAATAAAATGGCGAATTCCCCTCAGAAATCTCTATTAGGAAATTCCCCTTCCAAATCTCTATTGGCAAATTCCCATCCTAAATCTTCCGTTGTACCTGTGACTTCTGACCTTATAGAGTCGGATGCATCTGCAGCCCCTATATCTGCACCTGAGGATGACAAGAAGGTTCCTGAGGTGATGGAGACTGCACTTGATGAGACTCTTCCTTTTGTTCTATCAGTGGAGAATTCCCTTGCAGATTGTTCTGCTGACATATCTTCAGCAGAGGCCACTGTCATCATCAAGAATGAGAACATTGAGAGGATCGCTGCAGACACTGAGGATTCTGATATTATGGAGTCAGTGAAAGCATCTCCACAGATTCCTGCTATGGAAAACCAACCAGAGGCCCAAGAATTGCCACTACCCCCTGCGGGATCATACAACGTAGACTTTGACAACCTCGATTTGCTCAACCCATTCCAAACTGGTGGCTCAAAGATCCCAAACTCTCCTGTGCTTGGCAAGGCATTAGCTGTTCCGAATCCACTCCTGCCAAGCCAAGAAGGCAAGTGGGAACCGGAGATCTCAGTCCAGGCCCCTCTAACATCCACCAATGCCCCAATGCCATCTCAGGAGAATTTCACCATCACTGAGGGCGCCTCGTCTGCAGCGCCCCATAAAAAGAACCAGATGCTACTGGAGTTTAATTTTGATGATGGTGCTGAAGTAAAGTGCAAACCTCCTCCAAAACGACTTGGGGTTAAGAGACCTGCAGGACCCAAACCTGTCACCAAAAAACTTGATTCGCCAGTGACTGAGAAGAAAGAACCACAACCCAAGCAGGTGTCCCCTACAAACCCAGAGGAGACCGAACCTGTGGACGTTCCTCCTGCTAAAGGTTCTTATGCCTTTGATTTTGACAAGTTTGATGACCCAGACTTTAATCCCTTCGGCACAAAGGCTAAGATGGGGAACTCCCCACCACGTGCCATCCAGACAAGCCCAGTTTTGACAAAGACAGCAACTATTCCAGTTCAGCAGCCTGAGGCCACTGCACAGGATGAACCGCCTGAGTGCCGGTACAGAACCTAGAGTTAGTAAAATGTGTTTATCCCTTCTGTGCTCTTACCATCTGAAGATGCAATATGGCTGTTAAAGGGTCAAACTGACCTTATATGACACAGTGCAGGTCAAATGTCACAATTTGTACACTTTTACACCCAAACATTTATTTTGTATTAATAAGAAACCTATTATAAACTGTAACCTTTTCTATTTTTGGTATTTAGGATTTTATGAAGTTTCAGGGTGAAACTCTGTCAAGTTGCGGTAAATCTATGTTTAGTATAAACTGATTTAAAATTGCCCTCATTGCCCTTTAACAGCACAGAAGGGTTAAGCACCTGCCGGGGCATAATGCATGTCATTCCTGATCTGCATAGCCCAATGACTTTAATTATTGAGCTCTGCTTTTCTTTTTATCCAGGTCTCCCCAGGCTGCTTTTAAAACTGATGAAAAAATGGCAGAAACTGATCTCGCTGCTATTGTGCAGGTAAGTTTGCATTTTGAATTATTGTGTTGCCACCAATTGCAGTCCTCTACAGAGATTTATACTCCTTCTCTTACAGCAAACTGAATATGTGGGGTCATTTGCTACCTCCCACAATAACATACCCCATAGCCCAGCCCCACAGGAGCCAGAAGGCACAGCGACCCCAGAACCCAGGCCAGACCTTCAGAACCAGATCTGTGACTTTGGTGTGGCAACACCAATTGAAGATGAGTTTGTGCATGGTGCATTGTGTGAGTGAATTTCTTGATGTCCTTATTTAAAGGTGCACTTAGTCATTTAAAAACTTACACAAACACCTTGGGGAGGGGTAATAGTGGGGGTTACATGTTGATTCTGTGTATATAGGTTTTACTTTATCTGTATGAATCAACAAAAAATTTAATCAGAAAAAAAATTACTATTTATTTATTTGCTAGTAAAACGTTATTTAATGAGGAAAATTTCACCAAATGGTTGAAGGAGACTCATTCAGTGCTAGCTCTAAACAGCTGGGAAACATATCCTTCTATTTGTTGCAGTCATGCCAGGAGATGATTTTGATGGGCAGATTGATTACTTGGAGCAGTTTGGATCAAGCATTGTGAGTGTTTCTGTTTTGAGCCAATAAAGGTTTTAAATTCTTTATTTAACATCCAGCTCTTTATACACACACACACACACACACTTTTATAGTTCAAGGAGTCAGCCTTGCGGAAACAGTCACTGTATTTGAAGTTTGACCCACTGCTGAAAGATAGTCCAAAGAAAACCGAAATGGAAAGCGGTAACTCTGGATTCAACCTGCCACGCCCTTCCCTTGCCATCAGGTCAGTGCCTTCCATACATATACACGCTTGATTTACAAATGTATGTTGGTGTTTGAAACCTTTTTGTTTTCTATTCATGATATGTATATAGAATTATCTTGCAGGTTATATAAAATTATGCAACATTGGGAATATATAGTTTCATTTTAATGCACTTTTTATTTACTTTTTTCATTTGGACATTAAAGATGACATTGGGGTAGTTTGGCAATCCTTCCTTGTCTCAGAAAAGTTAGTTTGTTTTGATAATTTTTCGAGAATCAGTTCAAACCGTTTTAGTGAATCGATTCAAAACTATTGATTTGTCTGCATCATGGCTCTCAGTATCTCTAGTGCTTTTCATCAACTTTTTGGTAGAAAAATAATTTTAGGTAAATGATGCTGTTTATTACAATCTATTGTTATATTTGTGCATTTTTTTTTTTTTACTGTGTTTTTGTTTTTTTTATTAAACTTTTTGAATCTACAATGACTATGCATACAATGAAAGTTATGACCCTTCTATGTTTGAGTTAGAATGATGGAGGCTGCAAAATCTGAGGGAAAGCGGAAGTCTCAGTGTGACAGTATGAAGCTGTTAGATGATCTGCCTCCACCAGTAAGAAAAAACAAACTCATAATAATGCTCTGTTCACATTTCCGATAAAACACAAGTGACCATTTAAGGCGCTGAAACAGGCCAAAACTTCACTGGAGAAGAATTTGCCAGTTTCATTTGAGCTAATTTTCCCGTGTGTGCATCTCCAGGCAGTGGAGACTGTGGTGCCAGATCCAACTGTTCTGGACTTACTAGTTCCTACATTTAAACAGCCGTTGAAGACTGAGGACTCAATCATAGAGGTTCTGAAGTACAGTCAGAAAGACATGGATGCTGCACTTCAGAAAGCAGACAGACAGGTGAGCTTTTATAGCCCCACTCAAGATGACCAAAATGTCTGATCTCTCCTGGCCTCATGTTTTGTTTTACCTTTATTAGGCAGAGGAGCGTCAAAAAGAGCTGCAGTCTCAGATTGAAGCAGTGCGTCTGGAGAATCAGCACATGTTGTAAGCCTCTGATTTGTTAAACACTTTGAAATGATGTTTGGAGAGCAATAAGAATAAGGTTTGCCAGGATCTTGGAAAAACTGGAAATGTATAGTGAATATAATTTAATAATATAGTGATGTCGGGGTCAGTGATGTCTGATTTGTGAGCGACTCGCATTTTGAATCTGTTCTTTTAATTGAATTGGCTCTCAAATCAGCCTGAATGTTTTGATATCAGATTTTAAAGATGATTAAAAAAAATCCTTGCCTAGTAATCACAAATGACTCTAAAGTTAATGGAAATTATTTGGTCAAAAATGTGGGAACCCTGTTAAATATCTGACATTTGGACAACTCATCAGTCACACAATCTTTAATTCTCTCAGGTTTATAGTGTCAGAGTTTGAAGCCACCATCACTCAGATCTCAGGTATGTTTAATCATAACCAAGGTTCTGTGTACAGTAAAACATGCCTTTTTGAGGTATGCTCAAACATTCCATGTATTTGTTTGTAGATGAGCATAAACAGAAGGAAGATTTGGCTAAAACTGAGTTGGAACGAGTCCTTCATGAAAAAGATCAGCTGGCCAAAGACTTGAATGATTTGGAACGATCCTTCTCCTCTGTTGTCAAACGGCTTGACAGATGCAAGGAAGTTATCGAGGGATTCAAAAAGGTATTTTATGCTTTAATGCTACCCCTGCAACAGGACTTGCCAATTTTAAAGGGAGAGTTCACCCAAAAATGTAAATGTGTGTATGAATTTCTTCAGCAAAACACATTTGAAAAAAATTTGAAAAATATCTTAGCTCAGAACAGTATGTCCTTAAAATACAAGTGAGTGGAGATTTCTCTTTTGAAGGTCCAAAAATCACAGACAGTTGGCATAAGTCATTGATCCGACTCCAGCAGTTAATGTCTTCTAAAGTGATACGATTGCTTTTGGTGCAAAAAAGATCGATATTTAAATACTTTTTAACTTAAATCCAATGCTTCCGGTAAGCTTCACGAGAGTGTAGAGATCACTCAGTCTCTCTTGTGACTTATTCACATTGCTTTGTTACAGACCTAATCTCATGTTCTCCTCTCGGTGGAGACATCTAGGATAAGCACACAAATGCACCATTGTGAGTACTTGATGCTACTTTATACAGTACAGTATACCAGTTATTTACCCCCCTCCCCCAAACTTATTGTCCTTTTTTTTTTTTTTTTTATGTCTCTGGCAATATGTACTGAAATATGTCATACCAATAAAGAAAATTTGAGTAAAGAAACAGATAAATAGGGGGCCTGGGTAGCTCTGCAATTAAAGACACTGACTACCACACCTGGAGTTACAAGTTCGAATCCAGGGCATGCTGAGTGACTCCAGTCAGGCTCCCTAAGCAACCAATTGGCCTGGTTGCTTGGATGGGTAGAGTCACGTTGGGTTAACCACCTCGTGGTCGCTATAATGTGGTTTTTGCTCTCGGTGAATAATGACATTCAGAATACCAGGAAGCCTCCACACACTAGGTCTCCGTGATAACTTGCTCAAGCCATGTGATAAGATGCACAGTTTGACAGTCTCAGACGTGGAGGCAACTGATATTCGTCCTCCATCACCCGGACTGAGGCCAGTCACTCAGAGCGCATTGGGAATTGGACATTCCAAATTGGGGAGAAAATTAAAAGAAGAAAAGAAAGAGACAGATAAATACAGCTCTAAACCAAAGCCAACAAAGCTTCTGTACTTCCTCTTACTCTACTATAAACAGCGCTGCTCTTCCATGTGTGTGTCGCACGTGCCTCAGTTCTCACATCTCATGTGCCAATTTGATTACGTCACACGCACATATACAGGCTGCTGATCGGAAGCGATGATTTAATCAGAGTTATGAAGGTACATAAATGTTTATACTTTTCACACCAAAAGTGACTGTCGCTTTAGAAGAAATTAATTTTACAGCTGGAGTCGTATGGACAACATTTATGCTGACTATCTGTTCTTTTTGGAGCTTCAAAACTCTGATCACAATCCACTTGCATTTCATGAACCTACTAAGCTAAAGTATTTTTCTAATTTTCTTTAAATGTGTTCTGGTGATGAAAGTAATTTACACCTGAGATATCATGAGGGGTGAGTAAATGATGAGAGAATTTAAGGATAGTTCACCCAGATATGAAAATGAAAACTGTCATTATTTACACATGTTTTTAGTGGAACACAAATTAACATGAGAAAGGCATATGGATTTGAAATGACATCAGGATAAGTGATGACAGAATTTCCATTTTTGGCTGAACTGTCATGTGTATAGCATTTTAAGGCATTGTATAATAATGGTCATTTTCCTTCTCTTATATAGAATGAGGAGACTCTGAAACAGTATGCTCATAATTGCATGGACAGACTGCAGAAAGAAGAAAAGCGTTATCAAGCTCTTAAAGGCCATGCTGAGGAGAAACTAGATCAGTACGAGCTCTTCTGTACCACACAAACATGCGCACTTTTTTTGCAGTATGTTTCATTGTATGGGGCAGCTCAGGTGGTAGAGCGGGTCGGCCACTATTCGCAGGGTTGGTGGTTCAATTCCTGGCCCACATTACTCCACATGACGAAGTGTCCTTGGGCAAGACACTATTTTCTCCCAATGGCAGGCTAGCACCTTGGATGGCAGCTCTGCCGGCGTGCGTGCGTGCGTGTGTGTGTGTGAGAATGGGACACAGTTTAAAGTGCTTTGGTAACCGCTAAGTTTAAAAAAGGTGCTATATAAGTGCAGACCATTTACCATTGTAGTGAAGCTGCTTGTTTGTAATGTTGAAGTGTAAAACATGTTCGTTTATATGAACATGCTGGTAATGTAGAATGTTGTTGTGAATATGAAGAGATTTTAGATGCCTGGAAGTGTCAGTAATTATATTCCTGTTGTTTCAGAGCAAATAAGGCGATAGCAGAGGTGCGCACTAAGCAGGGCGCAGAGGTGGCAGCTCTTCAAGTGCAACTCAAGCGAGAACAGCTGAAAGTTCAGTCACTAGAGAAAGATCTGGAACAAAAGGTACACTTAC
This sequence comes from Moxostoma hubbsi, assembly GCA_032164185.1. Taxonomy (NCBI): domain Eukaryota; kingdom Metazoa; phylum Chordata; class Actinopteri; order Cypriniformes; family Catostomidae; genus Moxostoma; species Moxostoma hubbsi. Next base: position 10,977,260 of record JAVLUX010000021.1, read on the forward strand.
AGTAGTGGTCCAGCCGTTTTTGTTCTTGTGTAGTTCTTCTGAAATTAGTTTAATTGCTCATCTTTTCTTGACATTTTACTGACAAGATTCTCTTTTTGTCTCTTCTCAGGCTAAAGAAGTTAAAGATGTTACAGAACTCTGTGATGAGCTGCTCCTTAAAGTACAAAAGCATGGCTTTTAATTTGTTTGCCTTTTATCTGTGTTGTTTGTCATGTTTATTGGTGTTCATTATAAGTAGTTTTAATAAATAATAAATGGAGAAAGGAAGCAATAACTGTTGTCTTTATTGTCAATGCTTAAAAACATTTGTTAGGTGATTGTCATCACAAGGAGGTCAAGTTAAGGCAGCTGATGAATGGCTACAATCCCCATTTGTTTGTTTTTTAGAAGATTCAGTTGTGGCTTTTAGTAATGTAACTTCTCATCTAGTGCCATTGTCATAATTGTTTGCTGTCTCTTAATGACAGCCTCTGTAGTACTTGTCATCTGACTGTTGAAGGTTCCCATGGACATGGCAAACATGGAAATATGGAATTTTAAATTCTTGGTTGAAAAAGTAATGCAAAGGTCTATAGTGAATATACATTTTCCAGTTCTGCATAGCTAAAATACTTAATTGGATAGAAATTACTCTGTACAACCTCAAATGATATGCAGTATGCAGGAAACATGCAGTGAATACCCCCCCACCAGCTTTGCCTTGCTCTAAAATATTTCATTGAGGCTAGATTGATCTTGTGTAGAGGAAAACTTCAAAAATCATATTGATGTCTGATTTGTGAGCAAATCGCATTTTGAGCCTTTTATTTAAATTCAGTTTGAATGATTTTAAACAGTTGAATTTGAAGTAATTTCAAGGGAAAACAATCCATATGACTGAAAATTATTTTAAAGTAGTTTTTTTTTTAGTTCTAGTCATGACTAGAAAAGTCATGGAAATCTAATGGTCAAATAGGAGTTCATTTTTACTTCTAGAGTAAAATGACATCCAGTCGCAATAAGAAAAACAAATTTTCCCTCCAGTGTGGACCAAAATCAAACAAGTGTAACTACATCAGATGCCAGTATTAGTGCCTTTTATGTTAGTTTTCTGTGCAAGGTAAATTGCTACAACATTTTAAATAGTGCATTTTCAGAGCAGATAAGGGAAGTATGCATTTGACAATTACAGAAAGTTCCGATATCTTCACACCTGCCTTTGTTGTAATTTGCTCCCCTCTAGGGTATTTAAATGGCTTAAAATGTTGATGACAAATGATTGTCCATTACTTTTTCCAAAAGTGTTTCTAAACCTGTTAATTCAGTTTGAGGATTAAATAAATATTCCAGAAATGATCAATGGGAATTTTGCTCTTATGGAAAGAAATCCTCCACGTGCAGCAATGACGGCTTTCCAGATCCTTTGCTGTCAGTTTGTCCAGATACTCGTGTGACATTTCATCCCACACTTCCTGTAGCACTTGTCATAGATCTGGCTGTCTTGTCGGGCAATTCTCACGCACCTTACAGTCTAGCTGATCTCACAAAAGATCAATGGGATTAAGATCCATAACACTCTTTTCCAATTATCTGTTTTCCAGTTTCTGTGATTCTTTGCCCACTCTAAAATGTTCTTTTTGCTTTTCTGTTTCAAAAGTGGACAACCGTTTTTCTTTGCAATTCTCCCCATTCTCTTTAATGTTGTACATGAAACTGGTATTGAGCAGGTAGAATTCAATGAAGCTGTCAGCGGAGGACATGTGAGGCATCTATTTCTCAAACTAGAGACTCTGATGTACTTATCCTCTTGTTTAGTTGTACATCTGGGCTTCCACATCTCTTTCTGTCCTTGTTAGAGCCCGTTGTCCTTTTTCTTTTAAGACTGTAGTGTGCACATTTGTATGAACTTTTCAAGCATTGTATAGCTTTCAATCCTTAAAACGATGAGTTGATTGACTGATGAGTTTCTTATTTACTCAAGGATGAGGTGTTGGAGTGATGGCTGCTGGAAATGGGGCCTGTCTAGATTTGATCAAAAATGACTTTTTTTCAAATAGTGATGGTGCTGTTTTGTCACATCAGTAATGTCCTGACTATACGTTGTGATCAGTTGAATGCCACTTTGGTGAATTAAATTACCAATTTCCTTCCGAAACTGCAAAATCTGTTCAATATTCTGCCTGTGTATGTTATAGTGTATTTCTATATATACTTGTATTTTCTACTATTTTTATTCAATTTTTTTGTTTTTGTATTGTTTGTGCACCGGAAACTTCTGTCACCAACACAAATTCCTTGTATGTGTAAGCATTATTGGCAATAAGGCTCATTCTGTTTCTGAATATTCACACAATAAATGTCATATCAGCACATTCAAGTTCCCTTTGCCTGAGCTTTGAGCACGTTTATTGGTGTAATGACACAACACTGAATACAAATAATCCCTAAATACAGACACAACATCTGTTAACATGAGAATGTCCTTAAACATTCATCTTTTATTCTATTGTGATAAAAATGTCATGACATTCTGCTGCTGTGACAGCCATAAAATTTGATCTTCCAATGAGACCTTTAACAGCAGTCATCAATCTATGCCTATAACAGTCATTCTTAACACTTCAAGCATTTTTCACAAATATAGTTTAGTCCTTTTTCATAAAAATAAAAAAAGAAGCTTCAAATATATTTTATGAAACATTTGAACAACATTTTTGGATGATCAAAGTGTAATACAGTCAATTTGTCGATACAAATGAACAAATTCAGTAATCCAGGATTTTACTCAAACTTGTTTTGGTATGTAATTGCATTGCGCTGACATGTCAAAGACATTTTCAACCCTGGATTCACAAATTCCATGTAAACTGAGATCAAGCAGCTCTCTCAAGGGTCGGAATATTTATACTTGAGTTAATAGGTAAAATACTACTCTTGGTAGCAAAGCTGCTTTACTTTTCACAATCAGTTAAATGTTTTTTTTTTTCCCTTTCTAACACATTTAAATTATCCATTAAGTTAAATGTTATTCTTTCGCATGTAAACTACATTTATGTAGTCCTGGCTGCAAAAATGATCTATTATGAAGTACTAGGGGTGTAACGGTGTATCGTGGCATGATACATTGCGGTTTAAAAATGTGACGATACACATCGTGGAGATTGGACGGGTCTTTTTTATTCTGGTTTTACCCGCGACCCTGCATAGGACAAGCGGTTACAGAAGATGGATGGATATTATTTTACAAGCGTCTACTGTATATCCAATAGACCTACGCACGATGTGCCATACGCATGGAAATTACTTTGCATTTTATTGTCATTTGTTTCATTTTATATTTAGTCATTTCATGGAAAACATTTATACATATAAATGATGCGATCCAAAGTGCATTTGAACAGCGGTGAAACACTTTCTTATGATGTTACATTCATATGAACAGACAGAGAAGTTTGAAGTAAGTTTGGAGCAGAAGAAATAGAAATAAACCTTTTTTTTTCCAGCTTTCGTCATCTTTATGCTAAGCTAAAATGCTGTTTCTGTCCATTTTACATGCACATGTTACCAGGCATGGTCATATTTTTTTTATCAAGAAAATTCATGTTAGATCAATTTCTTTTTTTCTAGTAAGACCTTTGATATTAGGGTTTCTTGATAATAATATTTCTTTTAAAATATCTAAAAATCCTTAAAACAAGATCAATTAGATTTAACTTGTTTGAGAAACAACACCGCATAAGATATTTATGTTTTTCAGAGAATGTATTTTTAATGTGTATTTTGTCTTACTGTACTGACAGAGTTTTTATAGTCAAAACAAGTGAAAAAAATCTACCAGTGCTGAAGAAGTAATCGAGTATTTAGAATACTTACTGATCTTGAGTAATCTAATGGAATACGTTACAAATTACATTTTTTCAGCATGTATTCTGTAATCTGTAGTGGAATACATTTAAAAAGTAACCGTCCCAACTCTGTTTATATATATATATACATGTCAAATGTCATGTCTGATTTGATTTCATCAGTACATTTCAGTAGGGTTTTAAGTAGGGACATTAACTGGATAACATGGACTTCCATTAAATGTGTATTTTTGAAAATAATATTTAGATATTATTGTATAATACTAATATTTATTATTTTAGAAAAATACAGCTTTAATTTAAAAGAATTTAAATGCATGTAATCAGTAACACTGCGCAAGCAGCATGTATTTAACATTATTTCATATTTTCAGCAAAGCTAATTATTAGCTAATATTTTCATTTGGTGCCACCATTGCCCTGTTCTAGGCAGATTTTTAATTCCAGTGCATCTCTGATGGATCATATAGCACTTAATAACAGTGTTAAATGTTTTGCATATGTCTTTAAATGAATAATAATAATAACTTTTCTTGATTCAGGCTTAGTTTAAAGAATTGTAAACTGAACTGAATCATGAGATGAGTGAACCGTTACACCACTATTACTTAGGCATTAACTTATGCTACAAATGCTAAATTTTCCACAGCATACACTGCAGTACAGTGCATTACAGTCTCCAATATCTATGCAGCAGTAGTAAAGCAAAATGGTTTTACTGGAGAAAATTAGAGTGGATTCTTTAACATTCAGCAGCAAATTTCTTTTAAAGTTTACATTAAGAGCTGTTTACAACCTCACAAGTGTGATCACACAAATCTTATTAAAACTTAACAGATGATGTGCAACATCTAGTACGTTTGATGGCATGGGTCTCCAACACCATACGTGAATCCTCACAACATTTTCATGAAGGTCTGAGTAGACATGGGTCTTTAGATAGAGCTTTAGATCAGGACAAGAGGGTTTTAGGATTTAGAGAGTCTTGATTTGGACTATGTCAAGTTTAGGTTTTAAAGCCGAAGTGTGTCATTTCTGCACCGCCAAACATAATTTTCTGGAAAAAAAAGAAAAACATGAGAAAAAAACAAACAAACAAACAAACAATGAGGTCAAACAGATTTTAGAAAACTGATTGTCCTGCCCCAAACTCACACCACTGGCCGAGCCAATGTTGCTCTTTGGGATTAGATGGACTTTTCAAGCAAACGGGAATGTTTTGATAGTGGCATAGAGCAACAGTGTTACACTTTTAGGTGAAATAAACTTAGAAATGACTTACTGTGTTGACTCTGCATATTAAGATGGCATACAAGAATAAATTAACAGTGAATAAATGAAACACATCAGCTTTAAGGTTAGGGGTCAGGGTAACAGGGTCTGGAGCGGGGGGGGGGGGTGGGGGGGGGGGGGGGGGTTTAAGTCTAAGCTTGTATCTTGATTGAAAAGAAGGTTATTTTTACTGCTTCCACAGTCTCAATTTGCAAGCAGCATACTAGATTTTGGCCTGCAATCAGGGCCGTAGCAAAGTATTCTGGACCCCCTGAATTTATACTACTCTGGGCCACTTTCCTATTAAAAAAGTAAAATTTTAATTTTTTTTTTTTTATGTTGGTCAACATGACCGACATAAAGCTGACATATCCTACAGTATAAAAAATAATTTATTGATAGTAAATTAGACAAATTACTACAACTTCTGTTAATTGTCCAAGTGGATACAGTTATCGATTATCTCAACATGGCCAAGGATGGGCCAATTAATCAATTTTAACGGGGTAAGTGCAAGTATGATAATTTACACATATTGTGTCACAAAGTGTACTGAATTATGCTGTAAACTGGATTGGCATTGCTTCGTAGAGGGCTGTTTAAGATGTATCAAGTAACATTTTCCAGTCATTTTCATTATTCTGTGGCAGGTGCCTGACTTCCTACTTCCATAGCCAACCAGTCACTTGCAAGCCACATGTTGGAGAACACTTGGCTGAAGATGTCTCCATCTAATGAGAGTTATATTAATGAAAATTAAAACATTTATCTGATCATGGGGTCATCACCACCCGGAGAGGTCAGGACAGGAAAGTTCCCGAAGGGCTCAGTTTTGTCCTCAGAGTTTATGGTACTGCCTGGCATAGAGGTAAAGGCCAGGTGATCATGTTCCATGATGGCCAGATGGTCCTGGGGCTTGTCCTTCTTCAGGTAGAACATCTTTCTCAGCTGCTTTAACTGCTGCAGCTCACAGAAGGTCTCCAAAACAACCAGCATGGCAATCAGGCCAAGCAGAAGATAGACTGTCGAAGGGAACAGAGAGACAGAAAGATGAAGGAATGTAACCTACTTGTTATGAATATTGAAATTTTGAGATTAACTGTGGATCATAATCATTTATCTGTGCTCTGATCTTTGGCGTGATTCCCATTGGGACGAGGGAAGAATGAGTCAATGGAATGAGTGACACTTATTTTATTTTATTTAGTTGTCACATATTTATTAATTTATTAAAAGTATTAAAATGTAAATTACAATAGAAATATATTAAAACTTGAATAAATTTTTTCTGAATGTATATGTTTTACATTTGTTGGGCATAAAGTAAAAAATGTAACTGCCTGGAGATTGTAATAGAAAAAAATATATATAATTAAAAGGATGACATAATGATCAAAGACTATCATAAACAACTTTATAATTATTTCTTTAGAATTTTTTTTAAAAGAAGTGAAACAGTTTCATTTTGAAATATTAATATTCAGAAAATATACGGTGTATGTCAGTCTCTATTTTGACATTTTCAGCTTTGTTCAGGTTACCAACAGTATTTGTAATAAGAAAACATCATGATATTTACGATTCAAAACATTTAAAAAGTAAAAAAATTGTTTTACCATCAAAAATGTTTTTGAAAACATAAAAATAATTATAAGATGTGCACATACATGTTTTCAAGGATTAAAGATATATTTATAACTTTAAATACACCGAGTGCTGTAACCATCAAAAAGAGTCATAAAATCAAAATTAGTTGAAAATTGTATAAGAGGGTTTTTTAAAATTATGAAACCAACATGAATCCAAAGATTACAATAAAAAAAAGAGATAACATTTATTTATTTATTAATTTTGAAAACATTTCCTTTTTCATAATTTCTGACATTTTTATGTATCATTGACCCTTTATCCCCATATCTGTCTACAATTTTTAAATCTCAACATCAAGACAAAAATGCAAATATCCAGAGAAAAATAAGTATGAGACTCAACGTCATCTCAGCATGGGCTTCATGAGTGCATCTTCCTTCACAACTACTGCACACTACAGCAAATGTGGTCCTATCGCCATCCACCGCATATAGAGTGGAAAGGTCGGACCATCTGTGTGACCATCTGACCACCTACATTTACATTCATTCATTTAGCAGACGCTTTTATCCAAAGCAATTACAAATGAGGAATACAGCAAAAGCGATTCATTCAAAGATAAATCACCTAAACCCACACATGCACAAAAGCTATGTGGAATTTTGGTAAGAGTCATCTTATCAACTTTTTGTAAATGTTAGCTGTACTCCAATGAATTCAACCACCAGATGGAGTGGTAGACTACAGCTGTGAAAGAGTGGTTTGCCATCTGTAACTGTGCCCATGCACTTCCTATCCACCTTATGTCTGTTGCTATGATGACAGACCAGAGTTACACATAAAGATGTTAAGATATACAAAAGGAAGTCGGAGTATTTCAGTTTCATATTGGGCTGTAAATGGCTGAAAAGAAGAGGACTTTCAGCTGAAGGCTTGTGAACAAATGAAGTAACATTTAGAAGGATGTTTTCTCAAAAAAATCATTATAGTTAATAATAAAAAGCCTTATTTTGTAGAGAAGTGTGAGGATCTGTAAATTGATTCATAATGTTAATGCCATACTGATATATATAACTGAATCGCTCATGCAACGGTTAACTGCTAGCAGGAGTTGAAGCTGTTCGAGTGGCCATTTTGGTATGCCCAAACTGTCATAGAGCATCAATGACTGACAGGCGAAAAGCCCCGTTTCACCATCTCTGATCTCCGGATACAAGAGTCGCATTTTGCCCACTAGTGACAATCATGTTTAATGTTTAATTTGCTCGTTCTGGATAATATTCGTTACTAGTGAAAAGATATACGTGGATCGCGATGTAAGAGCATTCACCTGCCCTGGTGTTCAGCCTATCAGTGCAGCTCAACTATCACCAAAGGTAGGAAAATCTGTAATATCTGCTTGTTTAGGGTGACAATATGTCCTTACCCCGAAAAGGACTTCAAAAAGTTAGACAGGGATTTCAAAGTCGCCTTAAATGCCCAGGATTTGCTTGTTTTCATATTGAAGTTCTTGTTTACATTCAGCTGATCAGTTTGTAGTAACTGGTCCTGCTCGACCCCCTCCGAACAGGATTCAAACTGGTGTCTCCAACATGGGAGGCGGGTGCCCAAACAAGGAGGCTATAGGCTACAGCCTCTAGCGTCAGATGCTTGTGCACCACATACCGCACAGCTATCACATACCAGCTGGCTCCCGTTACACTCCCCCCCAATAAACCTCACTCTCATCTGGGTCACAGCACCACTGTAACTGGTCCTGTTCGATCCACTCAGAGTGAGATTCAAACCGGGTTCTCCAGTATGGGAGGTGGGTGCGATAACAAGGAGGCTAAAGGCTACAGCTCCTAGCATCAGTCGCTAGTGTGCCTCGAGGCCAGGGGAGCGAGGTTTACACATACCACACAGCTATCACGTACCAACTGGCTCCCGTTACATGTTTGCTGACGAAGTTTGTTAGAGGTGGATCCAGTTTGATATAGATATACATAACTTGCTGGGGCTTCAAGAAACAGGAAAAATTCCAGACTTTAAATAAATAGATAATTGCATGTGTAGGGTGATTGCGTTGTAGGGATGTACATGCAGATTTCCAATATAAAATCGGTGATTGAATGACTAATGTTTACTCATCGAAATCAGTGTCATGAGGAATCCAGTTCTATAATATATATACATACACATACACACACGTATATATTATATCAGTGTAATGCCAGCATTTTGACATAAACCGAATTCGGTCAAGCAAATTGATAAGTCTAGAGTCAACATGACATCAAAGTTGACGCCATTCACTTTTTTAATACACATATCTTGTTTCATTAAGTATGATTCATCTGTTATTCCAAATATTTTGTTTTTGTCTTTGTAATCTTTCATCGAAATGTAATGAGGTATCCTGCATTTTAAACAACTTTCTCTATTGGCTCACGTCAACAAGCCCTCTTATATTTCAACCCTCTCCCATCCAGCCACCTTTTCACAATCCAATCCATTTCCGGTCTACAATTAAAAAAAAATTTAGCACAAAATGACAACGTACATTAACCCCTTCACATCCCAATTTTGTTCCAGGAACACAAAAAATATGATCATGCATTATTTCTACTCTAAATGCAGAGAATCAGGTGCAAAGTTTCCTGCCGAAATCTGCTGGGCATTATTGACTGCACCTCCGCCAGTGCCTTCAGACCAGCTGCTGGGTTATTAGGTGCGAACCACCCTTCATAGAAATATTTCCCCATTAATCCCGGAAAATCTCATGGTGGTGGGCCAGTGATCATGGACGTCTCCCATCAACCCCTCGCAGCTGTACTCCATATCATTTCCACTGCTTTTCCATCATTTCCATCATTCTTGCCTTCCCATCAAGACATTCCTCCTTTACAGGTCATAACATGCAGATGGTTCAATGATCATCCCCACGAGGAATCCTACCCTTTGTTTCAAGGCCATTGCTATGCAGACATCTGCTGCACAGACTTATACAATACCCACTCTATGGCATATAACCTCCCACACAATCACACAAGCCATGCCAGCCCAGGGGCTATCGCTGTGCTAGCCTCACTGGCACCATTCATACATGCTCAGTGCCCCCGGTTCCATATACCATAACCTCTTTTTTGACCATACGCACCAACCCGGTGGCTAAGGTAGTGCCTCTGGTTCCATATAGCATACAACCTGTTGGGCGCTTTAGTCAGGAGCAGGTTTGGTTATTAGCAATAATTAATAATTATCAAAGATAAATATTAATTATTAAAATCAATAGAACATTGATTAAAATCAACATTAGCTTTTAATCCTTTAAATCAACAATGATCAACAATAACTATCAATTATAAATTCCAATTGAATATTAATTATTCTGAAAGATAATTATGAATTATTAAAATCAATGGAACATTGATTAGAATTAATATTAGCTTATTGATCCTTCAAATCAACACTCAACAAAAGGTAATTATCAAAATCAACAAAATATTAATAAGGATTAATATTGCCGGGGCACCACCCAGGAATAAGGGACTAATAACCAGACAGTATAGCAGTCTCACTATATGATTGTTCTCTTAGGAAAGTCGATGTCATGAACATTGACATTCAAAATGAAAACAATGAAGGTTTGAATCCAAGCACTGACATCCCCTACCAGCCCTTGACACAGGTGCATACAGAACAATACCAAAACACTTCTCTTTGAAGTATAACAAAGTGGGATCTGTACTCTGTTTTGGACTCCTTTTGTTTGATTTTGGCGCAGTTGTTGTTATCGGGCTTTGAGTGTTTGTATAGTCCGCAGTAAGGCTTTATGACTGTATATAGGCCTGCCTTTGAATATGAGGCCCAACCTCAGCAATAATCCGAGCTAGCATACAATACAAACACAAGCTCTAGTATTCCTTCCCCTGACATAATTGTACTTCACTTTATTTCAAAAATCACAAATGTTATATATCACTTCTTTCTGCCTACTGACTTTCTCACTTCTGCACACCCCAATTTTTGTCTTTTTTTATTAATCATGGCCAGAAGCTCCCTTTCTCAGTTACCTCTGCCATTTCCCTTGGAGACCTCTTCAATACTGATGCAATGTATTTTCATAGGCGCTGCACTGATGTTCCCATAAATCCTTGACACTCGACCTCCACATGGTAAGTGGCAGCCCGCATCCATTTTCTCTGCACTCTATAACCAGATTAGCATATTTTAGCTTCTTCCTCTTATTGGCTGCTTCCCATGTGATGGTAAGCTAGATGATTATAACGACATCTGATGTCGGCCATAACACTACATCCAGCCTCAAGGAGGTAATGGCAACCTTAGAAGCAAATTTCAGCTGCTGGCCAAGGTCGACCTCCATTGTCCCATCACTTCCTGGTACCAAGATTGTTCTGGCTTCCTTCCTTTTTTGACAAGTTAATTATGTGCATCTCTATAATCTCTGCCATCTTGCACTGGACCTGATCATGTGACACTTGTACTGTCCTTGAGCAAAGGCTGTCTTGCAAACAGCTATAGTGATTTTACAGATTTTAAGTGGCCACATTAGGCAATGGTACAGTGCAAATTGGTAGAACCAGACTTTGAATTTGCCTGGGAGATGATAATGGATTATCTTTATAGACCTATCATTTCCACATCCTCTTTCAGCTGCTCGAAGACCAACCATATGCTTGTCTGATAGATCTTCTTAAACTTCGAATAGACTCCTTTGACAGCACCACCTTGAACAATATCTGGTTGTCCCTAACTCCCTTAAAGAATAGAAAGGCTATGCAATTTTGTTGGCTTAATCTTAATCCTGGCCCATGTCAAAAGCTCTTCAAGCCTTTTCAATTGTTGGTTTGTACATGCAGCAGTCTGGAGGATGACTGGGATAGAGCTGTGCAGAGGTGCCAATCTCACCCCAGTCTTGCACCAATTAGGATGACATCAAATGTGACAGTAAATAGTATGGGAGTGATTAAAAATCCCATTGTTAATCAATTTTACAGTTGCCGCTAACCAGTTGTGTACTCCTGTGTTGTATGACATATACTCATGTGCCCATAATAACTGTCTGCCAAGCTCCTTACACACTCCGATACATGGAAAAACTCCAGTGCATAGCTAACGAGTTGGTGTGAAACATATCCACTGGCATTTGCTAGGTCCAGCCAGACTAAGTGGAGGTCTTTCTTGTCTCTCTTGGCAGTCTAGATCTGCTACTATATTATTGATGCATGCGCCACACACCCAGGAAAAACTTGAACACCTGCATTCTGGCAGCTTGTGTCCATGTATCTATTCTTCAGGAGGAAGTCAGACATCCTCCTTGCTACCACCGAAAAGTATTTCCCTTCACATTCAATACAATGCTCATAATTGTTGCTTCATAATGTATAAAAAAATTCAGTTTATGTTAATGTTTTTATAGTTGAGTTTGGGTGTCCATTACAATAGACATTTGCTCTGAATTATGCCACATTTTTAATCCCTCGTGTCACATGCTTTATTTTAGGAAGATTTTGTATCAAACGTAGCCATGCTTTATTTCAAGAAGGAATATTTTCATTTATCAAAAAGTATTCATAGTTTGAGTTAGTACCATCTAATCTAATAATTCTTTATAAATTGGGTGGCACCAAATGACAAAATAATTTGAAAAATACAAGAGACAAGTGATATCTGTTGGAATAGACTCAAGATCTAAAAGGTTTAAATTGGTTTACATACGAAATACACCACAGAACATGTTTGCTATAGAGCATTTCCAAGCCTTGTTTTCCTCTATTCTGTCCAAAATAATTTTTGCCAAGGTCATGGGTCTGATTTCAAGGAAACACCAACAAATACAACATGTTTAAATTTAATTCCCTCTAAGTCGCTTTGTAGTGTCAGTCAAATGCATAAATGTAATGCAAAATGTTTCATCATCCACTTACCTGTAAATCCAGATAATAGGGATAATTTAAAATTCTCTACTAAAAATAATTTTGATTTGGTAAATTTATATACTTAACAAAATTCAACAGATAAAAATCAAAAATGTAAAGTCTAAACTGGTTTCAATGCACACCAAAGCAAAAACTAACAAATCAACAAAACATTTAAACCACACCTACCAGTGATGCCCAGTTTGTAGAGCTCACGGAACTTCTGGTTAAAGGCCTCTCCAGGCACATAGTCACCCAGACCTATGGTGGAGAGTGAGATAAAACAGAAGTAGAAGGATTCCAGAAAGTTCCAGTTTTCTTCTAGGGCAGAGAATATGGCGGCTGGAATGAGGAAGAAGCAGGAAACTGCTATGATGGCCAGCAGGGTTGCGTGAACGAGGGCCACCAGGGGTTTAGACAGACCCCAGCGAGTGTGCACGTACAAAATGGGCCGCCATGTGCTGAAGACCATAATCCTTTGTACCACAGCTGTGAGAAACAGGAGGGTGAAGGGGATGCCGATCATCGAGTAAATTATGCAGAATGCCTTACCACCATCAGAGAGAGGGGCAGTGTGGCCATATCCTATGAAATATAAGGTAAAGAAAAGGTTAAATAAATGACTGCATATTACATGATCAGTAAACTTCAAGGGATAGTTTCCTCAAAAATAAAAATTCTGTCACTGTATATTCACCCTCATGTTATTCTAAATTGGCATGACTAAGACTCCAATCAGTTTCATTGCATCAGTTTCATAATTTACTGTCATAAATTATATTCTCTTCACAATACAACTACTGTATATTTTATTTTATTTATGTATTAATTTTTTTTTATACACTTTATATACTTTATGGAGACTGTCAGTCTGCCTTTCTTCTCGTTTTGTTTTCCAAGTAATATAGGTTACATGATGACAGGATTTTCATTTTTGGATGAACCGTTCCTTTACATAACATTTAAATTTAGAGAGTTTCTTCCATGAGATACAAATGCCTTGTTGCATTCTGTTCACTGAAAACTGTTACGGCCCTGGGTGTGGAATCCATTTTTGTCCACCAGATGGCATTGTCTCTTTTCCAGGGTGGAGTCTAGGAACAGGTGCAATGAGTTTACCTGATGAGTCCTGCATTGAGCAGGCTTATAAAAAGGCCCTTCTCCCCAGAGAATTGGCCTCATAAGGTGGATTAATGAAGTTAAAAATAACTAAAGCAATAATATGCTCAGATTCTAATTTCAGGCCTAATTTCTGATATCATCCAATAATGATCTTGTGTTACATAAGGCGAGGACTAAAGGAAAGCTTTCCTGGAAAAAAAACCACAGCATTGTCTTGTTCCCAGACTTAGCAAATTTGACGAGAAATGCGATTGATTCAAGGTATGCAAGAAACTTTTATATCAATGGAAGATTGCTTTTGCAGTGATATTCCTGGCCAAAATGAGAATAGATGCTAAGGATGGCTGTAAAACATTCACATGCCCACAGCAAGCAATGTCCTTCATAATTAAGGATAACAAATGTAAGAAACACACATTTCTCCACAGGAAGCAGAAAAATTAGGAAAGTTATGGGGTGGGCATTTGTTTTATGTGCTGGCTCAGGTAAGAGCAGGGGAGTCATTATACTGATAAGTAAACATCTACAATTCAAATGTCTCAAACGGAGTAAAGAGAAATTAGGAAGAGTCATAATCGTTTTAGCTGAAATGCAGGGGAAAGTCTTATTTTGGCTAATATTTATGCACCTAATGTTGATGTTCAGGGCTTTTTTTATAGATCTTGAAGGGATGTTGCAAGCCGCTGGCACCACTTGTCATATAATTTTGGGAGGAGACTTTAATCTTTCAGTGGACTCAGTCCTTGATTGTAAAGAAGCAAAAGTGTGTCAGCCCCCCTAGAGCAACATTGATGCATCACAGGATGTGTAAAAATCTTGGTATTACAGATATTTGGAGACTTTTGGACCCATCTGGTAGGTACTATAAATTTATTTCATCGGTTCATAAGATTTACTCTAGAATATATTTTTTTTATATCTAAGTGCCTCATTTCTCACATCTGTTGCTGATTGCTCAATTGGAAACATTTTTGTCTCAGATCACACCCTGGTGTGTTTAGAGGTGTTGCCACATATGGAGAAAAATAAATCATATTGTTGCCACTTTAATGTATCCCTTTTGCAAAATCCTGAATTCCAACAATTGCTAAAGGCTCAATGTCTATATGGAGATCAACTGGTCCTCCGTATCCTCTGTGGGCATGACTTGGGTGGTTCTTAGGGGCTGGATCATACAGTATGCCACATTCACCAAAAAATCCAAAGCACAAGAACCTGTTGAATTGGAAAGGAATATTAAAAATGCTGAGGCAACGCTGAAGCACCTAATGTTGACTAAAGGAAAACTTCTAGCTTGAAAAATAAAACAAGAGAGCTTTTTCTCCCATTCCCTCAGTGAAATCTTCTGCTGGTGAAATATTTACCTCGCCATTGATTTTAACAATGTTTTTAAAGAATAGTATCTTGATTTTATACCTCCACATCTTCGTCTACTAAAGAGGATATTAGAGACTGTGGAACCATTAGAACTTCCTAAACTAACGGCTGATCAAAATAATTCTCTTGGTTATAAGATAACCTTGGAGGAGCTTGGCGAGGTAACTAAGGCCATGCCTACAAGCAAGACTCAGGGGCCAGACAGCTTTGCTGCTGAATTTGTAAATCTTATGCTACAGAACTGGCTCCACTTTTGCTAGAAGTTTATACATAATCATTAAAGGGTGGAAAGCTTCCACCAACCATGACACAAGCATTTAAGAATCAGTCTGATTCTTAAAAAGGACAAAGATCCAAGCGAGTATAAGAGTTACTGTCCAATTTCCCTAAACAAAGTAGATGTCAAAAAGTTTGGCTGAGCGGTTAAGTTATCTCTTATACATATAGATCAGGTGGAGTTTATTCTAGGCCACAACTCTTCTTATAACATTAGGCATTTCATTAATGTCTTGTGGTCGGTGGCAAACGATCAGACTCCAGACGCTACCATATCGCTTGACGCCAAAAAGGCCTTTGATATGGTAGAATGGGTTTATCTTTTTAGGATTTTGGAAATGTACAGGTTTGGGAATACTTTTATTGGGCGGATTACGCTAATTTATTGACATCCGGTAGCAATGGTTCAAAGGAATGGATTAATTTCAGATTATTTTACTCTGAATAAGGGTACTTATTTTTTACTCTTTCCCCCTTATTGTTCTGTCTTGCCCTGGAACCATTAGCAGCCGCAATAAGGAGGATGATTTTCCAGGGGTGGTGGCGGGAGGTGTGGTGCATAAACTTTTGCTTTAAGTAGATGATATTTTATTATTGGTCTCTGAACCTATTAGATCTATGCCTTGCCTCCACAGAATTATTAATGTCTTTTCTAATTTCTCAGGATGCAAAGTGAATTTGTCTAAATCCGAAGCTTTGGCTCTGACAGCATACTGCCCGGTAACTGCTTTTCAGCCAGCGTCTTCCAGTAGCCCAAACAGGGCATTAAGTATTTGGCTATTTTATTTGTGTGATTTAGTTGAGTTAATTTTGACCCTTTTAATAAAAAAGGTTTGAGCGATGTGAGCAGGTGGGCTTCATTACATCTATCTATGGTTAACGTTATTAAAATGAATTTTATTCCAAAATCTAACTACCAGCTATCTCTCCATATAGATGCCCCCTCTCTTATTTCAAGCAATTTGATAGCATAGCTAAGACTTTCATTTGGAATGGTAAACGTCCCAGATTACACTTCAATAAGTTACATAAGCCGACTGACAAAGGTGGGCTAAGCCTAACCAAGATTTTGTTTTATTACTATGCATTCTGTCTCAGACATTTGGCTCATTGGTCACTTCCATCAGAGAGAGCCCCTCTCTGGTTTTGTATTGAACAGGAAGTTCTTTCAAACTAACTGGAGAAGTTAAATTGCTCACTGTTATCTGGCATTTGCACATGATATGTCCAGAGTGTTTAATTCAGACATTTACTTAAATGTTGCTTCAGGCATACGGCTGAACCCCAAATTTTGTGTTAACAAGTCCCCTTTCTGCTGGACACAGTGGACAGTGAGGGAGGTTAATACGCTCCGAGACCTGTATGAGAGTGGAGTGTTGAGATAATTAAAAATATGGCTCAACATTTTGGGATTCCCAGGTCTCAATTCTTCAGGTACTTACAGCAACAACACCTATTTTGCACTAATTTTGGGAGTAGTATACACCCAATTATGTGGCATAATGTTGAATACCACGCAAAATTATTTTGACTTGCTCCTCTTCTTAAAAAAAATAAATAAAACATCTGGGTTACAGTGTGGTACTTGCAATTAATTGAATTTACAACTTTGTTGCTTGCCTTGACAATGCAACACTGTAAACCCTAAATTGTCCATAAAAATTACAATTTAAACAACATGTGGTCTAACACATTTGGACAGAGTTGGGAAGGTTACTTTTGAAATGTATTTCACTACAAAATACATGCTGTAAAATATCATTTTTAACATTAACGTTTTAAGGTTTATTTCTATTTCTTCTGCTCCAAATTTACTTAACTAACTTCTGTCTGCTCGTATGAATGTAACGCATCATAAGAAAGTTTTCCTGTTCAAATGCACTTTGGATTGCATCATTTATATGTATAAATACTAAATGAAACAAGTGACAATAAAATCCAAAGTTATCTCATCAGTAAAATACTTTTTTTTTTTTTTAATGTAACTATTCTAAATACCAATGATTTAAATTGTAACTAACTAGTGGAATACAGTTACTTATATTGTATTTTAAATACGTAATCCTGTTACACGTATTCCGTTACTCCCCAACCCTAATTTTGGAACACAATTACACACATAATCGACGTTGCATACAATAGCTAGAACCACTTGATACACCTCTCCCTCAATTTGGTGTAGTACCGTCCAGGGCCGTTCTTTGGCAATGCTCACAATGGGAGAGAGGAGGGGCACAATTAGTAACCCTCATTTGGCTTTGAATAGAGCCTCATCACCGCTGCCTTTATACTTGGAGCGCACCTCTCCTCAGGGTGTGGGTTAGGGTTCTCCTTGAGCATTCACACTGGCGTCCTTCTCGCATGTCCAGGAGAAAATGGGGAAGGTACCGTCGTGGTTAGATGAGACACGGGACCTGCTCCCCAGGACCCTGGCATGGATTAAAATTGTTGCCGGGAGCACTGCTTGTGTTGTGGCCAACAGGCTAGGAAGCCTATCTGCCTTACATATTCTTTATAAAGTAATTCACCACATCTGCTAGTGGAGAGGTATTTGTGATTAGAAACTGGTGTAAATCCTGTATGTTTAAAATATGGTTTTAAAAAAACCTAACAAAAAACAAGCCTGAAACTGTTCCATTTACATGACTCTTGGAAGATTCTATGTAGATAAATAATCCTGCTTTCACTTTTCTGAAGTAAGAAACATGAGCAGAAAAGCCCCTCCATGCACCTGTGCCGAATGAGGGGAAAATGTGTGGTTGCTGAAATGACCTTATTCCCTTTTCTATCTCCCCGTCACATGTTCAAAGTTCTCTGATTGACAGAAGATTTGAAAGTCTTTTGCACAAAATACGTAAATGCAGAGGCACGTACAAGGGTCTTACATGACACCAGACGGTCTAAAAGATAACATGGTTGCAAATCCTTATTTCCTGTTAAATCAAATCTGTATTTTTACTCATAAAGGTAATTATAGATGATATAAACGGATATGTGATTATTTTTTATGTAATACTGGTTTGAATTTAATGGGATATGCTGGGGCATAAACAGAGTTGCAAATGGAAAGAAGAGGGAGGTGACTTCTTTTAAAAGTTTTATATCTGGGAAATAGTAGGCATCTGCTTTATAAAAGAACTGGAAGTAGTAATGTTTGAGCTTCCTCTTGTGTGAACATGCAGGCATTTCTATATGACTTACAATACTGTTTGTTAATAAAGGCCGCATTGTTGAGGTTTGCTACAAAGGTGTGTGTGGTGTGTGTGTGTGTGTGTCACATTTGTCCAATTAAAGCACATCCTGAGGTGGTCGAAAGACGCATATTACAATATCCTCTTTGGATTATAGATTTTAGTTTTTTTTTTTTCCCCCCTTTGTTTTGCAGATTGGTAGTGACTGAATTGACAAGTTGATGAGCCCTGCTCATTAGTTCTGCCAGGATTCACCTGTTCTGAGATTTGCATGTGGCTTTAATACTGGCTTCCTCCTATTCATAAAGGCTCCTCTCCCAGATTCAGACTTGTGGTGTTTTTGTTCTCTCGTTACAATTTAGTTTGTAGTACATCTTTACTTTTTAATAAATGATACTTTAAGCAAGTTATCTGACGTGTAGTCTCCCTTGTTTTCGCGGCTTACGAGCCGGCTGAGACAAATGGGGGCTTGTCCGGGACTGCTTGTAAGCCGTGACACATGTGACAACTTTGGGATACTAGAATAATGTCCAATCTGCTTTTTTCCATACAATGAAAATGAAAGGTGATGACAGCAACAATAATGAATAACAAAAATTTCAGTCCATTATTCACAACGTTACCACATGGCTTCAGAAGACATATTGACAACTTTTAGGATACTTTTATGGTGCATTTGGAGATTGACAGTCCCTAGTCACCATTTACTTTTATAGTGTGGAAAAGAGCATCTTGAGAGCAAAACCTTTTGTGCCTCACAGTCAGTCATCAGGGGTGTAAAGTAACGAATTTCAAATACTCGCGTTACTGTAAGTAGTTTTCTCCAGGAATTAAGTAATTTTAAAATTGTATACTTTTACTTGAGTACATTTTAAGTGCTGTAACTGTACTTTTAATGCACTATTTTCCCACCGTCTGCATTCGCTACTTCCCTGTCCTGATTTTTATTTTTATCTATCAATATGATTGGCTAGGGACAGTCTCGTGACCATCAAATCAACTTGAATGGCAGCTGTAGATATGGCGCCAACTGTTATGGATGTGGTGGATGCGTCAAACGCCGTTCAAAACCTGAACATCTCAGCCGCTCCTGAAAGGGCTTTTCGCAGTGAAAGACCAATTGCATGACTGAGTCATGTGAGTTTAACTTGCTCAAGCCAGATAGCAGCATTAATCCTGCCTCTAATTTGATAACCTATCGAGGTAAATTTTATATTTCTGCTTGATTTTGCGTGTGTATAATGTAAATTAGCTTTCTGTAACTGAGATTATTGGGTTAATGTGAGAGATTAAGGCAGTGTTATCAATAGGCCTGGGCGATAATTCAATTGTTATTTTTGGAGCATCAAAATGTGTGCACACATTCACTTGCATTGTATGGACCAAAAGAGACGAGATATTCTTCTAAAAATCTTAACTTGTGTTCTGATGAAGAAAGTAATACACATCCAGAATGGCATTAGGGTGACTAAATTGAGTTTTTTTGTTTGTGCATTTTTTTTTTTTCTTCCCATACCTTGCATTGTTTTGAACATTTTTTATGCAAACAATAACTCTCTGTCGGCATTAAGGAAAATTTTGACCCTACACAATAACTGATTTTAATGTTATTGTTTCATAAATCATGATATTGAAAATGACTCATCTTTTAATTTCTGTAACCATGTCACCCTTTTTTTTAAATTAGATTAATGTAGTGTTTACAATATCATAAGTTTGTATTTTGAAAGGTGTCAAATCACAAACACCTATAATATACATTTTTTTTTTATTAATTCTGGCAAACAGCCATAGAAGGGAATGTAAATTACGGAATGTGTGCTACATTTTTAAATTGCAGCATCAAGGGGCTTGGCTTTCGCAACTCAGTACTCAATACTCAGGAGTACTTTTAAATGAGCTACTCTTTTACTCTTGAGTATTTTTTTTTTTTTTGGACAGGTACTTTTACTCTACTCAATTTATTAAGAAGTAACAGTACTTTTACTTGTGTATTATTTTTCAGTACTATTTCCACCCGTCAGTCAAACAGGTTTGGAACGAATTGAGTGAATGATGACAGAACTGTCATTCATCAGTGAACTATCCCTTTAATGTAACCATTTGGTAAAGTAGATGTTATCGGAGTGCATAAACTGGACACTCAAACTGAAAATAGCCAAATAAGATGACTATTTGAGGCCTATGCACTTAAAAATGGGTCACTCCAAGTGTCCTACAGAACCATCATATTAAGGATCAGAATTGAGTCTCAGAGATGCCACATGAACATTTATTTATTTAATTTTATGGTGTTATAGAAGCCCATAAACCAGATCTGCATTGCTCAATCACTCACCTGTGGTGGATAAAACAGTGCTAGCAAAGAACAGAGAGGAGGTGAAGTCCCAGTTCCAGCTGGCCGAGGCGTTGTTGAGGATGGACACCCCATAGTTGCTGGCCTCCAGCGCTTTGGTCAGGAACTCCTCCAGCCGCTCCTCGGCCAGGCATTCGTGCTCCTGGAGGAACTGCCGTTTGAAACTTTGGAGCCGCTGGCGCTGGAGATCTTCATACGGCAGCTCAACCGATGAAAACACCACTGCCCCGAATATGAGGAATACGATGTACCCGAGCACCAGAAACACGAAATACCATGTCGATCTGTTGCCCTGGATGCTGCGCACGCACGAATTACCGGTGAGGGATTGAAGCATCTTCAGTGTTCCGGTTAAATCAGAAAATGAGTCGTGTCGCTTAGATGTGTTGATAATGTCCTTGATTACACGGGTTGATCCGAATGCAACATTAGAGAACAGAGCGCGTTACCAAACTACTAATTATGCGACAATGCAGATGTATCGCAGGCACGTGCGTTTCTTTATTTCAAATATATCCTTTACCGCATGTGAAGGCTCTCTTGCTTCCAGACTGCGTGGGCAGGCGGATGATGTGGCGGCGGAGATCGAGCTCAGAGCGAACCGGGGGACGTGACGTCACTCGCTCACTCACTCTCGCCCACCAGGTAACAGTCAAATGGGGGGGAAGTTGGCAGCCCTGTGAATACCTAATGTAAGACTAAACGGAGTAAGAAATAACAGTATGAACACTGACTTCTCAATTTATCATTCAACTTAGACTTTAATCCTGAGTGGTAATAAACACCGATAACTCCCTCTAGACTAAATTATTGTATTTCATATGCCTACATTTTCTACCAATATTACTGTGACATTTTCAGTTCTTTACAGCTGAAGTCATAAGTTTACATACACTTAAGTTTACGTCATTAAATCTATTTTTTTAACCACTCCACAGATTTCATATTAGTAAACTATTGTTTTGGCAAGTCGTTCAGGACATCTACTTTGTGCATGACACGAGGAATTTTTTTCCAACAATTGTTTAGACAGATTGTTTCACTTTTATTTGACTATCACAATTCCAGTGGGCCAGAAGTTTAAATACACCTAAGTGAACTGCCTTTAAGCAGCTTGGAGAATTCCAGAAAATTATATTAAGCCTTTAAGCAATTAGCCAATTAGTGTCTGATAGGCTAATTGGAGTCAATTGGAGGTGTACCTGCTGATGTATTTTAAGGTCTACCTTCAAACTGAGTGTCTCTTTGCTTGACATCATGGGAAAATCAAAATTAACAGCCAAGACCTAAAAATAAATAAAAAATTTGTGGACCTCCACAAGTCTGGTTCATGCTTGGGAGCCATTTCCAAATGCCTGAAGGTACCACATTCATCTGCACAAACAATAGTATACAAGTATAAACACCATGGGACCACACAGCCATCATTCCGCTCAGGCAGGAGATGCATTCTGTGTTCTAGAGATGAATGTAGTTTGGTATGAAAAGTGCAAATCAAACCCAGAACAACAGCAAAGGACCTTGTGAAGATGCTGGAGGAAACGGGTAGACAAGTATCTATATCCACAGTAAAATAAGTCCTATATCAACATAACCTGAAAGGCTGCTCAAAAACTGCCATAAAAAAAATCCAGACTACAGTTTGCAAGTGCACATGGGACAAAGATCTTACATTTTGGAGAAATCTCCTTTGGTCCTGTGAAACAAAAATTTAACTGTTTGGCCAAAATGTCCGGAGGAAAAATGGTGAGGCTTGCAAGCCAAAGAACACCATCCCAACCATGAAGCATGGGGGTGGCAGCATCATGTTGTGGGGGTGCTTTGCTGCAGGAGGGTCTGGTGCACTTCACAAAATAGATGGTATCATTAGGAAGGAAAATTATGTAGATATATTGATACAACATCTCAAGACATCAGCCAGGAAGTTAAAGCTCAGTCACAAATGGATCTTCCAAATGGACAACGACCCCAAGCATACTTCTAAAGGTGTGGCAAAATGGCTTAAGGACAACAAAGTCAAGGTATTTGAGTGGCCATCACAAAGCCCTGACCTCAATCCGATAGAACATTTGTGGGCAGATCTGAAAAGGCTTGTATGAGCAAGGAGGCCAATAACCTCCATTATACCAGTTCTCTATGGAGGAATGAGCAGAAAAATCCAGCAACTTATTGTGAGAAGCTTGTAGATAATTTTCTCTACTATTATTCTGACATTTCACATTCTTAAAATATAGTAGTGATCCTAACTGACCTAAGACAAGGAATGTTTTCTACGATTATATGTCAGGAATTGTGAAAAACTGTGTTTAAATGTATTTGGCTAAGGTGTATGTAAACTTCTGACTTCAACTGTATATGGCCTTGTTTTCTTCAAGATGCATGTCTGCAGACGTAATGCAGACGCAAGAGACACTGTTTCCATGGTAACTGTCTGTGCAAATTTGGCGAGTTGGAGGATTCTAGTTCCTGGTAGGCCAGGAAAAGGGTTTTACTTTGCAGTAAAAAGTCACAATTACAAATGCATTTGCAAAAAGAAAACATTTGGTTGATTGAGCAATGCATAGTGTAGCCTGTGTGTTGGCTACAAAACAGTTCTAACAATTAGTTGTACAAAACAGAGTTCCCAAGAGACCAATGTTGACTCAAATTAAATAGAGCCTCAAAAGTAATGACGGAATGTGTCGAACTCCGACAGAGTGCATTAGCGCAGATGACCAGTGATTGCCAGAAGTTCACCAAAGGAAAGTGGCAGACACTTTACTATAAAGTTGCTAAATTGCTCAACTGACCACAAGATTGAAAAATCTGCTCTTTGACTCATTCTTCTCAGCAATAACTTTTTTTTTTTTGTGAGCGTCTAAAATCTACAAATCTATAGTGAGGCTATTTGTATCTAAGGCCAACACAGATGTATAACCTGTTGTACCAGCACAAATCTGAGCAATGGAAAACTGATATGATCAGATGATGAGTCATCCATAACCCTGTTTCCTGCATGAATTTGAATAGGTTTGTTTGCTTTCAAACACGTGTTATACAGACATCAATCTATGAGACTGTTATGCAACATCTTGGCATCATATTTGACTGCACTATTACATTTGATGAACAGGTTGCTTATCCATACGACTCCAGTGGTTTATAATCAATGTCTTCTGAAGTGATCCAGTTGTTGTTTTTGGATGAGAACATACCAAAATATAACTCAATTTGCACTGTACATCTTGCCATTGCAGTTTCTAGGCACTATCATGATTTCAAACTTGATTACACTTCCTAGAGCTTGACATATAGACAGAGCACTAGATGGCGCTATAGGACATGTAATTGAGCTTGAAATCATGATCACCAAGGAGACTGCTGTTAAGATTTATAGTGAAAAAGGAGGTATATTTTGGTCTGTTCTCATCCAAAACATATTGGATAGCTTTAGAAGACATTGATTTAATCCACTGGAGTCTGATGGGTTACTTTTATGATGCCTTTGTGATATTTGGACCTTCAGAGTTCTGGCCACCATTCACCAGAGATTCTACTGAATTTCTTGATTTGTGTTCAGCAGAAGAAAGTCAGTCATAAAGTAATCTGGGATGGGATGAAGGTGAGTATGATGAGAGGATTTTCAATTTTGGGTGAACTATCCCCTTAAATGTGCTATTTAAATAAAGTAGGGTTATAATTATAGTCACAACATTAACTTATGCTGATCACAAGCATAAATTGTGCTGGATGCTGGTGTTGACACCTGGATTTTTAACTAACCTGCAAGACTACCTTTGCCAGAAAGACCATGCTGGCTGAGCAACTTTAACAGCTGGTCCACCAGCTTAACCAGCCCCAGACCAGCATTAACCATATTGTCTTTTCAGCAGTGTAGTATGCTTGTATTTCCATCTCCTCAGTACTGTTGACTATTTGAACACACTTTTCAGTCTTTCTATAACCATTGTTTATTTAGTACATATAGATGAATTAGTAGCTCTTACAAAATTATGTCTATATTAAAATAGCTAAAAGAGAGTGGACGCATGTCCATCAAAACTCAAGATTCTCTTTTAGACTAGTAGAAACTGGTCAATCATTTACGTATTTGGAAACAACTGAAAGCTGGCCTAACTCTCATTCCAGTGTCAGATTCTAGTGTAGACCGGGGCAGTTTTAAGTTTGGTGTAAGATTTCCAACCATTAAATCTGTTGCAAATCAAGGCAAACATTCTGTGACTTTTTTTTTTTTTTTTCCCCTCTCCAGTCTTTTATACAGTATGTTCTGAGATTGTTATTTCAAAGTTCTGCACTGGGACCTCTGAGAAATAAAGTTATTCTAAGGTGTGTTGCAAAATGGTTGTTTACTGCTGGGCCAATTTGCAGATGCTCAATTTGCACCAATGGAGAGAAACTGGTTATATTTTTTTGTAGGAGATGAGTTGCGTCAAATGACATTTGGAAGATTTATGTCTCTGTAGAGTTTTAATTGTTGCATTATGAATAATTTTCAGTTGTCCCACTGTGTGTTATTCCAGTAGAGTTTCAAATAGCAAAAGTGAAAATATCAGTGTAGAACAATAGCGGCACTCAGTGGTAAAACTTCATAGAGCATCCAACACACGTGGACAAATATCATCACTTAGTGGGAAATATGTGATTGAGCATCTGTTAGTAGTTAATGTGTGTGTGTGTGTGTGTGTGTGTGTGTGTGTGTGCTACACACAACAAATGAATACATATTTAAGATATTAAGAGGGAAACCAGAAATATTTTATTTCAGTGTTCTCTCAGAATATGATGGTGTATATAATAGTAACTATAGCTAAATGTATTCAGAAAGAAAAACAAATATTTTGTATTTAATACAAAAAACTGTTGTCTGAAACACATTCCTGGTCATGTATTTTGAGATGTACTCTAGCCTTTCTTTACATTGGAATTCAGTGGTTGCTTACTGTCATTGATGTGCAACTGTCCAATCAGTTATTCCCAAAATAACATGTAAACTGTAATTGGCCTTTTTCAAGCAGTTTAAAAGCATATTTTTGTCATCCATTCTGCTTTGTTTAACCTCAGTATTGTTACATTCAATTCCACATTAATCTCCTGTTTTAAATGTATACTAGGCAATGCATAGGGCTAATGTGGTAATTGGTCATCACTGTTGGCAGTGTTGGGGAGTAATAAAATACATGTAACGGGATTACATACATAAAATCCACTACAGTTGCAATTTAAATGATTGGTATTTAGAATAGATACATTCAAAGTATTTTGATTACTGAAGAGATTACTTTGCATTTAATGTCATTTGTTTCATTTAATATTTAGTCCTTTCAGATGGAAAACATTTACACATATAAATGATCCAAAGTGCATTTGAACAGCGGTGAAACTCTTTATGATGCGTTACATTCATGCGAGCAGACAGAGAAGGAAGCTTGAAGTACAAGAAATATAAATAAACCTTGTCAGCTTTATGCTAAGCTAAAATGCTATTTTTAGCCATTTTACATGCACATGTTACCAGACACGATCATATTTTATCAAGAAATTCACGTTGGATCATATTTTTATTATTATTTTTTTTTTTTTCCTAGAAAGACTTTTTAATATTAGGGCAAAAATCGTATTCTGATTTTTGTGTTTTCCTGTAAAAATATCTAAATCATTAAAGCAAGATCAGTTTGATCTTGTTTTATAAACAACACTGCATAAGATATTTGTTTTTCAGAGAATGTATTTTTAATGTGTATTTTGTCTTACTGTACTGGCAGAGTTTTTATAATCAAAACAAGTGAAAAAATCTACCAGTGCTGAAAAAGTAATCCAAAGTATTCTATTTGTGCACACACTTTGACCAATATCTGTCTTCTGTACGTGTCTCGGACACAACACCATCTAATCAGTCTCTATCATGGTTCAGTGAATTTCCTTTTTAAACACTTTAACTTCCTGATGCTTCCTTCTATGTTGCTCCCCCAATCTTGATCAGGAGACATTAATTGACTTCCTAATACCCATGCAGTTCTTATTAGGATCAGGCTGTGCTCTAAGGCACAGCTTCATGCCATTAGTATGAATAACTGCCCCTTCTTTCACCACGTCTATTCTTTTGAGCTGTCTCAAACTTGACACCTTGTCTTCCTGTTCCTGCAAGGTTTTAGTTCTGGTCTCTGCAACAAATCATTTGCCTGATAATTCAGTAAAATTGAGTATGTCTAACAATACCTGAAAATACAACTGACACACAATAAATA
Organism: Moxostoma hubbsi; assembly: GCA_032164185.1. Lineage (NCBI taxonomy): Eukaryota > Metazoa > Chordata > Actinopteri > Cypriniformes > Catostomidae > Moxostoma > Moxostoma hubbsi. The sequence goes on from JAVLUX010000021.1 coordinate 11,004,455, forward strand.
TTTAATCTGATAAAGATAAAAGATGCATATAGTTAAAGAACCCAGATGATTTTTTTTATAATGATCTGAGTAACATTTCATGATATATTTCATTGGCAAATATTATAAAATGAACAACAGATAGCAGTTCATGTCCATTCAAACAGGAATTCTTGCTGTGAGGTCACTGTGCCACCCCTAATCTGTGTTAAACACTATATAATAAAAATTATTTTAAAATATATATTTACAGTGTACCTTTCGAATTAGAAAATAACTAGCAATTTGAGTATGTCTAACAATCCTCCGAAAAATCAATAACATACAGTTTACCCACAATATTTAATCTGAAAAATATACAAACGCATAGTTACAGAATCCAGTGAAATTTTTAAGAATGATTTAGGATGTAACGCCATGATATCTTTCACGGACAAATATAACAATGTTAAAACAAGATAAGATGAGCTTTTGTCATTTCTAACTTTTCTGTTGTAGTGAACATCACATAGTCTGTTATATATAATGCAAATGATTATAAAAAAAAAACATGTAACACTTAATATGGTTAATTACAACATTATAATACATTTTTAAAATTATAAGTAAAATGTGTAAACATTAATTAATGCATTATGAACTAACAATGATGGAGTTGCATTTTCAAAAATTACCAATAACTAAGATTAATAAATATATTGTTCATTGTTACATCATGATATGTAATGCATTAACTGTTAAAAAATAAACCTTATTGTAAAGTGTTACCAACATATCTTTACAGTTCAGTGCTTTCATCATTATTATAACTTTTTATGAAATATTATTTTGATTTCATTAATTTAAGCAGAGCACTTTGAACTACAGGATTGCATGAAATATACTCTTAAAATGTGTTATCAAAGTTTATTAATTATAATTAAATATTATGACAACATCAGTAGTAGCATAATAATAATCATTTGGCCTGTTTATACACAAAGCATTCGTTCACCCCTGTGCACTAGAGGAAAAAAATACAGATCTGACACATGCAATACTGGCGTAGTCATCTTATGTGAGATCAGTTTTTCTGCAGTTCCTGGATGCGACTGACCGGGGCGACTGTGATCCAGTCGGTGGCAGCGCTGCGGCGGCTCTGCTGTACTGCACGAGCTGCCGTAGAGTGTGTCACTCCCTCATCAGCGGCTCGCTGGAAACATGGCGTCAGTGCACGCTCTGGCGAGCCTAAACTCTGCAAACGGATAGAGAAAGAAAGTGTGCACCGGGACTCGTATCACACACCTGCCTTTGCAAAGTCGAGGTTTATTTTCCTGGACATGCTCTGATTTATGCACGAGTGAAAAGAGAATCATCCCGTCTATTCGGTCCCGGTTATGGAGCCTCCGGATGAAATCAGGTACGAGAAGCGCAATAGAGCCAGTGTGTGTTTGAGTTTGAGTGTGTGCGAACGCTGTCACGCAACACAGCCGGGATTCAGGACGCGCTGCGAAAAAGTGCTCCCATCGATAGCATGTTGGGGGCGACACGTACGCATGCGCGTAACAGCTCTCAGTCGCTTCCTGCCACAAAGTGATCCCGCTTTGCAGCGCAACACTAAGCAAAAAAAATCACATTTAAGTTGCAAACTTTTTTCAAAGCGTTGAAGATCATTGCCTCAAAAAAGCGTGTGCATGTTTACATCAGTTTCTGTGGGAAACGTTCAACGTTAATGGATAGAATCGGACCTATGGGAAAGGTAAAGGGATTGTGCGTCTGTCTGCAAGATCATTGTGTTTAGCTAGCGCGCGAGTTAAGTGAATGTGAGTGTGTATGTATGAGTATATCTCCCTTGGTTTAAAAAAAATAAATACAAAAATCAGATTTATTTTTTTAAGTGCAACGTTACATGGAAGAATCACAGTCCGGTCCTTTTGCCTAGGTGAGACTATAAACTTTTGTTGTCGTTCAAGTGTTTGCATCATTCCCCCGGATGCTGCTTGAGTTTCTCGGAACTCTCAAAATATTATGGATAACCAGTAAAATCGGACGTTGAGCCTGTAGCAACAGCCGTTATTGAATGGACAATATCAAGCCGGTCATCACGAGTCATATTAGTCAGACTGACACTCGCACACAACTCCCGCTCTCAGTTGGGAAATATTTTATTTGCAATTCCCAGAAATCACCCGTCTGCGCACAACTGAGTAGGAATTCTCGGATTTGACGTGGAGCATTTGATTCCTCAGTGTTTTAACCATTAATAAGCCATTGCTTATTAACTAATGTTTCCCTCTTGAATTTATCTAGTTTGTGGTTCTTTTGAGACCTGTGTGTATTGCACAGTTTGTTCTGGCAGCTTGTGTTTAACAGTTTCTCCATATCTCTTGATGTGTGGCCTATTCAAGTGTGACCCATTATGTGCTGTCATAAATGTGTCTGACCTCTGGCCTCCTGTCAACTACTACATTTGAATCCTTCAGTGGCTGAAAGTGTTGTTTGCCCCCTACCCTGGGCATGAGGCTTAGCTTGTAAAGCCCTGAGGAATGTTTGCTAGAGTGTGTTTTAATATTCTCGTAATTTATGACCCCACGCAACGTCACTGACAGTGTTTACCCTGAACTCTGGGCTACAGCTTCTTAAGAATGACTCGTGTCTTTTTTTCCTGCGATACCCACCCATTCTAGCAATTTTTCATGATAAGCCGAATTCAACGGAATTATGGGCAGAGATCACTTTAGAATACACAATGACAGATATTGTGTTCAAAGTATAGTTCACTCAAAAATGTAAACTCTTTCATCATTTAAGCTACTCACCCTTGTGCATTTCTAAACCTTTATGACATTCCTTCTGATGCAGAACACAAAAGGCGATGCTAGGCTGTATAAAAGCCTTATTCACTGTCACCGCATCTTTGTGACTGAGGTTAACATTCTAAAAATAAGTCATATGTGGCTGGAAAAGCATGAAGGTGAGTAAATGATGTCTCTTGTCTGTGCAGTTCATGTGAATTGGGTGAAATAAGTGTGCATAGGGTTGAAATTTCTCACTGAGGCAAGAATATATTTCTTGCCCTGGTGTGTTGACTCGAGGTCAATCCCAAGAGCTTGCTGTTATCTGTTCATGGTTATTGATTCCAAACACATTGAAATCCTTTGATATGATGCTGTGGTGCATGTTATCAGCCATTATCAATGTTATTGAATATTTTTCATTATTCTGCAGTTAACAAGCATATCATCTGTCTGGCTGTATAATGCGACATGCAGAACTAATGTTTTGTCTTTTCACGTCATTGTGTTGCACGCTGTAAATCCCATCCCTGTTCGTTTATTACCGCAATTCTCAAATCCAGGATGTGGCGCACAAAAAGAATGTTGACCTCGCGTCCTGAGGCATCCATGGCTGGAATTATTTTTCTGCACAGTCCATGGTGCAATGCTTTGTATTGCTTTCAATCCCTTGTTGTGTCTATTTTCAATAATATCATTATTTTGACATTTTCATTATATCACATGGAAGAATGATATGCTCGCTCTCTCTTCCTGTGTCTTTTTGCCACAGTACAAAAGAAGTGATCGTGAAGATACTAACTTTTCCTTGTGAAAGTGCATGATTGTTTATAGAACGCATGTCCGGATGCAGCTTTCAGTGAGTAAAGAAATGCATCCAATAAAAACAGACTGTTGGTGACAGAATATGAGTGCGACGAAAACATTCACATCAGCTTGACATCTTGTCCATTCTTCTGTAACAGAAGCTCATTGGTCACATGATGAGAACACAAGACCCCGCCTCAGTGACGGAATGATTTTTTCAAACAAAACGGATGTTTTTTTTAGTGTCTGAAGCCATTATCTCAGCAGGTAGTCACAAGTATAACACCACCTGCTGAGTGATGCTAATGCACGCTCTGTCTCCCTATGCCTGGCCGGTGATTATATTAATGAAACTAACACCTAAAAAATAATTGGAAAAATCCGCCAGTGAGAATCCGCCTTTAGTGTGCTTGGGGTTTGTATGTTGGCCAGGCACCTGCATAGTGTATCACCTTTAAGATATATTGATATATTTTCAAACGAGATATAGGATGAGACAATACCATTTATATCGATACAGTTTGTTACATAACCCATTTCTTCCATAAAGCCGTGCCAGTGTTTGCATCTCTCCTCTCTCGCATTCTCCACGCAACCCCGCCCCCACTCTCCCTCTACGCCCGCGCACAAGCCCAGCCCCACTCGCTCCCTAGTTCTCCTGCATCATGGAGGGAGACAAAGTGCCGGTCCACACTGCCGAAGAAAACTCACCCTGTGTCTCAATCAGCTCCCTAGCTCCCAGTGCCGTGAATCAGTATATCGTGAACTGGAAATGTACTGAAACTGAACATTGGGACACTTATGACTCAATCATCCGTGACATGTTAGTGAGTTTTCACATTGTTGCACAGCTGTTGTTAATCGGCACCATAAATTACACTATCATTCATTTTAATTAAAATGTACAGTTAGAGATGTAATGGTATGAAAATTTAATTACATGATTATCGTGACCAAAACTAGCACGGTTATCAGTATTTTCACTGTATTTTTAAAAATTGTGAAAATGTACTGATACACACTCTGGTTTAATATTTGAATATCAGCAAACAAATAAAATTAGTAAACAAGGGAATCGCAAATACAGTAATAATAATAATAATAATAATAATAATTGTAATTATTATTGGTGTGGTTACACTATTGTTATTATTAACATTTTAAATGATCAAAATATGTTGGTTGGGTGTCTAAACTACATAACATGTTATTACATGGCTCTGAAATTTGATTCTGGTCACTCATCCTGAAACTCTGGCTTCTTTCATGTCTCACACTCTTTCCTTTCAATGAAATAAATAAAATGGATGTAAACAAAATTGCACTTAGGCTCAGACATAAATAGTGATACATCTGTGATCTGGTGATATGGTTTTCAGGGACATATCTGGTCTCTAAACACTTGGAGTGCAGGCTCCAGTCAGCAGTTATATAGTGTATAGTCAAGCTCATATAGGGGGTCATGTTTGAACTTGACCACGTATCCGTTGTGGCAGAGAAAAATTGGATGTCTTTGATCTCCTTTAGTATGTCATCTTTAATGCTGTTGTGGAATTGCCGTTTGTGACACGTATGTTCTCCCAGGCAATTCATACTGGCTGTCAAATGTTTGCAGCATTCGTCGAAATTTTCTTTATCGATGATGGCTTTTTGACGATACTAAAGGGCAGCATCTCTTTAGCAATTAAGCGAACTACACTGTCAGTGAGTGCACACCATTTTGCATTGTCCTGTTTGTACCACTGGAATTGTGATTATATTCAATTAAAAGTGAAACAATCTGTCTATATACACTCACCTAAAGGATTATTAGGAACACCTGTTCAATTTGGCTGGTGGTGGTGGTGTAATGGTGTGGGGGATGTTTTCTTGGCACACTTTAGGCCCCTTAGTGCCAATTGGGCATCGTTTAAATGCCACGGCCTACCTGAGCATTGTTTCTGACCATGTCCATCCCTTTATGGCCACCATGTACCCATACTCTGATGGCTACTTCCAGCAGGATAATGCACCATGTCACAAAGCTCGAATCATTTCAAATTGGTTTCTTGAACATGACAATGAGTTCACTGTACTAAAATGGCCCCCACAGTCACCAGATCTCAACCCAATAGAGCATCTTTGGGATGTGGTGGAACAGGAGCTTCGTGCCCTGGATGTGCATCCCACAAATCTCCATCAACTGCAAGATGCTATCCTATCAATATGGGCCAACATTTCTAAAGAATGCTTTCAGCACCTTGTTGAATCAATGCCACGTAGAATTAAGGCAGTTCTGAAGGCGAAAGGGGGTCGAACACAGTATTAGTATGTTCCTAATAATCCTTTAGGTGAGTGTACAATTGTTGGAAAAATTACTCATGTCATGCAAAGTTAACTGTGCCTTTAAGCAGAAAACTGTCAAGCCTTCAGAAAAGTAGCCAATTAGCTTATGATAGGAGGTGAACTGAATTGGAGGTGTACCTGTATTTTAAGGCCTAACTTAATAACGGTTTTTGCTTGACATTATGGGGAAATCAAAAGAAAGCAGCCAAGACCTCAGAAAAAAATTGTGGACCTCCACAAGTCTGGTTCATCCTTGGGATCAGTTTCCAAATGCCTGAAGGTGCCACTTTCATCTGTACAAACAATAGTACACAAGTGTATATATAACATGGGACCACACAGCCATCATACCGCTCAGGAAGGAGACACATTCTGTCTCCTAGAGATGAACGTAGTTTAGTGCAAAAAGTGCAAATCAATCTCAGAACAACAGCAAAGGACCTTGTGAAGATGCTGGAGAAAATGGGTAGACAAGTATCTATATCCACAGAAAAACGAGGCTTATATTGACATAACCTGAAAGGCTGCTCAGCAAGGAAGAAGCCACTGCTCCAAAGCTACTATCAAAAAATCCAGACTACAGTTTGCAAGTGCACATGGGGACAAAGATCTGTCCTCTGGACAAAAATTTAACTGTTTGGCCATAATGACCATCGTTATGTTTGGAGGAAAAAGGGTGAAGCTTGCAAGCCTAAGAACACCATCCCAACCATGAAGCATGGGGGTGGCAGCATCAAGTTGTGGGAGTGCTTTGCTGCAGAAGGGACTGGTGCACTTCACAAAATAGATGGCATCATTAGGAAGGAAAATTATGTGGATATATTGATACAACATCTCAAGACATCAGCCAGGAAGTTAAAGCTCAGTCACAAATGGATCTTCCAAATGGACAACGACCCCAAGCATACCTCAAGTTGTGGCAAAATGGCTTAAGGACAACAAAGTCGAGGTATTCGAGTGGCCATCACAAAGCCCTGACCTCAAACCTGACTCAGTTACATCAGTTTTGTCTGGAGGAATGGGCCAAAGTTCCAGCAACTTATTGTGAGCTTGTGGAAGGCTACCCACAACATTTGACCCAAGATAAACAATTTAAAGCCAAATGCTACCAAATACTAAAGTGTATGTATACTTCTGACCCACTGGGAACGTGATAAAGGAAATAAAACTGAAATAAATAATTCTCTCTACTATTCTGACATTTCACATTCTTAAAATAAAGAACCGACCAAAGACAGGGAATGTTTTCTACAATATGTCAGGAATTGTGAAAAACTGAGTTTAAATGTATTTGACTAAGGTGCATGTAAACTTCTGACTTCAACTGTATATCGTGTATCGCCTTTTATTTCTAAAGATACAGAGATTTTGATCCATATCGCCCTGCCCTTGCTCAGCCCTTTGTGTCCCCTTTTCTTGTCTACAAGAAGCAGGGCTCCAGACTGCGACTAAAATGGTCGCAAATGCAACCAAATATAATTTATTGCGACTATAATTTAAAATCTAGTCGCCATTGGCGACAGACAGGTTGTGAGCATTCATATGCGGTTTCATCAGATATCATCTTGTGAGTTATTAAATACATCTATAGAGCGTGCACCAGTGTGTATCGTGCATCTTTTCACCCGTTCTGTTTCTGATGAGTTCGCTGCACTGGACGAACAACAAACCCATCGCGAGAGAGTCGTGACCAAACGATTCTTTTGAACTGGATCTTTTTCATGAATCACCAGAAAAGAACAGGGTTTGCACTCTGGAGCTTAGGTTAGCAGTTTGAATTCCCCCCCCCCCCCCCCCCCCTCTTCTTCTGGTAATTAGTGATTGGATTGGAGTAGCACAATAAACTGCATCTGGGATTTCAATTCAATGGTGTCTGGGCCATCTGGTAACTGTAAAAGACATATATATATATATATATATATATATATATATATAAAATATCTCAAGGTTTTGACACTTGGGTGAAAACATTAATTGATGCTCAAAACAACAAACTACTATTGCATAATATACTGTTATTTATGTAGATTGTGAAGATCAGTATTAAATTTATCTCTTATATTTGTATAAATTATGCAATGTGTGTGCACATTTTATGAGACAAAAGGGAATACAAATTTATCTTAACTATATACTTTATACTGTTATTAAACCTCAGATTAATGGGTTATCAACTCTTTCTTCTGCTTTCTATCTTGCTTCTGAACAGCAATCTAAAACGAGCAATTCTGTGATTTGGTGACTAAAAACAGCCATTTGGATCCTTAATTTTTCATTTTAGGAGCCAATGGCTCCTTAGTCATTTTTTTTAGTCTTGAGCCCAGAGAAGGATGTTCTAAAATATAATGCACATCAATCTAATGTGACTGCTTTTCCAAACTCTTGGAAACTGTCTTTTCTTATATAATACCTTGCATTATGCCTTCAATTTTCCTGTGAGGGTGTGCACCAGGGGTGGAGGTTTGAAAAGCTGCGCTTGTTAACTCCCCTGTGCAGAAGATGGTTATAAGGTTTTGTTATTGGTCCCTCGTGCAACATGCGTTCCTTTCTTTTCTCTATGCTTTTGGCTTACTGTCACCCACACACTTAGAATTTGTCCTGCGGCCTCAAATGGTCATTATGTGGACACAGGAAATGATACTGTACAAATCTGTGGCATAGTAATTGGAAGTAAAGGAAGTGGTTTGTTTTATAATGAGAGGAAGTCTGCTTGAGCATTCCTGGAACTCACGTTTCCATTATGTGACTGTTTTTATCCAGTTCATTCATCCACAGCCAACATCAGTCAGTCTGAATAGGTTGTATAGGCTACAATTTCAACGATGAATCATAGGTGATTGTTCCTTATTCTAGTGACCAGCTTTTACAAGAGACAAATTTAACAAGAGAAGTTAGTTTGAGTCATGCAGTTAAAAGAAATGTTAATTTTTTTTTTTCTTGCAGATGCACAATATATTTGCAGTAAAATGAACAATTTACATTTGCTAAACCTCCTAACATTGGTTAGCTAGCTACCACTATCAATGCCATCAACTATAACATGTAAAAACACCAATTCATACAGACGTGCACTCTGTTAAATCAGTCCTTATCTTTGCTGGCCATCTATATTGCTGCTCACTGTATTTCACTTCTGCAGTTTGTTGTTGAAGTTATTGCATCTGCAGCTCTACTATGCGCCGTGTCATGTCACGGGCCGGGGCTCGTCCTCTCAGTGATTCATCTTTATCTCGCTGCTATCCTCTTTCCCACCTCTCCCCCACAAATACAGAGTACAGTGTTGATTGGCCATTTACTCGTTACATATAACCAATCCAATTGAGCCAGACTACAAGCAGTAACCTTTCAGAGAGAGGCGGTGGCATCAGAGCCAACAGAGTGCATTTTAAAATTTATAGACTAACAGATCAGACAAAATAACAATTCCAATAATTAGAAAAATTATTAATATCCGATCCATTTATTGGCCAGGCCGATAAACTGTCAACCCCTACTTTTGTGTTTTGTATTGAGACCTATGGCTGATTATTGAGTGTACAATCGGTAAACATTGTCTTTTAAATTTGGTTCTGTCAGGGCAACCAGTTTATACATTTGCATTTATGCATTTGGTAGATTTGTTTATTGCATTTTACTTTTGTGCATTCAAGGTAGACTTTTTATCCCAGGGAATGCACATACTTGTAAAATCCTATATTGCAGTGTAGAGTGCAATTGCAGTTACTTTTGTAACAGTAGTGGAGGTAGCGGTCCATAAATTAGTGGCTTGATAATTGAATGGTCTTATGACCGATACATTTGTATATTCTGTAATAAATATAAATGTGACATAAATTGCTATTTTGAAAACGAACAAACTTTGTTGACTAAAGCGAAACCGGAGCCATTGCACTTGTTCCTTAAAAGATTGTAACCACTTGACTATTAGGAAATATTAAATATCAATTGCTTGATATCATGCACATCTGAGGGAACATCACAGGCAAGTGGAGTTGTTTACTAACAACGTCTTGGGGCATATTTATTTCCAGTGCACATGGCAAAAGTCATGTGGACGTTTGTTGGTACCTGTGAATTAGTGAGGACAGATTGGCACTGTTCTCCAATCAGTTCTTCAGTGTGTCTTGTAGTGCATTATCAATCAATCAGTAGCTCAGCAGAGATTTAACTCATGTTAGAGAAGGAAGTGTGAAAATGTGTGTGTGCACATGCCATTGGTAGCAAGGCCTCATGTCAAAGTTACATAAGTTTGTGGCATGACTGATTTATTTGTTCCATGCTGTTGGTGACATGGTGTTCTTTCTGGTTTTGGCTTCATCCGTTAACATCCTTTGAAAAGTGATTCTGTTTGTTTCCATTCCCTGCTTTTGAGCATAACCTAGCTTTAGCTTATTTGGAATATATGTTAATTTATTTAATGCATTGGTTGCCTCTTTTCCTTGGGCTTTGAGTGAGTATGCTATACCACACCTTATTGGGCTTCCCTTGTCACAGGGCTCCAGAAAGCATTCCTAATTGTCCCCCCAACAGAGGACCTATAGTAATCATTTAGGAAATTTCAGGGTATATACAAACATTTACATGTATAAAATTATCAAATTGTTGACAAGTATCAAGAGATGTTTTATTTTTTTAACTGAGCCTTTTACTAGCTGCAACCAGCTGTTGGATGCTGAGAGTTGTCCACGTGCCACTTGCACACAATGGAGCACAGCAGGCTCCAACAAAGGTGGGGTCAGAGTTCACTGGCCTCCGTGGACTGCAATGAAGCAGATGTGGTCAGCTCTGTTTATGTCTCTCATCAAAGGCTGTTACATTCCACTGCTGTATAGTCCATTCCTGATAAACTTAGACGTGCTATTCAGCGGATCTGAGCTCCATATGCTACCGTAAATCAGCAACCTTATGCTTTTGTTTGTGGAGGGGGCTTGATATTCTCCCGGGTAGGATGTCTTTCAATGGGGTGATAGCACTGAGGCGAAATCCTCTAGACCTTTCCGCTCTAGTGCTCAAGCTGTGATACGTCATGACAACCAAAAAAAACAGCCAGAGCCAGAGTGATTATTCCTGAAAGGTTCAGTCACTGTTAGACTCTGCACAGGGCTGCACCTTCAAACACAAAGTCTATCACCCTCCTGGAAAGCCATTCTGTATTTCACTCGGCTGCTTGAGCTAAACTTCTGCACAAAAATGCTGCTGCATGCATGCAACTATTTTGCTTTCTTTGCAAATATATATTTTAGGGCTGCCCCTAATAGTCGACCAAACGTTAGTTGATATGAGTCTTGGTCAACCAAGTTTTGATTGGTCGGTTGCTTGAAGAAGAAAAAAAAACTACCTACCATTTAAAAAAAAAAAAAAAAAAAGCTTGTTGAATGCTAGGTGGTACTATTGGGTAGTTTTCGTTAAGCAGTGTTAGGGTTAAGCCTACACAATAAAGCAAGACACCTTGATTTCAAACTTTGAACTTTATTTTAACAAAAAATTCAGATGAAACTAATTTTAAAATTTTAATGTTTGTGCAACATTTTGAAAGATGGCTTTACAACAGTCGTGAAGGGCATCATTTCTCTGGCAAAGGCCCTACTTCATCTGTGCATTCTCTCTATCTGTCGGGTATTTCATTGTCCAGGAAAATACATAATGTATGTGTGAATAAATTTGCAGCAAATAAAAACACATTTGTGCATGGAACTACTTTCTTACGCGACAGATCAGATTCTGACGTTTATTGTTCAAACCAAACGATGTGTCCAAGCCTTCATTAGTAATTCAAAATTGTCACTTCAGAAATAGTATCATGGCTTGTGCTGTTTCTAACAAGTTAGTGGATAAACAAGGACGGATGTTTGATTTTTGTGTGAGAGAGAGAGATTGAGGGTGTGCAATCAGCTGTTGCCACACCCAAGCAGAGATGCTGTCAGATTTCTCAGTGAGAAAGTAGCCATCCAAGCTGGGGTATTTCTTTCTATTTTGCTTAAAATCGGAAAGAGGTCAGCGCCTTGAGTTGTGTTGTGCTCTACTATTAATCTGACATTTCACATTCTTAAAATAGTGATCCTAACTGTCCTAAGACAGGGAAGGTTTTCTACAATTATATGTCAGGAATTGTTCAAAACTACATTTATAATTAAATATTAAGTATTTGGCTAAGTTGTATGTAAACTTCTAACTTCAACTGTATATCCTCCAGTCCACAAAACTGGAACTTGCTTAATAATTTTTCAAGCTGACATAAACTGATAGAAATCAAAAACCACCCACCAGATTGGCCTGTGACACTGCGGAATTAACCAGCCATGCAGAATTTTTTTCCTGCATTTGCCACTTGCCGGTTGTTCGTTTTGGATCCTGGTTATGGTGTTTACCAAATTGCAGGGTTTACTAGTGTTATGTTATCATGAAAACAAAAAATGTGTCTAACTCCTGCATTCCTTATATAAAATGCCTCCAAAGGAATTTGTCTAATCAGGGTGAAGAGAAGTGGAAACCAGTCTAATTATACCAACCAACTAGTCATTCAGGCAACTCACAAACTAGTCGATTTTAAAAGTATGTAGTTTTGCACATTCCTATTGCATTAAAGGTGCAGAAGCGTTCTATTTTCTCTTGTAGTGATATTAGTCATCTTAATGGAAATGTCCCCAGGGCTTTTGGTTGTGTCCATATGTTCAGTGGCAGCAGTTGTGGTGGGGGGTGTTGGGCAGGCTGCATTTGAAATTTCTGGCATGAGGACCTCAATGCTCTACAGCAGGTGTCTGACGGACTTTGGGGCTTTCTGCAGACTCCCTGAGGGACTGTGGGTGATTTTATGTGTGTGAGGGGCAGATGGATGACTCTGACTTTGCTTTCATAGCTCTTTGTGAGTGAACCAAACTGGACCAAAGGCTGACCCCACTGTGAAAGTGATCCCTCCTCCGTTGCCTGACAGTGGCCCCCTATCAATATTATATTCCTCCCACACTCACACACACAGAGAGACATGCACTTGTCCAAATACACCCACCTACATGCACCGTTTGTCTCAGCAACTTTTGTTGGTTTCTTTGTTTATGGGATAAAGGGTTTTATGGGATTTTACTTAAAATTAGGCTTAACGTATGTGTGAATTGTTTGCTATAAATTTATTTGTTACATATTTAAGTAACATCTGACCATTTGATCAAAGCCAGCTTGTAATGATTCTGGTTCTGGCCTACTAATTGAAATCATCTTTTGTTTCTTAACTTGTTTACCTATTCTGAAATAGCCTATGCAAAGTCAATTGTAGTCTCATTTAAAAATAAAGATATGTACTTGTACAATTTTCTTTTTCTACGATGCAAAACGATACTATCATTTTTTTATGAAATTGAAGCGTTACAGCCGAATTATAAATACAAAATTGAAAATGGAAAAAAAAAAATATGCATCAGTTTAGAACAATAAAGGAATATGAGAGAAGACCAATAGAAATAAATAAAAAGACAAAAATCTACATGGAGCTGCTGCAAAAAGCTGCAACACATGCAGCACCAATGTCTAAAGTCTAGCCTTGAGTTTACAGCTGCTTGGTTTGTGGTTAGTGTACATTCTTAGATAATATGCTGTCTGAACACTTGCAGTATGGAAAATCTCAAGCCTTTGCAATGTGTCATCAGTCACTTCCAGTGTAGATGGAATGTAACAGAAGTTATACTCTATGGAGTTTGACAAATCCACGCTGTTTTTAATTCCATTGTGGCATTATGGCATAGTCATGTCACATTTGTTTCTTGTGCAGGCCGAGGAACTCATACAAAGATGTGTCTGAGGTGGATGAGTCCACTGAGGTGGATGAGTCTTCGGACGATCCCAGCCAGGAAGAGGAGACTCTGTATGCTACCTCCCCTCCCCGTACTCCCCGGCTGATCAAGCGCATGTCCAACAAACACCAGAGAAGTGGCCAGGGGTTTAAAGGCAAAGGTAACTTTGCACATTTTTTGAAAATGCATATGGTCTTAGGCCCCTTTAAACATTAGCAGTGCACAGCCATTCTTTTGGGGTGACCTGTTGCACATTCAAGAGCTTAAGATCTGTTGAATGAAAATTGATGCATGTGACATTTTCCAGCCAAGTGGGCACTGTTGATTATTTCAAAATGCCAAATGTTGTGGACCTTGTTGATAGATCGTCATATGACTCAGGACACAGCAAAATAAAGCTTTTGTATAGTTCTTTTGTATTTCTTTCACATTATACAAAAGGACAGTTGTGAGGTAAGCGAAATGAGACTAAGGAAAGAACTGTTCATATGTAGCCACATTCATTCATTAGTAACCACATTGTATAAAACATTGTATGAGTTTGGTTGTTTGTCACTAATTTGCACCTGTTCTCTCATCTACAGAGAAGCTGTGTTCCATCCCGTTGTCTCAAAGAGAACGTGAAGGAGCCCGATCGGCTGAACCTCCTGAAGAGCACAGCTACAAGCAGGAAAAGAAGCAGCGCTTCAACCAGCGCTCCAACGAGCGAGATAGCAAGAAGACCTTTGAGGGCTCCTTCATGCTCGAATCAGTCTCTAAATCGAGTGCCATCGGCTCTCGAAACATGGACCCCCGCAAGCCCTACCTGAGCCTGGGCATGCTCCCTGTGCGCACCCATCGGCAGACCTCTCGCACCGACTGTCCGGCGGACCGCCTCAAGTTTTTTGAGACCCTGCGGCTCCTGCTCAAGCTTACTTCCATGTCGTCCAAGAAGAAAGAGAAGGAGCAGCGAGGCCTGGAGAATATGGCCTTCATGGGCCAGAACAATGAGGTCATCTGGCTGGAGTTGCAAGCCTGGCATGCCCGCCGTAGCATCACGGAGCAGGACCTGTACCTGTACACTGCCCGCCAAGCCATACCTGACATCATCAACGAGGTACTACACTTCAAAGTGGATTATAGCAGCCTATCTGGGCATGAAGGCAACCTCACAACAGAACAGAGCGACTTTTATCCTGGAGAAACCAATTGCAGGAATGATCCGTTTAGTTTCAGCACCTCCTCCATGTCCTGGGGTGAGATTGACGCTGCTGCTCCTTTTTCTTCAACATTGGAGTGCCGAGAGCACCTGCAAAGGCAACGAATTGCCTTTGATCAGGTAAAGCGTGTCATGTCACTGTTGGAGTCTGTGGAAGCTCTGTATCCATCTTTGCAAACCCTGCAGAAAGACTATGAGAAGTACGCAGCTCTGCACTTCCAAGGCAGGGTGCAGGCGCTCTGCTTGTGGCTCAATATCACTCAGGACCTCAACCAGAAATTGCGAGTGATGGGCACCGTGCTGGGCCTCAGGGACCTTTCCCGCATCGGCTGGCCTGTCTTTGAGATCCCCTCACCTAGGTGCTCACGTGGCGACGAGGAGGTGGATGAGGATGAAACCGAGTCCACTGCTACCTTCACGGCCGAAAATGATGGAGAGGAAAGGACCCTGAGTGAGGCAGATAGCGACGGAGAGCAGTCGCCCTGCCTCACGCCAATATGCTCACGCCTCATGTCGGAAGAGGAGTTCCTCCCACGGGACAGCGAGACCCAGTGTTGTCCCACTGCCATCTACAGGCCGTTTGTGGATAAGGCACTTAAACAAATGGGACTGCGTAAACTGATTCTTAGACTGCACAAGCTGATGGATCGCTCACTGCAGAGGTCCAGAACTGCACTGTTGAGTCGCATGCCGGCTCAAGAGGTGAGAGAGCAACTGTAGAACTTCTGGTTTCTTGGAGGACATTAGTTTGCTTCTGAATGTAAAGAATATTGGAGAAAACGGAAAAGTTTATGTTGGCTTCATAGCAGTTTGGTTGTTTGGAAATAGTTTGAATTGTTTAGGCCTAGATGCTTCTTTGGATGTCAATTGCTGTGTTTACATGCATCTGATTGAGCTTGATACAAATTATATTTCTATTTCCTTTGCAATTGAAAAGTTGGTGCAAATATATAGGGAAATTAATTGACATGTAAACATTAGAAATCTACTACTTTCACAGTCCATTACAAAATTCCTTGTGTGGATGTATTGTTCGGTGCATGACAACTCTTTCCCACCAGTCTTTGCTATGTATTCACATTCAGAGATGTCTAGTTATTGGAGGAGGGCGCACACGACGCTGCAAAACTAGATTGCTCCCACTATAGTCTGAAGCTGTCTACACTTGACTCTTTTCCATTTCTCGTTGCTATGGTAATGTTGACACTAAATGCTTCTCTTTGCATGTGCAAAAATGTTTGCAATACATGTGACGCATATGTAAAACTATATTTTCTTCAGATTGCAGAGCTTGGGGGTTCTTATTAATCTTCTATAATTAAATTGATTTCGTTTGACCAATCTGTGCATGTAAACATAGCTCATAGTCTGTTTCCTTTTATTATTACTTATCAGTATTGTGAAGCACCAGTATATGCAGATTCAATATTGAGCATTAGCTTTGAGGTCGATGCATTCTTTTTTTGTGTTTCTTACCAGATTAATATACTAAAAACGTCTTCATCCATATTGTCATTGCTCTTCCTGTTAGCTGTCAGTGGTCCCAGGTTCTTTGCACTGTGATTACCTTCCCGAGCTATCTCGTCACCTGGGTGGTCAGGAAGAGGCAGGGTCAGGACGGGTGTCGTGGGAGGAGCTTATGGACATGGACCTGCCCTCATTCCGGCCGGCCTTCTTGGTGCTTTGCCGTGTGCTGCTAAACGTCATTCACGAGTGCCTCAAACTGCGACTTGAGCAAAGGCCTGCTGGGGAACCGTCCCTGCTCAGCATCAAACAGGTCATTACTTACAAACATACCGTTGTTACTTACTTTGTTACCTATAGGTTTAAACCTAAAATGTGTCCACAAAAATGCTGTTTTTATATAAATTTTCATATCCTTATTTTAAATTTAAACCTATTTGACTGTTTGTAAATACTAGTTTAACTTTTTTTTGGTTAATCGATATGGGTTTTTCTACACAAATGAACAGCTTTACACAGTATTTTACAAACTAGCAACAACATTTTTATTATTGTTATTATTTTAGATTTAAGTAATATACTTTTTATTGTATATTATACTAATTTATTGTCAAGACAGTTGGTATATTTAGGAACTTGCACAAGGGGAACAACCACTGCTAATCAGGAATGGTTCTTGGTCCAGTTAGCTCTGTTATTCTATTTGGATAATGCAGATAATCTCAAATTGGCCAAATATTGATTGATTAATTGGCCTAGCCAATATATCAGTCCATCATAAATTTCATTTTATATATTTGTGACTAATTCATAATGTTAAGTGCTTTTGTTGTGAATCTAATTGTTGGTTTATTTTGTTTTACATTTGATTTAGATAAATATGACAGTTTTGAACATGATTTTTTTCTGAGATGCTTCATGCCTCCTGTGTTTGGGGATTTCCCAATAAGATCTTTTCAGGCATTCTACAAAACAAAATTAACAAAATTCCGAGAAGCATTAAAAATGGCTCATGTGTGTTTGTATGTTGTAGTTGGTGCGTGAGTGTAAAGAGGTTCTTAAAGGAGGACTCCTGATGAAACAGTACTACCAGTTCATGCTGCGTGGCGTTGTCACTGACCCCCAGGGTCTACAGACTAATGCCAACATCGATGAGTTTGAGGAGGATCTTCACAAAATGCTAGAGGTGGGATTTTACAGACTAGAAATTAGCCTCTCTGTCTCGCAGTTACATTTACTTTTATGACAGTGACAGTGAGTCCAATACAAAGACAATTTTGAAGATGTTACACAAAATTCCAGTACAGATCCCATCTGAGAGATTCCACCAAGACTTCCAGAATTCCAGTGTAACATGACCAAGATTTTGCATAGTGTGAGTTTGTCACACCATGCATGGAAAAAATATGCGTGACAGTTTGCAATTAAAAAGAACTGTGGATATTATTGACATCTAGATTAACAGTATGATTCCTTCACTGTGACTCAGTGGGAGTGGTTCTCTGTTTGCTGGCTGCTAATCTTTACCAGGGATTTTTGCCCAGCTCTGCTCTGTTCTTTTATTACATTTGTTGTTTTTGTAAGTGATACCTCTTGATAGAGCAAATAAGAGCAAAGTCTGGATGGCAGTAACTATTTAAAAGTTAGCTAAGTCAAATTGTTTGAGATGAATCTATAAAATGGCTTTATTCTTCACTGGTAAAGGTGTTGTTCAGTGGAACGTGACTTGAGTGGTTCGTATTCTGTATTCTGTACCATGTTTTGGTGAGCTCTTGGACGGCAGTAATCTGAGATGGGGTTATTGTAGAAAAAGCACACAATTGAGCTAGAAACACAAGTATGGTCTGCACTGATCTAAAAGAGCAGCAGTTGTAAATGAGTATAGTTGTCTAAACGGTCCTTTATAAAAAATTCATTCAAAGCCATCACTGATCATTTAAATGTTTGTAAATCACCTAAAAGGGATATTTCACCCAGAAATTAAAATGCTCTCATTTACTCACCCTCATGCCATCACAGATGTGTATGACTTTTTCATCAGCAAAACACAAATATTTTTAGAAAAATATCTCCGCTCTGTAGATCCATACATACAATGCAAGTGAATGGCGATCAGATATTTGTAGCTCCAAAAATCAAATAAAGGAAACATAGAAGTAAAAGTCCATATCATCAGAAGATGATAGGTGTGGGTCAGAAATGGAACAATATTTAAGTCCTTTTTTACTCAATCTCCACTTTAACTGCAATTAGGATGAAATCTTCAAACTGAAACGCAAAAATACACTAAATACAACTAAAAACATAATTTATGTAACTTGAAGGCAAAGTGTGAAATTGCTGCTCCCTTGGCGCCACCAAACAGAATAAAAAAAAGAAAATAACATGGATAAAAGTTGTATAAATAACCAAAAAAAAAATCCACTCTTCACCTTTAAACCATTGTAGTGATGAGCATTAGTATTTAACTAGCTAAATTTTGTTATTACAAAATCGAACATGTAATAGGACTTCAGGTAATACTTTTGATGACTTTTGTTGAAAGAACTGTCTAAATGAACTGAAATGTTAAAACTAATCAGGATTTCCAACTCTAAACAAGACCACATTCAGCATGGCTTCTGTTTATTGTGTGTATCTGTGCATGCAGGTGTACTTTGACTACATGCGCAGCTGGATCCAGATGTTGCAGCAGCTGCCTCAAGCCTCCCACAGCCTGAAGAACCTGCTGGAGGAGGAGTGGAACTTCACTAAAGTCATCACCCCATACATCCGGGGCGGAGAGGCCCAGTCCGGCAAGCTCTTTTGGTTAGTCTCTCACCTGGTGCACTAGCTGTTTCACATGTACTCCTCATTCATTGTGTTAAAAGAATAGAATTTTGTGACATTGATGCAGGAAAGAAACAAAGATTTTATTAACCAGAATTTTATAGCAGAAATTCAAATCAACCGCTACATCAAAATTAAAGTGCATATTATAAGCGTCACTAACACACTGCGATTTAAGAACATCGATTCATCATTATTCTTGTGTTTTTAGTGATATTGCTGGAATGCTGTTAAAATCCACTGGAGACTTCCTGGATGCAGGCCTTCAGAAGAGTGGCAATGAGTTCTGGGAGTGTGCGGATGACAGCACTGCCTCAGATGAAATCAGGTGTGTCTGAGAGTACACTTCATGAGTAATTAACCTCTCTGAACACACAGCACTGATCAAAGCAGGAATGTGCATTTTGGTCATATTGACTGCTTCATTTTGATAATTAGATTGCATGACCTAATATTTTATATAACATATTTTGAAACATCTTTCAGCATCATTCATCCCTGTGTTTTTCTTTCCCTGCAGACGTTCGGTGATTGAGACAAGTCGTTCGCTCAAAGAGCTCTTCCACGAGGCGAGGGAGAGAGCGTCTAAAGCACTGGGCTTTGCCAAGATGCTGCGGAAAGTGAGTGTTTTACAGACCCACTTCCACCCTTCTCGGCACAGTGATGGACCGTTTAACGTAATCATCTGTTTTATTCCCACTCAGGATCTTGAGATTGCAGCAGAATTCAGCTTAACCAGTGGAGTAACCGCTCTCCTGCAGGCACTGAAGGCCAAGAATTATGTGAAGGTAAAAACATATTTCTCCTGTGATATTGATGGACTGTTATGTCACATTATTATTGTAGTTCTTTAGCATTGTATTAACTGATTTGTAACATTTGTATATAACTACTGTATTTTGATAACATGGCATATAAAATCTCAAAGCACATTCTCGGTCAGTCAGATCGATTGTTTTGGATTCTGATTGAATATATGCTGTTCAAGGACATTGAAGCCATATGAAACAACTTTGTGTATTCTTAGGTTCAAATCCCAGGACTGGAGGAGCTGCAGGTGTTTGTCCCTTGTGGTCTGAGGGAGCAGCGGCTGGTCATCTTACAGCTGCTAAACGCGGCTGCAGGAAAGGACTGCTCAAAAGAGCCGGACGAGAACCCAGAGGACGAGGCCTACCTGCTCATGAGCAAGCACAGAATCGGGGACTCGACCGCTGATGGAACCTGGGCTGAGTGGGATGGCAATGTGCTTAAACTGGTGCCTCAAGTGGAGACGGTGGACACGTTACGTGTCATGAAGGTATGAAGTTGGATTTGCTTAAGGTTAGAAGTTTTCATCTCATGTCATTCTAATTGTGTCATTTGTTTGCATTATCATTCCAAGTAATTAATAGGATATAACTTGATTTGACTTCCATGGATTCAAACACACTATTTGGGTATAAAGGTGGGTGGTTAACCAAACACACAAATGTGATTTGAACATTTAATAGTAAAAATATAATAGTAAAACAGCTTCCACTCTTCTAGGAAGGCTTTGCACAATACAGTATGTTGGAATATGGCTGTTAGAATTTGTCACAAATGATACCTCAAATGTTGCCAGAAAGTTGGAAGCACACAATTCTCTAGAATGTCATTGTATGATGAAGCATTTAAATTAGTCCCTATTGGAATTAAAGGGCTGAGCCAAACCTATTTATTAGGAGTTACATGACTTTGCCAGTGTAGTATATATGTTGCCTCTTAATGTCATTCTGGATTCCCAGGTGGACAATCTCCTGCTGATTGTGATGCAGTCAGCGCACCTGGTGTCACAACGCAAGGCCTTCCAGCAGTCGATGGAAGATCTTCTCACCCTCAGCCGAGAACAGACATCCAGCCAGCCACTCATTGTCTGCGCTCTGGAAAAACTCAAGGTGAAGAAACACAAACCAATATCTTGTGGTCCCTTCTTTCCTTCTATCTTTTATAACATATCAGCAGTTCTCTACTTGATGTCATTGGAGTTTGTGGAGACCCACTTTCATATTACATCAAGCAAAGGTTTCGGTCTGCTTCACACAATGCTGATATAGCAAACGAATGGAGAATGTGGTAAAATCGTCACACACACACTGTCATTTAGGGAGATGGAAATTAGATATGTTGCAACAAACACACCAGCAAGTTCTGCCTTAAAGAGCACAAAGACTTTTGATGGTTTTGCTCCAAAGGCAAAAGTTAGATTTGTTATGCGATGAATTGAACACTTATAACTGCGTCTCAGTTTCCTCCACCAACAGGATGTTTGCAAATAGTACATTAGCTCTAATCGCAAGTACAGTACATTTTGTATTGTACTGAATTGCTCCTTTAAGGAAATGGTTTGCTTTTTCAGAATGAGGCTCTTCAGCTGTGCATCAAGATCAACACAGCAATCGACCGTGTGGAATACATGTTCACATCAGAGTTTGAGGCCGAAGTGGAAGAAACGGAGAAGGCCACACTGCAGCAGTATTACAGAGAGGCCATGATCCAGGGATACAACTTTGCCTTTGAGGTCAGAGCCACACAAATGATCCAGTGTATTCAAACAATGACACACATGGTGTCCTTTCACTTTATGAACACGGGCTAGTATGTAACAATGGTATGAAATTAACTTTTGTTTGTAACTTTGCCAACCAGCCACAGTGGTGAATGCCCAATTTTAATATATAGTGGATATATAAAGTCTACACACCCCTGTTAAAATGCCAGGTTCTTGTGATGTAAAATAATGAGACAAAGATGAAGATAAATCATGTCCACCTTTAATGTGACCTATAACGTGAACAATTCAATTGAAAAACAAACTGAAATCTTTGAGGGGGGGGGGGGGGGAGAAACTCACAATAACCTGGTTGCATAAGTGTGCACACCCTTAAACTAATACTTTGTTGAAGCACCTTTTGATTTTATTACAGCACTCAGTCTTTTTGGGTAGGAGTCTATTAGCATGGCACATCTTGACGTGGCAATATTTGCCCACTCTTCTTTGCAAAAGCGCTCCAAATCTGTCAGATTGCGAGGACATCTCCTGTGCACAGCCCTCGTCAGATCACCCCACAGATGTTCAATTGGATTCAGGTCTGTGCTCTGGCTGGGTCATTCCAAAACATTAATCTTCTTCTGGTGAAGCCATGCTTTTGTGGATTTGGATGTGTTCTTTGGGTCATTGACGTACTGAAAGGTGAACTTCCTCTTCAGCTTTCTAATGGATGCCTGAAGGTTTTGTGCCAAAATTGCCTGGTATTTGGAACTTTTCATAATTCCCTCTGCCCTGACTAAGGCCCCGGTTCCAGCTGATGAAAAACAGCCCCAAAGCATGATGCTGCCACCACCATGCTTCACTGTGGGTATGGTGTTCTTTGGGTGATGTGCAGCGTTGTTTTTGTGCCAAACATACCTTTTGGAATTATGGCCAAAAAGTTCAACCTTGGTTTCATCAGACCATAACACATATTCTCACGTGCTTTTGGGAGACTTGATGTTTGTTTTTGCAAACTTCAGCCAGGCTTGGATGTTTTTCTTTGTAAGAAAAGGCTTCCGTCTTGCCACCCTACCCCATAGCCCATTCATATGAAGAATACAGGAGATTGATTTCACATGTAGCACACAGCCAGTACTAGGCCTCTTGGAAGCCTCCCTGACCAGTTTTCTTATCGTCTTTTCATCAATTTTGGAGGGATGTCCAGTTCTTGGTAATGTCTCTGTTGTGCCATATTTTCTCCACTTGATGATGACTGTCTTCACTGTGTTCCATGGTATATCTAATGCTTTGGAAATTCTTTTGTACCCTTCAACTGACTGATATCTTTCAACAATGAGATCCCACTGATGCTTTGGGAGCTCTCCGCGGACCATGGCTTTTGCTCTGAGATGCAACTGAAAATTTGTGATTTTAATCAGAGTCACTTTAAATAATGGCAGGTGTGTAATGACTTCTATTTAACATGAGTTTGAATGTGATTGGTTAATTCTGAACACAGCCACATCCCCAGTTATAAGAGGGTATGCACACTTATGCAACCAGTTTATTGTAAGGTTTTTCATTTTTCCCCCACGAAGATTTCAGATTGTTCACGTTATAGGTCACATTAAAAGTGGAAAAATTCTGACTTGATTTATCCTTCTCATTCTTTTACATCACAAAACCTGGTATTTTAACAGGGGTGTGTAGACTTTTTATATCCACTGTATATATGTGTGTGTCTCTTCTGTAGTGGCCGTGCGCCATAGAACCACTGAACACACAGAGAATCAGACACGCGCGTCAATGTTTTTTTTCTTTCGTTCATTCTTCAAAATATAATCAATTGTTTCTTCAAGCATGCATCTTTGTGTCTAATGGCATGTCTTGTCATATGTCACTGAGACGTACAGGCCACCCACTACAATGTCAGGTAGATGAGCAAAATTTCCCGCCACTGCACAAAAATACCAGCATTTGGCGGGTTGGCAGGTGTTAATTTCAAACCATGTAACCATCCAGCAACCGCATAGCAACACACTAACAACCACTCAGATCACCTTAGCAACTACATAGTAACACCCTGGCATCCACCCATGACACCCTAGCATTGTGTGACAAGTTTTACATGGGCACTAATATAGAATAGAATAGAATAGAATATCTTTATTGACATTGTATAAATACCATTATTATTGCACAGGTACAATGAAATTAGGTTTGTGACTCTCCTTATGATACTATAGAACAATAAAAAAATAAATAAGAAAACATAGTAAATAAAATTACATTTAAATACCAAGCATGATAGGAAAGTCAAGCAAATGTTAATCGTGCAATAGCTAAGGTATGTAGGGCAGCAATGGAATCAATAGTGTGGAAGGATTTGAGTGTCAAACAGTAACACAGATATGCACCATATAAATGATATATAACAATGTAAACTGTGACCAAACAGATCTTTGGGCAAATGACTATATGATTAAAATTTTCTTGAGAAAAGTAAAAGCATGCCTGTGCTGTCCCTGCAGTACCATAAAGAGGTTGTACGTCTGATGTCTGGAGAGTTCAGGCAGCAGATCGGGGAACGCTACATCGCTTTTGCTCGCAAGTGGATGAACTTTGTCCTCACAAAGTGTGAAAGTGGGAGAGGCACTCGTCCACGGTCAGTCTTTCATCCCTCAAAGACATTAATATCCACAGGAAATATTTTCAGCTTGTTGCTAAATTAATTTATCTCACCACTTTGTTCTTTTATCATGTTCACTAATGTTATTTGACTAATTTTTTTTGTTTCATCTCTAGATGGGCAACGCAGGGCTTTGATTTTCTTCAAGCGATTGAGCCGGCTTTTATATCGGCCTTGCCAGAAGATGACTTTCTGGTGAGATAGCTGTTTTTTTTTTTTATATATATCTGTGATGGGTTGTAATTTGAGTTTATAATCTTTAAAATTGTGTCATGTAGAGTCTGCAGGCTCTGATGAATGAGTGCATCGGACATGTTATAGGGAAACCTCACAGTCCAGTCAGCAGTATGTACTTTGGTAAGTGTTCTCCTGAACTTCGTTAAAAGACGATTCAGCTATTAATGTTTTTGAAAGACACTTCACATTTTAAGTGTATAATTTTTTTAAATGTTAAAATACTTATTGGTGTCATTTTAATATGCTGAGTTAATTTTAAGTTAGCCATTCTGAGGTTGATTTACGTTAAGTGCGTAAACACTGTTTCTCATCAAAACATTGCTCTGGTTGTTTGAGCACACCAACCATTTCCTTAAAGGGATAGTTCACCCAAAAATGAAAATTCTCTTATTTACTCAACCTCATGCCATCCCAGATGTGTATGACTTTCTTTCTTCAGCAGAACACAAAGATTTTTAGAAACGTATTTCAGCTCTGTAGGTCCATACAACGCAAGTGAATGGCGACATTTGTAGCTCAAAAATCACATAAAGGAAACAAAAGTAATCCATATGACTCCAGTGTTTAAATCCATATATTCAGATGCACTATAACAGGTGTGTGTGAGAAACAGAACAATATTTAATCCTTTTTTAATCGAAATATCCACTACAGATGTGAAACTGAACAGGCACCACGTGTGACTTTCAGATGTAAAAGTGAAAGTGGAGATTTATAGTAAAAAAAGGGACTAGTATTTTGACGTGTTTCTCACCCACACCTATTAAATCACTTTTGAAGATATGGATTTAATCACTGGAGTTGTGTGGATTATTTTGGAGCCACAATGATCTGATCCCAGTTCACTTGCATTGTATGGACTTAACAGAGCTGAAATGGTGTTCAGCAGAGGAAAATAAGTCATGCACATCAGGGATGATATGAGGGTGAGTAAATGATGAGAGAATTTTATTTTTTTGAGTGAACTATCCCTTCAATCAATGATGCAATTTTGGTATAGAAATATCTGTTTTTCCTGGCAGTGACAGAAGGGAGGAATGTTTGGGAAACTTGCTTGAAAACAGTTGTTATATTTGTTGTTCCTGTGGTGTTTCTCGAAATGCACTTAAACTTTTAAATCACTTTCAAAAAGGTTAAGTTGGGCAGTTGTTACAGTTTAGTACTAAATTAATATAGCTGTACCTGTACAATGACAATTAAGAGGTTGACTTGACTAAATTGCATTAGATTCTGACGACATTTGGTGTCATTTTACAGCAGGCCCACGGAACAGCCCTCGACCTGTCAAAGTGCCCCGTTGCCACAGCGACCCTCCGAACCCGTATCTCTTCATCCCTTCATCTCATGCTGAGGGTTTCAGGTAGGCAGAATCCTGGGTTTACACAGCAGCTAATACAGTTCATTTCAGCATTTTTACGTTTGGAAAATATTGACTTCCTTTGCATGCCCTAGTGCTCTGTTTTTTTTAAACTGGTCATGCTTATATTAATGCTTCAAACTCAATCTGTGCTGCAACGTAGAGATTCATATTGGTGTGTTTGTGTGTTGATGTTGGAGCATGTTTAATCTCTGCCTAATTTAATATACAGTCACTCGCACTCATACGCCCCTTCACATCCAAAGCACAATGCTGAGGCCCTCAGTGTGTTTTTCCACCACAGCTCTCGGAGTCTCCCATGTGATCTGCGTACCCAGTTGTGTCCCCTTGGTCCCCGCCCCACCCATCCGTTACCCCCAGGGGAACACAGCCATGCCACCAAATCCTCTGGCAGCACCCCCAATGATATCAGGTAGTCAGGACCACCCCTTATATCCCCAGGCAGAGCTCTGCAACATTTTCAACAGCTTAAGCAAAACCTCTGTGTCAGAACAGCAGCTCTCATAAGATTCATAACTGAATCTGCCATTAAACATCCTGCCAACAACAGGATGATGGGTGTCATAAAATCTCCCTAGAATCCTTCTCTAAAGATTTTAATTTCTAACCCAAGTCCATTAGAAAACCTTGAACCTTTTGACAAGAAATGCTGTTTTCACACAGGATAAAATATTAAAGGAGCCACATCACAAGGAATCACATTTTTTCTTGATCTTTTAAAATAAAATGTTAATGCTAGTTAAAAATGTACCAAAACTCCAAATTAAAATGACTACATTGATGTTTTTGGTGCAAACTATATTTTACTAATAAAAAATGGATTATACGACCTAATTAAGATGAATAACTAAGTGATTGTGGTCCTCCTTAAAGGAATAGTTCACCTAAAAATGAAGATTCTCTCATCATATACTAACCCTCATGCCATCCTAGAGGTGTATGACTTTCTTCTGCAAAACACAAAAATGAAAAGATTTGTAGAAGCAGATCTCAGCTTTGTTGGTCCATACTATGTGAATAGTGACCAAAGCTTTGAAGCTCCAAAAAGCACAAAGGCAGCATAAACGTAATCCATTTGACTCCAGTGGTTTAATTTGTCTTCTAAAGTGATCCAATTGAGATATATATCCTGACATCTGCATTCTTTTGTGATCATGATTTTGAGTGATTACACTTCCTAGTGCCATTTAATGGTCTGCACATATGTCAGGCACTGCAAAAGAGTCTGCATTGGCAAGATGTACAGTGAAAAATGAGTTATATTTTGGTCTGTTTTCATGCAAAACTGATTTGATTACTTCAGAACACATGGATTAAACCACTGGAATTTTATGGATTACTTTTATGTGCTTTTTGGAGCTTTAAAGTTTTGGTCACTATATGCTTGCATTGTATGGACCTACAGTGCTGAGATATTTTTCCAAACATCTTTGTGTTCTGCAGAATACAGAATGTCATACACATTTGGGAAGACATCAAGGTGGGTAAATGATGAGAGAATTTACATTTTTGGGTGAACTATCCCTTTAAACTCTTTGCCAGACAGAAAATTGGCTAAAAAACCCAAAATATTCGATCACATTTGGATGCCGCAAGACTATACACTTAAGTATTTGGTTAAGACCTTTGCTGATGAAATGCTTGAATGATTAACATGATTAACTATTAACATAGTGTCCAAAGCTTCCTGTTTATTATCCTCTGTTGTAGTGTGCTTAAGCATGCATCATTGTCTTATACAGACAGAGGCATTTTCCCAAAGGCATTTTAATGACAATTAACAGTTTTACAGGAAAGTAATATAGATAATTAGCCAGTTCATTATAGTTCATTAGCCAAAATGTTGGCAGTTTATGGTTGCTGATCTTTAATAGCTATTAATTGTCATTTTTAAGAACTTTGGTTACATTTTATATGAATGTGTCCTCCTATATGAAATTTTGTATTTTTTTTTTTGTTTTGTTTTGTGCCATATTTAATAAACTTTGTTAGCTTTTTTGTTCCCTATTGCAGTACACTTAAATAGACCTGTGGCATTTCATATGAATTGTAAATAAGTTTTTTTTTTTTACAAGAATTTGAAATGCTGATTTCAAAATAGATTCAAAAGAAATATAGCCTAACACCACAGGCCACTGCTTAACATTTCATGTCAACAACATTTATATTGAATTCAATTGATGTGCGCTTACAGGTGGCCCATCCAATAATTAAAATATATATATATATATATATTTTCATCATTCACAAAGGAAGTGTTTGTATGTGGTTTGAAAGGGCTTAATGCTGCTTGTAGTGGCTTCTACACTGCTGCACATTAATAGAGCTGGCTTTCCCATTGACTTTTTTGTTGCTGTTAGACTAAGCATGCATAACAACATAACTAATATCTCTCACGCTACGTGTTTGCTTGCATGCTTTGTTGACGTTCCTAAAATAGCTTCTTGTCTGAGTGTAGGTTGTGTCTGTAACACTACATGCATTTGTGACTTTTTTCTGCCTAACAGGGGATCCAGTGTACATGAGAACGACCGTCTGTCATCTGTGGCGGCAGAGTTTAAATCCCTCAGCCGTCACTCCAGTCCGACAGAGGACAGAGAAGGTGTGTGCTTTGACATTTAAACTGTTCAGTAGTTTGGTATCGATGCACCTGACCTTGCATAAAGTCTTTCCTTTAGTAGACTGATTCTCTTTTTCTGTTGCCGTTCCAGAACCCTCATATCCTAAAGGAGACCCCATCAGCACTGCCCGTCGCAGCTGGGAGCTCCGCAACTTCATCAGCCAGTCAAAAGGTCGGACACAATGAAAATAAATAAAATAATGCATTTTGGGCAAGTGGAAAACAAAATAATATCTTAGTCTTTTGGTAATTTTTTCGATATATGGTAGATTGGTGAGTGACGGATTAGGATTTTTTAGGGGCTATTTTTTAATATAGAAAAATATAATTTTTTTTGCATAGCTCAAATATAAGTGTTAAAATAAGTGTTTTGTACTCAACAATTTTAATTAAACCTTGAAATTGAATTAGTTTAAGGTGTTTGTACCATGTTAATCTGTTCTTGCTCCTAAAAAACGTACTATGGTTCGACCATAATATTTACTTAAAATAATAAATGACCCTACCATGCATAATATTTTAAAAGGTTTTTAGTAGTACAGTGAAGTGTTTTGATAATTAGTTTGCATTTTGTTTTCTTAAATCTGTATTTTTTTTTTTTATATTTATCTTTTCAGAGCAGTTTCTCAGTTTTGTGACATTTACAGATCCAATTTTCTTTCAAATGAATAAAAGATAAAGTATAACAAAATGTTGTTCTTTAGCATATTGTATCAGTGATTAAAACTGCAACCACAGAAATTAAAAATCTAATTTTTACTGCCAAAATTGGTTGCACCACGCGATTTATGGCAGCACCAAAGAGGTTGGACATGTGTTACTTTATTTTTTTATTAAAAATACAGATGAACAGAAAAAGAAGGCATCACGTCATTGTCAATGTTTATGTATTTGCTCTGAACTGGCTCAAAATCATATTCGTAATTCTATTTCTACTTGAAATATTAAAAGAATTTCATTTATATGCACCAATATAACAATTCGAGATATTTGATATAAATATTTGATATAAACAATGATATAAACATTTTAATTCATATGCGAGACAGATTTAACAAATGATTGAATCAGTTTTGAATTGATTCATTTAAAATGACAGTTTGAACTCTACCAACTCTATTTTTGCTATAGAAGTTTAAATCAGAGACTGATCATTAAAACTAAAAAATCTCATATTTGCAAGTGTTCTAGTTAAATGAATCATTACGCAAGTCAATGGCCAAATAAAAAGTGCTGTCAAATCATCACAATGTTGCTTAATTTTATATTGCCATAA
Source organism: Moxostoma hubbsi (assembly GCA_032164185.1). Taxonomy (NCBI): domain Eukaryota; kingdom Metazoa; phylum Chordata; class Actinopteri; order Cypriniformes; family Catostomidae; genus Moxostoma; species Moxostoma hubbsi. Next base: position 11,034,306 of record JAVLUX010000021.1, read on the forward strand.
AAACCATTGCAAATATACAGTGTTAATCTTCAATATATCTTCCAGCCCTTAAATCTTAAATCTTTTTAGTTATTCTCAGTGTTTTACATTTTCCTGTTATATTAGAAATGTATTCCCTCTCTGATGCAAGACCCTACTCTGATTTTCCTTCAGACACGGCAGCCCGTCAGAGCCCTATGGAGACAGTACGGAGCTCCATACTTGCCTTCGACGACAAGCACTACACCCTCATGAGACAGCGCAACATCATCGGCCAGGTGTGTAACACCCCCAAGTCCTACGACAACGTCATGCACGTAGGCCTGCGCAAGGTCACCTTTAAATGGCAGAGAGGCAACAAGATTGGTGAGTGCTCATTAGTATGCATGCCTCAGACAGCAGAGACATTATAGCATTTTCTGAAAACTTCTGAAATTGATCTGGAAATCAAAATCTGTAATTGAAAACTGCTTGTCTGTTTAAAGGTGAAGGGCAGTATGGGAAGGTTTACACATGCATCAACGTGGACACTGGTGAACTGATGGCCATGAAGGAGGTATTTGCCTGATTTGTGAAATTTCAGTGGTGTTCATGAGACAAATTAGAGACATCTGTCATGAGTGTCCTTTTATTTCTGTCAAATTCATTTTAAAGACCCCATGAGATAGTGTTGACTAGGGGTGTAACGGATCACTCATCTCAGGATTCACTTCACGATACTGAGCTCACGGTTCAGTTTATGATTCTTTAAACTAAGCCTGAATCAAAAAAGTTATGATTGAAAGTTGTATTATTATGATTATTATTATTTCAAAGACGGATGCAAAACATTTTTAATTTAACACTGTTATTAAAAAAGTGCTATATGAGCCATCATTGATGCACTGGAATTCAAAATCTGCCTAGAACAGGGCAATGGTGGCACCAAATGGAAATATTAGCTAATAATTAGCTTTGCTGAAAACATGGAATAATGTTAAATACATGCTGCTTGCGCACTGTTACTGATTACATGCATTTAAACTCTTTTAAATTAAAGCTGTATTTTTTCTAAAATAATAATGTCTCTGATTACATCTAAATACTATTTTCAAAAATACATGTTTAATGGAAGTGCATGCTTATCCATTTAAATGTCCCTACTTAAAACCCTACTGAAATGTACTGATGAAATCAAATCAGACATGACATTTGACATAGCATAGCATCATTATAGATATTCAGCATTATATATAGTAGATTAATATGGCACTATAGTTAAACCTAATGACAACTACATTCTATAATCAAACTCACAGCCGCAAATTTTCATGCCTCACAACCGCATTTTCTGCAAACCTGCATACTGTGTGAATGGAGCCATAACGGACAACTACAGTTGAAGTCAGAAGTTTACATACACTTAGGTTGAAGTCATTAAAACTAATTTTTTTAACTACTCCACAAATGTAATATTAGCAAACTATAGTTTTGGCAAGTCATTTAGGACATCTACTTTGTAAACAATTGTTGGAAAAATTATTTATGCACAGACAGATTGTTTCACATTTAATTGACTATCACAATTCCAGTGGGTCAGAAGTTTACACAAGTTAACTGTGCCTTTAAGCAGCTTGGAAAATTCCCCAAAATTATGTTAAGCCTTTTAGACAATTAGCCAATTAGCTTCTGATACGAGATGTACTGAATTGAAGGTGTACCTGTGGATATATTTGAAGGCCTAACTTCAAACTCGGTGCCTCTTTGATTGACAATATGGGAAAATCAAAAGAAATCAGCCAAGATCTTACATTTTGTGGACCTCCCACAAGTCTGGTTCATCCTTGGGAGCAATTTCCAAATGCCTGAAGGTACCACGTTCAACTGTACAAACAATAGTATGCAAGTATAAAAACCATGGGACCAAGCAGCCATCATACCACACATTCTGTCTCTTAGAGATGAACGTAGTTTAGTGCGAAAAGTGCAAATCAATCCCAGAACAACACCAAAGGACCTTGTGAAGATGCTGGAGGAAACGGGTAGACAAGTATCTATATCCACAGAAAAACGAGGCCTATATTGACATAACCTGAAAGGCTGCTCAGCAAGGAAGAAGCCACTGCTCCAAAACTACTATCAAAAAATCCAGACTACAGTTTGCAAGTGCACATGGGGACAAATTTCTTACATTTTGGAGAAATGTCTTCTGGTCTGATGAAACAAATATGGAACTTATTGGCCATAATGACCATCGTTATGTTTGGAGGAAAAAGGGTGAAGCTTGCAAGCCGAACAACACCATCCCAACCATGAAGCATGGGGGTGGCAGCATCAAGTTGTGGGAGTGCTTTGCTGCAGAAGGGACTGGTGCACTTCACAAAATAGATACCATTATGAGGAAGGAAAGGCTTTCTCCCCTTTTCTCCCCATTTTGGAATGCCCAATTCCCAGTGTGCTCTAAGTCATTGTGGTGGCGTAGTGACTCCTCAATCCAGGTGGCGGAGGACTAATCTTTTCTAATCATTTCCTCCGCATCTTATCACCTGGCTTGAGTGTGTTACTGTGGAGGCTCACGCTATTCTCTGCTACATCCATGCACAACTCACCACGTGCCCCACGAGAAAAACTTTATAGAGACCACGAGGAGGTTAACCCAATGTGACTATCCACCCTAGCAGCTGGGCCAATTAGTTGCTTAGGAAGCCTGACTGGGGTCACTAAACGTGCCCTGGATTCAAACTTCCGACTACAGGTGTGGCAGTCAGCGTCTTTACTTGCTGAGCTACTCGGGCACCTGACATTTCACATTCTTAAAATAAAATGGTGATCTTAACTGACCTAATACAGGGAACGTTTTCTACAATTCAGGAATTGTGAAAAACTGAGTTTTAATGTATTTGGCTTAGGTGTATGTAAACTTCTGACTTCAACTGTAGTTGTCAGTCATGTCATTTAATGTGAGACAGCCATGTTGCACTGTACACCTGTGTCTTATAATTCATAACTCACGGAGATATTAGCTGCTTGTCAACCAAAGTTTCAGCCACTATTTTCTACCGGCTGCTCACAGGCATGAGCCACGCAAAACAAGCTGCACTCTGTACATGGTTAAAAAGCATTCAAAGCTGCTGTCTGTTAATTATGATCTGTTGGATGAACTTGTGCCTCAATTGGACTTGTTTATTTAATAATGCGTTGGCAATTGTGATTAGACATGCCGGTTTTATGGACGTTGCCATCTTTGATATTTACTTTAAAGCCCTGTTCACGACACCATCCCATTCATTTTCAATGAGAGCACAGCGACACGTGCTGTCGTGACTGTTGGCAACAGATTACCTTGGCAACTTTATGCAAATGATGAGGGACAGGTTATATATAAAACACACTCTCCACCAGAATGTGCATCTTTAGAGAAAAGAACTGATTCCTTGTCAAATTAATATGATATCTTAGTTTTATTGGCAGTATCATCTGTAAACAGCATTTCAAACTCTACTATGGTCAGTTGTGCAGTCCACCAATTATAAATTTGGTCCTAGATGTACATCCCATAGTCGGATACATTTGAGAGAACTTTTATCTACACTGAAATTGCCTGTTACCACCTACCAGTTGATTTGTTATAAAGAGGTTTATATTTGTATGCAGTTGTCAACTACCTTTTGTACACTAAATAATGTCCAAACTCACACTTATTTAAAAATACAGGTTTTTGTAATGCAGGCTGTGACACTGGTCGGCCGCTAATTGCAGGGTTGGTGGTTCGATTCCCGGCCCACACGACTCCACATGCCGAAGTGTCCTTGGGCAAGACACCGAACCCCAATTAGCTCCCAATGGCATATTATGAATAATTTCATAATGTGCATTTAAAATTTTGGTTTTGAAATTGTAGAATAATTTTGATGTAAAAATTGTGTAAGAATGAAAAACAAATGGGTAAAATGTTTTCAGACATAGGCCTACTGTAAAAATATTGAGAATGAGTTGAGAAGTGTTAGACTCTTGCTTTTATGAGTGCAGTCCATTCATTTAAACTTTAACCTACCAATTTTACTGATGTGAACTGATAAGCTAACTAACTCACTGTTACTTGATCCTCCTCTGCCATCTCCTGGTTGCAGACAGGTGTTGTAACATGGCTGAAGTTGTTACTATACAACAATTTTCCATCACAAATTTGGCAATTTATTGGATTATTAGTTTGATCCAAAGTAAAATACTGGCAGACTACAGTATAGGTCTGGCAAGCAGCAGCTGTCCGATGGGTTGAAGGTCTTGTGCAATTGCGTCATACAGATTTAAACAAACGGAGCACATTTTATGGCTGGCGAACTGCAAAAGATTCAGAATCAGGTTGATGTTCGTTTAGCTGAAGTAATTTTATAATCCTTTTGTGAGTTGAATTAGTGCTGTTAAGGCTTCTGGAATGTGTAGTAGTTCAGTGGTCACAAAAATTAACCTATCCGTCCATTTCCCTGAGCTGAATTGGTTCCATCTTTAGAGTCGATTCTCGATTCCTAATGCCTTACAATCAAGGATGGATTCTTGATTGGAATCGCACTAAAGTTCCCAGCACTAAAGTCTAGCGACATGTTGCCTGCGGTGTGAACGGGGCTTAGTCATTGTCACTATGGTTAAAGCTGTCAGAACACAGGCTTGACTTCGGTTGTTTGTTCATACAGACAGTATTCAAGCCGCTACTTTAAACAGGACATTAAGACTCAAACCTGTAAATACGGTTGTCAATCCCAAACACTGACTGTGTTAACGTAGCATAATTTTCTCTCATGCATCAGATGGACATCAGGGCAGTGTTGCACCAGCTGTGTGTAAGGTCTCACTTAAGTTGGGATGTAAAGTTCACACAAAGGGCTTAGTAACTACTAGTTAGTTTGGTTGCACCACCTGTTAAGGCAAGACTTAACTAGTAGGTTGTAAGATCTCCGTAAAGTAATAATATGACATTTACCTGAATTAATCCAATAAACAGCAGATTTCTGATCTTGTTCAAACCTTGTTTGCTTGTAACTGTCAGCTGTAATCATTTATATTGCAAGTGAAATATGATATAATAAAACGTATAGATTTAATTAATAGGATATTTTGTAATCAAGATTTAATTAATAGGATATAGACTTTTTAGATACAGTTCCTGAATAATATTGTTTACAATGTATAAGGGGTAATTAATAAATACTAATACAACGGGCTGGAAAAATTGACATTTGTTCATTTTAATATCCTATATATATTTATATATTATATGTGAAACTTCATACCGGGCAACCAGGCTTGTAGGAGGGTTACTTTTGAAATGTATTCCACTACAGATTACAGAATACATGCTGTAATTTGTAATGTATTCTGTTACATTATTCAAGATCAGTAACGTATTCTAAATACTTTGGATTATTTCTTCAGCACTGGTAGATTTTTTTTTTTTTTTTTTTTCACTTGTTTTGACTAAAAACTCTGTCAGTACAGTAAGACAAAATACACATGTTAAAAATACATTCTCTGAAAAACATAAATATCTTATGCAGTGTTGTTCTGAAACATCTTGTTCTAAGTTTTAAGGATTTTTAGATATTCTTACAGGAAAACAATAAAAAACATTATCAAGAATGTTTTTTTTTCCCTAATATCAAAGATCTTACTAGAAAAAAGAAATTATGATCCAATGTGAATTTTCTTGAATTAATGTGCATGTAAAATGGCTAGAAATAGCATTTTAGCTTAGCATAAACCTGACAATTTACACAACTTCAAACTTATTTCTCTGTCTGCTCGTATGAATATAACACATCATAAGAAAGTGTTTCACTGCTGTTCAAATGCACTTTGATCCCATCATTTATATGTATAAATGTTTTCCATCTGAAAGGACTAATTATTAAATGAAACAAATGACAATACAAAATATTAGTCTTTTTTTATTTCTTCCGTTACTCCTGGTCGGAGGCTAGCGTAAATATTTAGTTTATACGTACGGTTAAGTCCTACCTAAGTTTAATGGTGCAATGCTCATATTTTTAGTAGTGTGTAAATTGGACTTGGTGCCCTTTTATGCCACAGCTAGGCAAATTTGTAACTTGCATATCGCTGGTGCAACATGTTCCTGAAGAGTAGGGATGTGCTGAACGACTAATTTCACTGAAGTTTAAAGTAACATTTTGGAGTCGACTTGGCTAAAAAGAAACCAACCTTCAGAAAACAGTCAAAAATTGTGTTTATGCGACCCACTTGAAATAATTTAGCTATTCCAAATCTGCCTCAAATTTCCGCTGAAAAGGGGCATTTATCTGCGACGCACTCGCTTTGCATTATGATCATTGGACATTAAATATAAAACACACATTCACCTTTAGCGAATATTGGTGTGTTTTCTGAAAACAATTGAATGTTTTCTGAGCCTGTTCGAAACGGAATTCACCAAGTAAAATTCACTTAAAATATTAAAACAATCAGGACATTGTTGAAAATAATTAACAGGTAGGCTAAGCCAAATCTACGAGAAAAAACAAATGCTCTAAAAAGATGCACATATTTCACAATGTGCAGTTGTGCATTAGCCATTGATCTAAAATTACAGCTGTTAAAGAACATTAACCAATAACAGTTATCAGAGAGACAGAGACAGAGAGAGACAGAGACACACACTTCACTCAACGGTGCTGCGGCATCAAGTTAGTAGACTGAAAAAGTCCCAGGTCAAAAGATTACTTTTTGTTCTGGCGGCCATACTTATCACTTTCTATCTTTATCATTTCAGGTGGGCATATGCAAAATCCTAAGAAATATAGGTGTGCATTCAACGTATGCCTGCATATGCCCCAGGCTACACTACTGGTACAGATGCTAGTAGAATAATAATAAAAATAAAGTCCAATCTCCACAATTCGTATCGTTACAATTTTGAACCGCGATGTATCGTGCCATGATGCACTGTTTACCAACTGTTGACATATTTCCTGTTACAAAGTTAAGGTGGGACATACCGAAAGGCTTCTTTTTTTCATGGGCTTTAGTTTAGCAACTCGGATGCCGCTGGTATTAGGGGTGAGAGGCATTCTCTTTGTAGAGAGCATTTAAAAGGACTAAAATCTTTGTATAAGAAGAGTTATCAATACTATTGGTCAGTTTTCCCTGGTATATTTTTGATTTTTAAAGGTTCTATTTTTCTCACCTTTTAGGGTGATACTCATGTGTGGTTAACAGTCTATTAATTGTAAATTTGCCTTCAGATCCGGTTTCAGCCCAATGACCACAAAACCATAAAGGAAACGGCCGATGAGCTGAAGATCTTTGAAGGAATCAAACATCCCAATCTCGTCCGCTACTTTGGTGTTGAGTTACACAGGGTAAAACATTTGTTTATGTCCATGCCTACCTAAATTTTCTTGGTAGTTTCCAATTGTATTCCACTTTGCTCCTTTTATTGGCTTCTACAGGAAGAGATGTATATCTTTATGGAGTACTGTGATGAGGGGACGCTGGAGGAGGTGTCTAGACTGGGTCTGCAGGAACACGTCATCCGCCTCTACAGCAAGCAGATCACAACGGCAATCAACGAGCTCCATGAACATGGCATTGTACACAGAGACATTAAAGGTCTTAAATGATGCTTCATTTACAACAAGATTCCACTCTTTTCCTCACCAAAATGACCCAATGCCATTTTGAGATCAGTTTACAATGAACAAGTACAATAAATGTGGAAATGCAATGTTATTTTACTTCCCAGGAGCCAATATCTTCCTCACGTCATCGGGCCTAATAAAGCTAGGGGACTTTGGTTGCTCAGTGAAGCTGAAAAACAATGCTCAGACGATGCCTGGAGAAGTAAACAGCACACTGGGAACTGCAGGTGAGAGGGTCATTTTTGTAGTTCCCAGATTTACACAAAATAGGGCGTTTTCAATACTTTCAGAATGGTATTGTGATATTGCATAAGAAACAGACAATAACTTTCCAATGACCACAATCTTTACTGTACATCCCTAAAGATGAGTTTCAACATGTTGGGAAACAGCATCAAGCATGCTGAAAGTCTGAATATTTTCCACTGCTATGAGCAAGCTGAAGGAGCTGGCATATTTTGATTGTAGCTCATTTAAATGTATAGGAAGCCATAAAATGTGCTTAATTTGTTCCATTAATTATGAAAAATTAATCACAAATTCTGGCAATAAATTAATAGAAATAGGAAAATAGAAGAGAAATAGAAATTTATGGATGTAATGAGTCTTAAAGGAATAGTTCTTCCAAAAATAATATTTCATCATTTACTTGCCCTTATGCCTTTTCAGACTCTCTGCTTTCTCTCTTCTGTGAAACACAAATATATTTTTAAGGATATATGGTGTGTGTGTACATTCAATGCAAGTCAATGGGCTCCAAAGGTAATCCATTCATGTCTTATGAAGCAATATGATATGAGTTTCATCAAAAGACCACTAGAGTACATTGGCGGCCAGAAATTTGGAATAATATACAGATTTTGCTCTTAGAATGAAATTGGTACTTTTATTCACCAAAGTGTCATTCAACTGATCACAGTGTATATTCAGGACATTAATAACATGAAAACTTACTATTACAATTTGAAAAAAAAAACAAAAAAAAAAACAGAATTTCTTCTAAGAGAAATTCTATTTCAAAGATTTCTCATCACAAAAATCTTCCACATGCAGCAATGACAGCTTTGCAGATCCTTTGCATTCCTTCCTGTAGCACTTTCCATAGGATGTCTTGTCGGGCACTTCTCACACACCTTACAGTCTAGCTGATCCAACAAAAGATCAATGGGTTTAAGATCCATAACACTCTTTTACAATTATCTGTTTTCCAGTTTCTGTTTCTTTGCCCACTCTGACCTTTACTTTTTGTTTTTCTGTTTCAAAAGTGGCTTTTTCTTTGCAATTCTTCCCATAAGGCACCCCTGAGTCTTCTCTTTAATGTTGTACATGAAACTGGTGTTGAGCGGGTAGAATTCAATGAAGCTGTCAGCGGAGGACATGTGAGGCGTCTATTTCTCAAACTAGAGACTCTGATGTACTTATCCTCTTGTTTAGTTGTACATCTGGCCTTCCACATCTCTTTCTGTCATTGTTAGAGCCCGTTGTCCTTTTGTCTTTTAAGACTGTAGTGTACACCTTTTTATGAAATCTTCAGTAATAAAGCATTGTATAGCTTTCATTCCTTAAAAATATTATTGACTGTTTCTAGAGAAAGCTGTTTCTTTTTTGCCTTTTTTTTTTACCTAAAATTGACCTTAAGAGATGCCAGTCTATTGCATACTGTGGCAACTCAAACAAACACAAAGATAGTGTTAAGCATCGTTTAATGAACCAAATAGCTTTCAACTGTGTTTGATATAATGGCAAGTGATTTTGTAGTACTGATTACAAAATTAGCAATTTAGCATGATTACTAAAGGATAAGGTGTTTGAGTGATGGTTGCTGGTAATGGGGCATGTCTAGATTTTAGATAGTATAAAAAATGACTTTTTTTTTCAAATAGTGATGGTGCTGTTTTGTCACATCAGTAATGTCCTGACTGTACTTTGTGATCAGTTGAATGCCACTTTGGTGAATTAAAGTACCAATTTCCTTCTGAAACAGTAAAATCTGTACATTATTAAAAATTTTGGCCGGCAATTTATGAATTACCTTTATGCTGCCTTCATGTCCTTTTGGAACTTGAAGTTTTTGGACCCCTTTGACTTGAATGACATAAACACGGCATACATCTTTTTGTTCTGCAGAAGAAAGTCATGATGACAAGGGTTAGTAAATAATGAGAGAATTAATATATTAGGGTGAAAAATTATTTAAGCTTTATCAACAGAATCTTTAGTGTTTTAATGATTTGCTAAAGAAAAACTTTTTTTTCTCTGTTACTTCTAGCATACATGGCACCTGAGGTCATCACAAGAGCAAAGGGTGTAGGTCATGGCCGTGCTGCTGATATCTGGAGCCTTGGTTGTGTCTTAATAGAGATGGTCACTGGGAAGGTAAAGTGTATATAGTCCTTACTGTAAACTTTGGTCTTTATCCATGGGTGTGTTTTTTTATCTTCAAAATTGGTTTTGCTGCATTATTTGTTAGGTTTGAAAGGGACCTTTTTCTGTAGTGGACTGCTTGGAAACATGTCTGCTCCATAACATTTTCAATTGAAAAAGGAATTTTCTGATCTTGCCCACACATGCCTGAACTACACAAAATTAAACCAAAACAAACTGAATGTCATGACTGCCTGATATGACTCTTTAAAAAGAAATAAAAGATTTCTACAAATTACAATGGGACCAGATTCAGTTTAGACAATGAGTATTAAAGTTTAAACCGTTGAAGTCAGAAGGTTAAATACACTTTGGTTGAAGTCATTAAAAAAACATTTAACCACTCCACAGATTTCTTATTAGTAAACTTTTGTTTTGGCAAGTCGTTCAGGACATCTACTTTGTGCATGACACGAGGAATTTTTCCAACAATTGTATATAGACAGATTGTTTCACTTTTAATTGAATATATCACAATTCCAGTGGGTCAGAAGTTTAAATACACTAAGTTAACTGCTTTTAAGCAGCTTGGAAAATTCGAGAAAACTATGTCAAGCCTTTAGGCAATTAGCCAATTACCTTCTGATAGGCTAATTGGAGTCAA